>CAJQZJ010033880.1:1146915-1164814 GCA_907164525.1 Lophiomys imhausi | reverse complement strand
CTAGAATCCCCCAGTGAGGGGCTGGGGGTGTGGCTCAGTGGTAGAGCGCCTTCCTAGAATCCCCCAGTGAGGGGCTGGGGGTGTGGCTCAGTGGTAGAGCGCCTTCCTAGAATCCCCCAGTGAGGGGCTGGGGTGTGGCTCAGTGGTAGAGCACCTGCCTAGAATCCTCCAGTGAGGGGCTGGGGTGTGGCTCAGTGTAGGGCTCCTGCCTAGAATCCCCCAGTGAGGGGCTGGGGTGTGGCTCAGTGTAGGGCTCCTGCCTAGAATCCCCCAGTGAGGGACTGGGGGTGTGGCTCAGTGGTAGAGCACCTGCCTAGAATCCCCCAGTGAGGGGCTGGGCGTGTGGCTCAGTGGTAGAGTGCCTTCCTAGAATCCCCCAGTGAGGGGCTGGGGTGTGGCTCAGTGGTAGAGCTCCTGTCTAGAATCCCCCAGTGAGGGGCTGGGGGTGTGGCTCAGTGGTAGAGCACCTGCCCAGAATACCCCAGTGAAGGGCTGGGGTGTGGTTTAGTGGTAGAGTACCTACCTAGAATCCCCCAGGGAGGGGCTGGGGATGTGATTTAGCAGTAGATATGTGCCTAGAGTCCCCCAGTGAGAGGCTGATGCATAGCTGAAGGGTAGATCACTTGTCCAGAATCTGCCATTAACTGATGTGGATTCTAAGCAAGCATTCTACTGCAGAGCCCCATCCCCAACCCCTTGGCTCTTTCTGAATGTGACAGTTCGCTGTTCCTTGAACTGTCCCTTGACACTCCCAGTCAGAGGAGTCAGTAGGTACCTTCTGTCAAACTTTAAATTCCAGTCACACAAATGAACCCCATCCCGAGTACCAGGAGAGAGGTGGATCAACTTCACAGAACAATAGCTTGGCCATGGTGGTGCCTGGTGTTGCACATCTGACCCTCCTCTTCTGCAGAGGGCCCTGCGTTCTGCCTTGCAGACTGTTTTAGAGATGGGGCTCTCCACCCAAGCTACCTTTGGGCCCCATGCCTCTACATTTGGACTTGGAAGCCAAGCATTGTGGTGCAGGCCTGTAATTCTAGCTCTCAAGATGCTGAGAGAGGATCGTGAATTTGAGGCCAGCCTAGCCTACATAGCAAGCTGTTATCTCAAAACGGCTCAGCTGTAAAGTGCTTGCCATGTAAGCACGAAGGCCTGAGTCCAGTTCCCAGCGTCCATGGAAAGCTGTGTAAGGCATATGCACCTATAACCCTGTGCTGGGGAGGTGGAGACAGGAGGATCCTTGGGGCTGGGCAGACAGCCGATTTAGGCAAATTGGCAAACTCTAGATTCAATGAGTGACCCTCTCTCAAAAAATAAGTTGGAGAATGATTGAAGAAGACACCCAGTGTCGACCTCTGGCTTTTGTCAGCACACTCATTCGCTTGTCCACATACTAGCCAGTACATAGGCACACATATGCTTCTAGGGTTTTTGTTTTTGTTTTTTTGTTTTTTTTTTTTTTGTTTTTTCGAGACAGGGTTTCTCTGTGTAACAACCCTGGCTGTCCTGGACTTGCTTTGCAGACCAGGCTGGCCTCGAACTCACAGAGATCCGCCTGCCTCTGCCTCCCAAGTGCTGGGATTAAAGGCATGCGCCACCACGCCCAGCTTTGTTTTGTTTTGTTTTGTTTTTTTGGTTTTTCGAGACAGAGTTTCTCTGAATATCTCTGGCTGTCCTGGACTTACTTTGTAGACCAGGCTGGCCTCGAACTCACAAAGATCTGCCTGCCTCTGCCTCCCAAGTGCTGGGATTAAAGGCGTGCGCCACCACCGCCCGGCTTTTGTTTTGTTTTTTAACAAACAAAAAAACATGGAGGTTGATGATGTAGCTCAGTTGGTAGGTGTCCACATAGCATATCAGGGGCCCTGGGTTTCATGCTTGATGGCACCCAGGCCTTTGATCTGAGCCACTACGGTGGCGGGAGCAGGAAGTTCACGTCATCCTCGCCTCAGCCTGCTCCTGGCCCACCTAGGCTCTACAAAAGCCTCTCTCAAAACAACAGCAGGAAAATTCCGATTTTGGCTCTTTTGGGGCTGGCAAGATGGCTCAGCAAGTAAAGGGGCTTGCTGCCAATTGTGAGTTTGATCCCAGGGAGCCACATGGTGGAGGGAGAGAACCGACCCCTGCAAAGTTGTCCCCTGACCTACAGATGCTGTGGGGGGTGGGGCGGTTTGCACGCATGCTCGTGCACATGTGCACACTCTCAACACATTCACAAATTAAAATATAACAAACAAATTTTTAAATAGGGTCTGTAAAGATGCCTCAGGCCTTCAGAGCTCTTCCTGCTCTTGCTGAGGACCCTTTAGTCCCACCATCCCTATGGACACATCTGTTTGTAACACTAGTTCCAAGGCCTCTAGCATCCTCTTCTGACACTATGTACATGTGTACTCATATATACTAGCAGAGAAAACACTCACACACATAAAATAAAACAAATAAATCTCTCTCTCTTTGTTTTGAGACAGGGTTTCTCTGTGTAGCCCTGGCTGTCCTGGACTCACTTTGTAGACCAGACTAGCCTTGAACTCAGAGATCCACCTGCCTCTGCCTCCTAAGTGCTGGAATTAAAGGTGTGCACCACCACCACCCACCTAAAAAAAAGAAAGGTAGACAAAACTTAAAACAAAGTGTGGGGCCACTGAGATGTCCCAGGTGTTAAGAGTGTTGGCCACAGTCACAAGGAACGGAGGTCAGATCCTAGCACCTAACGAGCTGAGCATCCTGTGCATTTCTGTCACTGAAGCTCTGAGTAGGACAGAGCCAGAAGGAACACTGGCACTTGCTGGATCCCAGCTTAGCAGAGAGAAGGCGAGCCCTTAATTCAAAAAGAGACCCTGCCTCAAAGGGATAGGCAGAGTGATAGAGAGGGACACTCACTTGATGCCTTCCTCTGGCCTCCACATTTGTACAGGCACATGTCCCTACACACATGTGCACATACACTTACACAGGTGCACACACACACACACAAACAGTAATACATCTCAAAACACAAAACCGCAAAACGCCTCAGACTCTGGTTTTTGCACAAGAACCGTCTAAGGGTTGCTTTAACATGCTGTGTCTCTCCTTCCCCAGGCTGGCTCCCACCATGAGTGCAGAACTCAATGTGCCCATGGACCCCTCCACCCCTGCCTGCCCTGAACCTGGCCACAAGGGCATGGATTACCGAGACTGGGTGCGACGCAGCTACCTGGAACTGGTCACCTCCAACCACCATTCGGTGCAGGCACTGTCCTGGCGGAAGCTGTACCTCAGCAGGGCCAAGCTGAAAGCATCCAGCCGGACCTCCGCCCTCCTCTCCGGCTTCGCCATGGTGAGTGCAGGGGTCAGGGGCTGGGCAAGTGGAGCCCCAGCAAATGTGTTTGCTGAGGTCTTGCAGTGCTCCCGGGAGCACTTCTTCCCCAGGCCACAACTGTAAACCCGACACTCGGAAGAAGACGGACACAGCTCCGTCACTAAGGTGCTTTGCCACGCAAACATGAGGAACTGCGTTCAGTTCCCTAGAACCCACAGTGGAAGGAGAGATCTGAGTATGGGAGGTTGTTCTCCGACCTCTATACCATGTGTGCACCTGCATTTATGCAGACACATCACACACACATACCACCACCACCACCAAAATAAATAAATAAATAAAATAACCAACATTCAAGAGGGAGAGACAGGCAGAGCTCTCTAAATTGAAGGCTAGCCTGGTATACGTGTCCAGTTCTAAGCCAGTCAAGGCTACATAGTGAGATCTCATCTTAAACAGAATAGCTTCGGCGAGTGGGGTTTCCTGGAAAATGTAGCATTTTGTGTTTTGTCTGCCCCATCTCAGGCCTCACCCATGCATTTAGGACTCTGAGGAACTTGAGCAGGAACTCCGGGGTCTGTGGCAGGCAGCCAAGCCCAGCTGGGGTTGCAGATGCTGCCCCAATGTGGCCTCCCTCTGGTGCCCAATGTGGCTGTGCTTCTAGCCTGGCTCCTGGCTGCCTCCAGCTCTCTAAGTCATCCCAGGAGTCCCATCTGTCATGTTGACTCCAAAGTCCTGCCCCGTGCCTCCCAGGGAATTAGCCTGGAGAACAGGATGTAAGAATTCAGCTCTCCCTCACTGCTCTGTATCCCTGGGTAGGAAGTGGTTTATTTCAGGTCAAATAATCAGGTTTTTGTTTTGTTTTTGTTTGGCAACTCCAGGCCACAGCCTCTGTTATCAAACAGGCAGGGGAATATAAAGTAAACAGCCTACATGGGGTGCCGCTGTGGCGGAAGAACATGTTTGGCTGTGAGTGGGCCACATTTAGGAGAGTTAGACCCTCCTAGCCAAGGAAGGTCCAGACCGCACAACACAGGGTGGGGCATTGATCGCCCACCTCCGAGAAATACTTCGGGCTTTTTGTTTGTTTCTTTTTTTTCTTTTTCCTTCTTGGTGTTGTTTGTTACTGGAGATCGAATCTGGGATCTTTTTATTCTCTGTTTCCTTCCATTTGTTGTTCTATAGGACGTTTTTCACTTTGATTTCTCCCTTTCATGTGTCTGTGATGTGCGTGTGAGTGCGTGTATGCATGCACAGAGCATGCTGCATGTTTTACGTGTGTGTATGAACATGTGCATACAGAGGCCCAAGACTAGGGTTGAGAATCATCTCACTGTTCTTCCACCAAATTAATTGAGGTAGTCTCTTTCTCTTTTTGTGTGGGTGTTTTGCCTGCATGTGTCTGTGTACCACATGCATGCCTGCTGCTCAAGAGGACTGGAAGAGCACTTCAGATGCCTGGAACTAAAGTTACAGGTGGTCGTGTGCCATCATGTGAGTGCTGGGAATCGAACCTGGGTCCTTTGGAAGAACAGACACTGCCCTTAACCACCAAGCCATGTCTCCAGCCCCTAGAGACAGGGTCTCTCAATCGAACTCAGGGCCCATCGATGAAGCGAGTCTTGCTAACCAGCTGACTCTGCTGATTAGCAGAGTTTCCCCTTCCAGGGCTGGAATTATATATAGGTTGGCCGCCACAACCACCCAGCATTCACATGGGTTCTGGGGATTTGAATACTAATCCTCAAGCTTCCTGGGCAACCACTTTAACCCCTAAGGGATCTCCCCAGCTCTAGGACCTTTTAAAATATATTTATTTATTTGTGTGTTTGTGTCTCTGTGTGTGAACATATGCACACGTGTGTGTGCAGGTATGCACACGTGTGTGTGTGCGGGTATGCACACATTCATATGTACCAGGAGGCCAGAAAAGGGCACCAGATGTTGTCTTCCATTACTCTGATGAAAGGCAGACCTTTGAGGCAGGGTCTCTCCCTGAACCCAGGGCTCGAGTTTCCTCAGTTGGGCTTCCAGCTTATACATGGGTGTTGGGGTCCAAACTAGACTGCTCATGATTGCAGGGCAAACACTCTTCTTAACCACTGAGCCAATTCTCCATCCCCTCAGACCATGGCCTTGAGCATGCTAAGCTGTTGCTCTGCCTCTAGCCGGTCTCCGTCTATTCATCATTTTCTCCCTGTAGAGAAATGTTTCATTGTGCTAAGGGTGTATCTCAGTCAGTGGAGAGCTTGCCTAGCACACACACACCAGGCATGGTGCCACACACCTGTAATCCCAGCCCTAGGAGGTGGAGGCAGGAGGATCAGAAGTTCAAAGCCACCCTCAGCTACCTAGAGAGTCCATTGCTAGCTTGGCCTACCATTTAGACCATCTTCAGGGGAAAAAAAGACAGCAGTTGTCAGGTGTGGAGTCAATGTGTAGCCTCTTGCCTCAGCCTTCTGATTGCTGAAATTAAAAGGCCTACATCACCGTGCCTGCCTTCAAAGCTCATTTAACCTTCCCCAGGGCCTGCTGGGTACGGCTCATGTAGAGACACAAGGTCCAGGGGTAGCTTTGCTCTCAGACAGAACATGGGACCCTCAGCAGAAGAGGAGGGTCAGGCATACAATGCCAGGCAGTGCCATGGCCAAGCTGTAAGTTGGACCCACCTCTCCCGATACTCCGTGGATCGATTTGTGTGACTAGAAGTCACAGTTTGCCCCCACTGACTTCTCTGACCGGCAGTGTCTTCAAGGAACAGGGAACCGTCACACTCAGAGAGAGCCAGGCAGTGGGGACGGGGCCCTGAGGTACAGTGCTACCCAGCATGCACAAGGTCTGATGTCCACACCTGTCACCCCGGCACCAGAGGATGGAGCACAAGGGTTGAGAGTTCAAGGCCCCGACTGTCTTGGAACTCTATGTAGACCAGACTGACCTTGAACTCACAGATCCACCTGCCTCTGATTCCTGAGTGCTGGGATTAAAGGCGTGCGCCACCTCACTGGACGTTCAATCTCAGTTGAAGGAATGTATACGAGACATTAGATGATGCCGTTACAATTGAAATTTGTCCTCTTTTCCACAGGATTGTACAGGACTGCATTTTTCTGGCCTGGGAAAGCTGAGGCATTTCACGGGACTTTTTTTTTTTTTTTTTTTGGTTTTTCGAGACAGGGTTTCTCTGTGTAGCCCTGGCTGTCCTGGACTCAATTTGTAGACCAGGCTGGCCTCGAACTCGCAAAGATCCGCCTGCCTCTGCCTCCCAAGTGCTGGGATTAAAGGCGTGCGCCACCACTGCCCGGCTCATTTCACGGGACTTTAATATAATATGCTTATCTCCCCTCCCCTCCCTTTCTTTTCTTTTCTGTTTTTTTTTTTTTTTTTTTTTTTTATTTTCAGACAGGGTTCACTATGTAGACGTTGTCCTTGAACTCACAATGTAGACCAGGCTGGCCTCTCCCCTCACCTGTGTGTGTGTCTCTGTGTATGTTTCTGTGTGTGTATGTATGTCTCTGTGTGTATGTGTGTGTAAATGTGTGTCTGTCTGTGTCTCTGTGTATGTGTGTGTCAGTGTGCAGTGCTGACAATGGAGCTCAGGGCCTTGTGTGTGTCTGTCAGGCAAGCACTGTACCCCTGAGCTGCACCCCAGCCAGATGGCTCCCTTTCTCTGTGAGGCTCAAGGCTTGGAGCTCACTTCCATCGGCAGCTGTCATTTTTGGATCCAGGCCGTGAGACCATTTGGCTCCCCAACTTTGGAAGACTTTATAATGAAACACCCAAATGAGACCTTAAGGTTCCTGTAGGTGTCCAGACAGGTTCTGAGAATGATCAGACAGGAAGCATGCATTCTGGACATGGGGAGGGGGCGTCTAGACTTCACAGCAGCCTGGAGTGCATCAGCAGGCATGGAGGGGAACCCTAGGTTGTCCAGATGGCCCAGATACCATGTGACCTCAGCTTGCCTATGGCAACCCTGTTTTATAGTGATATTTCATTTATACCTTGTTTGTGCAATTCCTCTAGTACTGGTAGATGCTTCTGGAAGCAATTTGGAAATACCTTTAGGAAGCATCTGGTGTCCTTTGCATCTCTTCTGGAAGTCTCCTCTAGTGGGCTTTTACATCCCACCAGGAAATGCCCAGGGGGAGGTAGAAAACAACTTGAATATTCAGAGTAGAAGCAAGAGCAGAGTCGGAACCAGCAGGTAAAAGTGTTTGCTGCCAAGCCTCATGGCCTGGGCTCAGTCCTTGGAACCTACAGTGTAGAAAGAAGAGAAACGACTCCTGCAGGTTTTCCTCCGACCTCCACATGCACACACACACACACACACAGACGCACACGCACACACACATACACATATAAATAAATATAATAAAAACTTTTTTTTTCGAGACAGGGTTTCTCTGTGTAGCCCTGGCTGTCCTGGACTCGTTTTGTAGACCAGGCTGGCCTCGAACTCACAGAGATCCACCTGCCTCTGCCTCCCAAATGCTGGGATTAAAGGCGTGCGCCACCACCGCCCAGCATAAAAAAAATTTAAAAGAAGAAAAAAAAGTCACCAAAGTGGAACTGCGAGCCTAGTGGCTTTTCTTAATCTACCACCATTAAATCAAGCTGTCACTCAGACTCTGGGCAGCTGGGGGGAAGGTGATGGCTAAGGCTGAATCAAGCAAGGATGAGGACAGATAAGGAAAGGCGCTTTCCAGTGCGAGCCTCTTCTCTCAGTGTCCCTGACTGAAGATGTGCTGAGCAATTCCCTTGTCCAGCAGCAAGGCTGGAGGCCAGCTTTCAGCTCATCCTGAAAGACCCGGGGGAGGGAAGTTCCTCACCCGACACTCAGGATATCACGGCCGCCCCAAAACTCACAAGAGACCATCTTGATGCAATCACAAGAGGTTTATTTTGGGGGGAAAAAAGGGGAAAAAGGGGAAGGGGCTCAGTGCACTGAGGGACGCCACTCGTATCCCACGCAGGGCTAGGAGTCGCGACTCCCACGCATGGCTAGAGTAGAATATTTAATAGGAGAGCACCACAGATTAAGGGGCGGGGGGAAATTACAGGTGGGAAGTACCAGCCCAGCCCATCGTTTACCACAACCCAAGGGGGAGGGGAAATACAGCTGGAATGTACCAGCCCATTAGTTAGTCAGCGGGAAACATCCTACATCTGTTTGTCTCAGGAATGAATCTAATCTTGTGGTCAGCCAGTTCCTGAAGCCCGGGGGGCCCGTGGCCCAATTGACCTTCATTCTTGCTTCCACCCTTTTTATGGTCAGCTAAGTTCCGGGAATCACCTGGCGGCTGGCCTGGCTCTACTGCCGACTTAGGGGGTCTTTTAATAATTTTCATTTCCTTCAATCCCTTCATGCTTAGCCTTCCCTAACAGGAAGAACCAGCAATCTACATCCACCCCATAGGTCTCCACATAAACACGGAGAAGCATACGGAAGGCTCCAGGCTGGCCTCCTCCTCAGGACCAGACACAAACTGCATGCTCTGGGCCCTGTGTCCTCCGTTTTATTATTTACTTACTTGCTTTTAAGGTGTTGAAGATCTGTGCACATGCTAGGCGAGACCTTTATATTTCTGAACCATGCGCCAGCCCCTTACTGGAAGATTCTAGACAGGTGCTCTACCACTGAGCCACACCCCCAGCCCCTCACTGGGGGATTCTAGGCAGGTGCTCTACCACTGAGCCACACCCCCAGCCCCTCACTGGGGGATTCTGGGCAGGTGCTCTACCACTGAGCCACACCCCAGCCCCTCACTGGGGGATTCTAGGCAAGTGCTCTACCACTGAGCCACACCCCAGCCCCTCACTGGGGGATTCTAGGCAAGTGCTCTACCACTGAGTCACACCCCCAGCCTTTTTGTCTTTTAACCATCTTTGTTTCCTATCTTAGAGTCCTCTGTAAAATAAAAAACCTCAAACCAAAACAACAACAAAAGCAATAAAACCCCCCAGTGAGGTGCTGGGGGTGTGCCTCAGCAGTACAGCCCTGGCCTAGCATTCCCAACCCACCCTGATATACCCAACTGATGGCCATGGTGGGGTGCATGCCTGCCCACCTGACCCAGCCTCTACTGTGCCCACAGGTGGCCATGGTGGAGGTGCAGCTGGAGACACAGTACCAGTACCCTCAGCCCCTGCTCATTGCCTTCAGCGCCTGCACCACCGTGCTCGTGGCCGTGCACCTGTTTGCTCTGCTCATCAGCACATGCATCCTGCCCAATGTGGAAGCCGTGAGCAACATCCACAACCTGAACTCCATCAGCGAGTCGCCGCACGAGCGCATGCACCCCTACATCGAGCTTGCCTGGGGCTTCTCTACTGTCCTGGGCATCCTGCTTTTCCTGGCTGAGGTGGTACTGCTCTGCTGGATCAAGTTCCTCCCAGTGGATGCCAGGGGTCAGTCAGGCTCCCATAGCCACACAGGCTGGCAGGCCGCGCTGGTGTCCACCATCATCATGGTACCTGTTGGCCTCATCTTCGTGGTCTTCACTATCCACTTCTACCGTTCCCTGGTGCGGCATAAGACCGAGCGCCACAACCGTGAGATTGAGGAGCTTCATAAACTCAAGGTTCAGCTGGATGGGCATGAGAGAAGCCTGCAGGTGGTGTGAGAGAGGTCTCCATGGTTTGACACAGCCTGCAGGGGACCGTGACCCTCAGGCGGTGGTAGCCACCATCCAGCTGGTAGGGGTAGCCAAGGGGCTTCAGACAAACCCTGGCCACAAAAGGACCACCATGGTATCACAAGGGCCACAGTGGGGCTGGCTAAGCAGTCTGCCCAGATGCTATCTGAAAGTCCCATACTCCTGTCCTCGCATGAATAAGGGTCTAAAGGAGTGAAAATACCAACATTTCATCATGGAGGCCATAGGAAGAAACATGGTCACATGGCCCTGGACACTTCCTGGGTCCTGGTGTACCAGAGTTCATGGTAGATCTCAAGACCTCTGGACCTTGTGATGGGCAGGGCAGTGACTTCCCAAGGCCAGCTGTGGGGCTGGGGCCCAGTTGGTAGAATCCTTGCCTAGAGTGCAGGAAGCCCTAGGTTTGAACCTCAGCACTGCATATGCCAGGTGTGGCCATCCCATTGTGATCCCAGATTAGGGAGATGGAGGAAGGAGGACCAGGAGTCCAAAGTTGTCCTCTGCTACATGATGAGTTTGAGGCTACATGAGACACTCTCAGACACACACATGCATGCATGCACACACACATGCACACAATAGGCTGCTTGAGAGCGCAGAGGTGGGCCTGGGGCCGGCACAAGGGTAGCATGGCTTGTGATGACAGACAGGGACATGGTGACCAATCTACAGCTCAGCTTGGTGCTTTCCTTCTGACTCTGGGAAGTGTCACGGGGTGTTCAGAGTCCTGGAGCACATATTAGCTGGAAAAGGGTAACGGACATGTTTAGTGGAATCAGAGTTGCCTGGTCCTAGAATGGTGACCCAGTGTGGAAGGCCTGGCAGGACTGAGGAGAGATGTCCTAGAGCCCACCACCACAGACTGACTGAGGTCAGAGATGGAGACACACACACACACACACACACACACAGCAGACTCTCCCATGCAGAGGTGTCTGCCTCTTAGCCACAAAATGGGGCTGAGCCAGCCACCCCCATGGATTGTGTCAACACAGGCAAGGGAACCATTTCACAGACCAGCTGGCACTGTAACTCAGGTTCCTGCTGCCTGTGGCCCCCAGATGCTGAGAGGATAAACTGGGGGGGACTTCCTGTTTTAGCTTAGCGGTTAGCCTGGCCCCAGCCTAATACAGGCAGCTATTCCCTGAACAGCAGAGAAGCGGGAGACCTCAGCACCCGATTGCTGGGCCTGTCAGGACTACGGGTCCCCTGCCCCCATGTTTACACAGCTGTGCATGAGTTTGGCATTGTCACTTACGGGCATCTGGCCACCCAGCTGCTGTTGTCATCCATACCCTGCGGCACAGCACCAGCTTGCGTGGGAGCTGCTGGGACACAACGCTTACCCATTTCTGCAGCATTACCCAGAGAGGACCAAGGTCTCTTACTCTGTATATAAATGGACAATGGGCTCCTGCAGAGCGCCGCTTCCGTTTCTTACAACAGCTTTTCTCAGGAATCTGGATTTGGTGGCCTGGTGGTAGTGGTGGAGGGGGTAATCCTAGAGGCCCTTCCCCCACCCCCAAAGTCTCTGGAAATGGGACACACTGCCGAGCATAAACTTCAACACTCAGAGGACCCTGGGGAGCCTTCTGGAGAGTCTTCCTTGTAAACTGACATCTGTGAGGAGTCAGGATATGGTGTCCTGTGAACCCAGGAAACCGCCCTCTCTCTTTCAAAGGGTTTGTCCTTCAATACCCCTCCACCCCTGCAGATGTTTGTCTTGAGACCCCCTTGAGTCTCAGACCTCTATGCTTTCCTGGGGTCTTTTGGGAAGGCCAGCCTTCCCAGTTTGATTTGGTTGTTTTTGCTAAAGAACGCTAGAATCATGGATGGACAAAATGGCTCAGTGTGTAAAGAAACTTGCCACCAAGCCTGGAGACCTGAGTTCATTCCCCATCCTCTGAGTCACACACAAATACAATAAGAAAAATAACTTAATATTAGGATCACTGTAAGATAGCTCTGCTGTGGCAGCAGGAAAAAGACAGTCCTTTTGGGATGAGCAGCTTCCTACTCCTGGGCACCTTTTGAAACACCATGTTGGGGGCTAAGGATACAGCTCAGTTGGTAGTGTGTTTGCCTAGCATACATGAAGCCCTGGAGTTCATAACCACACCACATAAACTAAACATGGCCAGGTGCATCTATAATCTCAGCATTCAGGAGGCAGAGGCAAGAGGATCAGGAGCTCAAGGTCATAATGAGTTCAAGGTCAGTCTGGGCCGGACAGACTCTGTATCAAGAAAAAAAAAAAAAAAACAAAACCGGGTGGTGGTGGCGCACGCCTTTAATCCCAGCACTTGGGAGGCAGAGGCAGGTGGATCTTTGGGAGTTTGAGGCCAGCCTGGTCTACAAAGTGAGTCCAGGACAGCCAGGGCTACACAGAGAAACCCTGTCTCGAAAAACCAAAAAAAAAAAAAGATGACAATGGGGGTCTGCAGGTGGCCCAGTGGTTAGGAGGACCAGAGTTCATTTTCCAGCTCCCACATAGGGCAGCTCACAGCTGCCTGTATACTCAAGTTTCAGAGGATCCAAAACCCACTTCTGGCCTCTGCAGACACTCACACACGTTTACATATATACACATACAAAATCAAAAGAGGAGGTTCCTGTTGAACTTTGGGCCTATTCCTTCTACCCTCTTCTCGGAGGCCATTTGGTGCCTCAGCATATGGAGTACCCGGCACTTCTTCATGGTCTCCCTTTTAACCTTCCCAGTGCTGAAGCATGGCACAGCCATCTGTGTGTGAACAGAGGTGACTGCCCATCAGGTCACCCATAGGCAAGAGTGGTAGGGCCATCCCAGAGCTTTGTTGGGAGTTGGAGGATAAGCCCTCATTGTGAACAGTGGCAGAAGCCAGCAAGGTAAAGGCTGGAAGTTCAATTTCTGGAGACATAACCTGATTTTGAATTTCATTGCAACCTTAACCACGTGGCTAGAACCTCTGTGGGCCCCCCGGCGCCAGCCCAGGCTTGCCCTAATTTCATCTAAGATTCAGCCCTTCCTGGTGCTCAAGGGACCAGTGCCCTCAGACACACCAAGGCCCTTCCCAACACGGCACATGGTCTCCCCATACCCTTGACCACAACGTCTCCAAATTCAACCATTTTTATCTAATAAACTTCAAAGGGAGAACATGACTAGGGTCTTTCAGGAAGCTACTGAAAACAAACTACAGGTGCCTGGAGGACTCAAGACTGGGTCAGTATTTCTGCAGGATGCTGTGTAGAGAACTCCTTTCCCGTGCGTGGATTTCTTAGCAGTTGCCCTGGATTGAGCTTAAATAAACTGGTAACGCTTTTCAAAACTCTGTGTTCCTGAGAAGTGTGTGCCCTTCTCAGGGGGTCCATGCCAGTGCCTGCCACACTGCTGGCCCTCAAGCCTGGCATGAGAGCTCTTTATCTGGAGCATCTGCATCGCCTTTCATTGCCTGTCACTGCCCCACAGGAGCGGAGTGAGCGTCAGACCTTCTAGGACGGGCAGGCAGGCTGCTGGGATCCAGGCATACTTTGAGAGAGATCCCTGTCTCCTGGACCCCTGAGAGAACCTTGCACTTGGTGGCGGGTGCCTCTTCCTGGCTTCCTTTCTGAAAGGGGGAAAGGGAGAGGGGTAGGCTCAGTGTGAGTGGCTGAGCTCACCAGAACCCATCTGGACAGGATCAAGTAGGTTTCACGGGCTTCTAGAAGAGGAGCCCCTGAGGTGTTGGTCCCTTGGGTCCCTGTGGCTCTAGAACTACTGTCCAGGTCACCTACTTGGGCCACCAACAAACCATGCACTGCAGGCGCTCTATTTGGACAAGTTGCCCAGATAAATAAGCCCCTCCTAGGAAAGGCTTTCTTCTTGGGGTGCATGTATGAGTATGTGGGGGTGTGTCTTGTGTACCTGATGTGGAGGCCAGAGGTCACCTTCAGGCGCCATTGTTCACACATCATCTTTGGTTGAGGCATAGTGTCTGACTTGCCTGGGAACTCACTGGTTAGGCTAGTTTGTGTGGTCAGGGAAGCCCAGGGATCTTCCTGTCCCTGTTTCTCCAGTACTAGGACAAGTATGTGCCACCAACTAGTTTTTTGTTGTTGTTGTTTGTTTTCAATCTGGAGATCCAATTCATGTCCTCACATCACTTTACTGACAGAGCCACCTCCCTAGCACCTCCTACAAACTATTTCTGTCCTTAAATGTTATCTGAAGGCATTTTCTCAGTGACCAATGGGGGAGGGCCCAGCCCATTGTGGGTGGAGCCATCCCTGTGGTGCTGGGTTCCATAAAAAAGCAGGTTGAGGGGCTGGAGAGATGGCCCAGCTGTTAAGAGCACTGGCTGTTTTCCAAAGGACCCGGGTTCAAATCCCAGCACCCACATGGCGGCAGTTCACAGCAGTCTGTAATGGCTGGGCATGGTGGCACACGCCTTTAATCCCAGCACTCAGGAGGCAGAGGCAGGTGGATCTCTGTGAGTGCAAGGCCAACCTGGTCTACAAAGTGAGTCCAGGACAGCCAGGGCTACATAGAGAAACCCTGTCTCGAAAAACAAAACGAAACAAAAAAGCAGGTTGAGCAAGCCGTGAGAAGCAAGCAAGCCAGTAAGCAGCACCCTCCATGGCCTCTGCATCAGCTCCTTCCTCCAGGTTCCTGCCCTGTTTGAGTTCCTCTCCTGACTTCCTTTGGTGATGAACAGCGATGTGGAAGTGTAAGCTGAATAAACCCTTTCCTCCCCAATTTGCTTTTTGGTCATGGTGTTTTGTTACAGCAATAGAAACCCTGACTAAGACTTAGTACCAGCATGGTGGGGTATTGCTGTGACAGACTTGACCATGTTTTTAGGAAGATTGTGGAAGGACTTTGGAACTTTGGGCTAGAAGAGCCATTGAGTATTAAGAGTTTTTTAGGAGCTTGGAAGATAAGAATGTTGAGAGCAGTGCAGAGGATGGAGGCCCTGGCTTGTTACATTTCAGAGGGAACATTAAAGACTCTCTCAGAGCTGTTGATATTTTAAGATTCCATGGCTCTGGTTAGCGGGGGCTGAAGAATCAGCTATGATTAACAAGATACCAGAACTATTGGAGTGAAACCTTTACGTTACCAGGACAATTGATGCTGGTTAGCTGGGGCTAAGGAACTACTGGTGATGAACAAGAGACCAGCTGAGGTGAAATCTCGGAAGTGTTTCCACAGACCAGAGAAGCTGTGCTCCACAGGCGGCCAAGGTTGTACCTCGTGCTGGCAGCTGAACTTGGTTAGGTGTAAGAGTTTCCCAGGTGGTATTGGTCTTGAAGGCATGAAGGGGTCATGCCAAGAAGTTGAGGCTTGGCGCAGGAAGAGAGCCTATGAGAGGCTACTGGTTAAGGTGTAGCCCAGCTACAGCAGGACACCCCAGCATTTTGGAGATGCCAGTACCATGGGACGACCACCAAGAATGGCAGCAGCAGTGGAGTGGGGAGCCAGGCAGAGCCTAGAAGACAAGGTGTGTGTGCTGCAGAGGGTAGAGCCAGAGAAGTAACAGAAGCCCTTTGGAGGAGCCCAGAAGATCGGGGGTAGATCCCAGACATTGGATGGTTAGAATTTGATTTTACTTTGCTTTGTACTGACTGTGCCCTCTGTATTGATTAATCCCTCTTGAAGTAAGAAAGTATTTTACTGAAGCCAACAGTTGAGAGACTTTGGATTTTAAGAGATTGGGTATTCTATTTTATTTTTAAAAGATTTATTTATTTATTATGTATACAGTATTCGGCCTGCATGTATGCCTGCGGGCCAGGAGAGGGCACCAGATCTCATTGTAGATGGTTATGAGCCACCATGTAGTTGCTGGGAATTGAACTCAGGACCTTTGGAATTTTTTTCAGTGCTCTTAACTGCTGAGCCATATCTCCAACCCAACATTGGGTATCTTAAAGGGACTGAATTTTTTTTTTTTTTTTTTGTTTTTTGTTTTTCGAGACAGGGTTTCTCTGTGTATCCTTGGCTGTCCTGGACTCACTTTGTAGACCAGGCTGGCCTCGAACTCACAAAGATCCGCCTGCCTCTGCCTCCCAAGTGCTGGGATTAAAGGCGTGCGCCACCACCGCCCGGCAAGGGACTGAATTTTTTTTTGTGTTTTTTTTTTGGTTTTTTGAGACAGGGTTTCTCTGTATAACAGCTCTGGCTGTCCTAGACTCACATTGTAGACCAGGCTGGCCTCGAACTCACAGAGATCCGCCTACCTCTGCCTCCCAAGTGCTGGGATTAAAGGCGTGCGCCACCAACGCCCGGCTGGGACTGAATTTTTAATGTGTTTGAATTTGTAAAGACTGTGGGACTTTTTTAGTTTGTTTCTTTATTTGTTTTGTTTTTTGAGACAGAGTTTCTCTGTGTAACAGCCCTGGCTGTCCTGAAGACTATGGGACTTTTTGTTTTGTTTTGTTTTTTTGAGACAGGGTTTCTCTGTGTAGCCCTGGCTGTGCTGTCTGGACTCACTTTGTAGACCAGGCTGGCCTCGAACTCAGAGATCAATCAGCCTGCCTCTTCCCGAGTGCTGGGATTAGAGGCGTGCGCCACCACACCCGGCCAGCTATTTATATATATATATATTTTATTTTATTATTTTTTTTTTTTTTTGGTTTTTCGAGACAGGGTTTCTCTGTGTAACAGCTCTGGCTGTCCTGGTCTCACTTTTTTGTAGACCAGGCTGGCCTCGAACTCACAGAGATCCACCTGCCTCTGCCTCCCAAGTGCTGGGATTAAAGGCGTGAGCCACCACTGCCTGGCGCTATTTATATATATATATATATATTTTTTTTGGTTTTTCGAGACAGGGTTTCTCTGTGTAGCCCTGGCTGTCCTGGACTCACTTTGTAGACCAGGCTGGCCTCGAACTCACAAAGATCCGCCTGCCTCTGCCTCCCAAGTGCTGGGATTAAAGGCGTGCGCCACCACCGCCCGGCTGCTATTTATATTTTTAATGTGAGATCATAAGGATGAGTATTAAATGAAGGGTTGTGGTTTAATAGTGATGTGTTTGTGTGTCAAGTTGACAAGGGGTCAGTCGTACTGGCTGGTCTTGTGTCACCTTAACACAAGCTAGAGTCATCAGAGAGGAAGGAGCCTCAGTAGAGGAAATGCCTCCATGAGATGCAGCTATAAGGCATTTTCTCAATTAGTGATCAATGGGGGAGGGCCCAGCCCACGGTGGGTGGTGCCATCCTGGGCTGGTGGTCCTGGGTTCTGTAAGAAAGCAGGCTGAGCAAGCCAGGGGGAGCAAGCCAGTCAGCAACACCCCTCCATAGCCTCTGCATCAGCTCCTGCCTCCAGGTTCCTGCCCTGCCTTCCTTTGATGAAGAACAGTGATGTGGAAGTATAACCTGAATAAACTCTTTCCTCCCCAACTTGCTTTTTGGTTATGGTGTTTTGTTGCAGAAATAGAAATCCTAAGACACTAACGATACTACTAATACAAGCATACTGTCACTCCCTTTCTGTGGTGGCAGATGGAGACCAGCCTTGCTGAAGCACATAGGACCCTGAAGCCTCAGAGCCACCCATGACCTAGCATACAGCCTAAAGCCTGATGTGAACAGCCATGTTGAAGATATGAAGTGGAAATCAGCAATGCTTAGCCCCAGGTTAGCCTGCAACATGTGATCCTCCTGCCTCAGGAAGGATCTCTATGTTACAGTCTCCAGCCTGACTGTCTACAGCAGGTATATCCTAAGGCAAGTTGGGCCATTGCCAGAAGGGCATCTACTCAGTGTTGGCAGGCACCATGCAGGGCTGGGGAGTACCATCTCATTACCTGTATGCCATGAAGGACCACACGGTGATAACTCATTCAAGCCTCCATCCTCAGGTCCCCACCACATACATGACAAGTAATCTATTACTGCTCAGTCACACTCCAGCCCCTCACTGGGGGAATTCTAGGCAGGTGCTCTACCACTGAGCCACACCCCCAGCCCCTCA
>CAJQZJ010033880.1:1103078-1146905 GCA_907164525.1 Lophiomys imhausi | reverse complement strand
CCTCACTGGGGGATTCTAGGCAGGTGCTCTACCACTGAGCCACACCCTCAACCCCCTCATCATACTTTGCATAAGAGGATGCCAAGGAAGCAGTCGCAGTAGCCAGGAAGCCTAATCACTCTGTTGGCCCTAGGCTCACTAAATCAGTAGGGAACCAAGCTGGCTCACATAGGACTGGTGACTTAGGGCCTGGTACAGACTTCCTAGATAGTCCCCAACTCTCAGCTAGTTCTGAGAGGGATGAGAAAGAACAGAGCTGTTGAGGCTGGAGATTTAGTAAGGGCATTGGCTGCCCCCTTCCAGAGGTGCCAGGGTATGATCCCAAGCACCCACAAGGAGGCTCACAACTGTCTGTAACTCTAGGTCCAGGGAAACCAATGCCCTCTCTTGGGCTCTGTACGTACTGCAGACATATGGTGCAGTGCATGCAAAACACATGTAATATATGATAATTTCCAAACTAAAAATAAGAAACTAAAACAGAGCTGGGGAGTTGAGCCCTGCAAGCATGAACCTGCTGGAGCCTGCAGAGCTGGCTCTGGGGGCAGGTGTAACTCCAGGGCTGGAGATGAGCAAACAGGCAGGTTCCTGTGCTGGACGGCAGCCGGCCCAGCCTACTTGGAGAGTTCCAGGCAAACGAGAGACCCGTCTTACAAACAAAACCGCTGCATGGCGCCCGAACAACACTAGTTGAGGGGCTAGCGACATGGCACAGTGGGTAAAGGTCTTTGCCGCCAAGGCTGATGACCGGAGTTCAAGCCCCAGAATCAACAAGAGGAAAGGAGGAAACAGACTCCCTCGGATGGTTCTCCGACTTTCTCATGCGTACATACCACATGCATCAAGATAAATAAATGTACTAGAGCACCACAGTTGTTGACTTCTGGCCTCCATACGTACCCACACACAAATGCAATCTGCACACACACACAAACACAACCCCCCAAAATTTGGTATCAAAAAAATCCCAGGGCTGTGACCCTTTCCTGGGGGTGCAGGGCAGTGTGTTCTGTCTCCAAAGCCTTGGGATGCAGGGCCATCATGTAAGTCAGCCACACACCTCCACCATCCACATTGGCCTGCTGTCTTCTGACCTCCATACATGGGCTATGGTGGAGCAGAGCTGTGCCCTGTTCCCGTAACTCAATAAGCAAACAGCTAGACAGACAGATAGATGTAATCTTAAAAGCTAAGTTTGATCCCTGGGACCTGCCTGGTCAAAATTTGAGGCCAGCCTGGGTTACAAATGGAGAGTTTATCTCAAAAAAAAAAAAAAAAAAGGAGAAAGGGTTGGGCATGGTGGAATGGGACTTAATCCCAGCACTCACTCAGCAGTAGAGGCAAAGGGATCTCTATGAGTTCAGGGCCAGCCTGGTCTGGTCTACAAAGCCAGTTCCAAGTCAGCCAAGGCTACACAGTGAGACCCCGTCTTAAAACAAAAAACAAAATAACTATCTCATACCTCACATAAGGATGGAACAGGAGAAAAACCATTCATTTCACATGGGACCAAGGTTTTTCTTTTTTATGATAAATTTTATCAGAGAGCATGTTGCATGTGTGGGAGACCAGAGGACAACTTGCACAAGCTGGTGTACTCCCTCCACCATGTGGATTCCAGAGACTGAACTCAGGTTGTCACGCTTGGTGGTAAGCGCTTTTAGCCCCTGAGCCATCTTGCTTGGCCCAAGTTCTAAGGTTTTAAAAGGCTGCATCCCTCCAACCTTTGGAAACTTAAATAAGATGA
This sequence comes from Lophiomys imhausi, assembly GCA_907164525.1. NCBI lineage: Eukaryota > Metazoa > Chordata > Mammalia > Rodentia > Muridae > Lophiomys > Lophiomys imhausi. The sequence goes on along the minus strand of CAJQZJ010033880.1, from coordinate 1,145,158 downwards.
AGATCAGCCATAGTTCAGACCCACCAGAACCAGCTCCTGGCAGGGTGCATGACGCTCATGACATCAGAGGTCAGGTGACTATTCATAAAACCTAACGAGTGGGCTGTCACCTCAGCACTAGGAGGATCAGGCTACATAGTGAGTTCTAGGTCAGTCTGGTTCACGTGAGACCTTGTCTCGAAACCCCCAACAACAGGGAAGGGGTATAGTTCAGTTGGCAGAGCACTTGCTTAGCAAGCAGGAAGCCCTGGGTTCCATCCCAGCACCTAAAAAAAACTGAGCGTGGTGGTGAGCACACTAGAAGTGTCAGCATTCAGGAGGTAGAGGCAGGATATCAGGAGTTGAAAGTCATCCTTGGCTACAAAGGGAGTTCGAAGCCAGTCTAGGCCAGAGACCCTGTCTCAAAAAGACAAGAGAAACAAAGCAATCTTGATAAAACCAGGCCTGGCAGTTGCACGCCTGTAATTCCAGAGCTTGGGAAGTGGAGGTAGAAAAATCAGGAGTTCAATCAATTGGAGGCCAGCCTAGGCTACTGAGACCTTGTCTCAAAAAAAAACCCCAGAAAATCTAATGGGTTGAGGGCAGACCTCTGTGTTAGCTCCCCCAATGGTCGCACTGGAGCTGTGCTGGCAGCCAGTTCTCGCGCCCCAGGAGGCAGCCACAGTCACACCGGCTTCCCTTGGAAGGAGAGCGCAGCCTGCAGCAGCTCCTGCCCCAGTTCTTGCTGCTTCCCTCCAGGCAGGAACTCCTCAGACAGCTCCCTGAAGGTGGCACAGATGCGACGGGCCTTGATGTGTCTACGGTGGATGGCATGAGTCCACTGGTGCCGTGCAGCCCCCGTGAGCACCAGCAGGGAGCGGCAGGGTACAGAGATGGCTACCTCCACCTCCTGGCAGGGGACAGACCTGCTAGGAGCCACGATGCTGCCTTCAAACGCCTCAGGTCCGATGGAGGGGGCCGAGCAGAGCAGCAGGCTGCCAGGGGCCTCGGGGGACATGGACACCTCTGTGGCCGACAGGAGGTTGAGGCTCACTAGGCGCTCGCCCCACAGCCAGGCGTCATCCAGGTGGGGGTCGATGGCGGAACCCCGCTCAGGGTTGTAGTCCAGGTTACATTGCTCCACAGGCTGGAAGTCCTCCAGCCCTGGGTAAAGGCCCATTCTCTGGACCATCTTTTGGCTAAAGCTGGGGAGACCTTGGAACCCAGCCATCTTCAGCTTCTGCTTCCGAAAATTGACTTTAGGGCCATAGTCCTGGAATGGAGAAGTAGCTCAGTTTAAGAAATGCCAACCACTGGGGGCTGGAGAGATGGCTCAGTGGTTAAGAGCATTGGCTGTTCTTCCAAAGGACCTGGGTTCAAATCCCAGCACCATATGGCAGTTCACAGCTGTCTGTAATGGCTGGGCATGGTGGCGCATGCCTTTAATCCCAGCACTCGGGGGGCAGAGGCAGGTGGATCTCTGTGAGGTCAAGGCCAGCCTGGTCTACAAAGTGAGTCCAGGACACCCAAGGATACACAGAGAAACCCTGTCTCAAAAAAAAACACAAAAAACAAAAAAAAGAAATGCCAACCACAAATTGGGCACGGCTGGTGCATGCACGTAATCCCAGGAAGCTGAGGTAGGGCTGCCTAGAGTTCAAGGCCAGCTGGACTATACAGTGAGAACTTTGTCTTAAAGGGAAAGGGGGAAAAAAATGCCAGTGTAGTAGTGCCTACAATCCTAGTGTTTGTGAAGCAGGAGGATCAGAAGTTCACCTACATAGTAAGCGTAAAACCAGCTTGTGTTCCGAGACCCTAGTGGGGTGGGGGCTTCTGAGAGGGAGAAGGGACAGGTGGAGTACAAGGTGGGGGTGGATAAGGGGACAAGGTCCCCACGGAAGCCATACAGTCTGTCCTGAGGATCAGGGGCACAGTGGCAGAATGGGTAACTGGGGTGGTCCCAGGACAAGGGGAAGCTTGAAGGGACCTCCAGCTGGCTGATGTCACCAGAGCTCTAACTAAACTCTACGATGGAGGAACACAGGGTGAAGGGGCACCTTTGAAGCTACGATAGGAACTGGTTAAATTGTAGACGTTGGGTGAGGTAGAGATAATGAGGAAGGGAAGAAATAGGAGGGGAACCATGGTTCCTCAGGGCGCATCAAGAGTCCCCACGCACAACAAGTGATGAGAATGGTGGTACCTGACAGCCTCTAGCAGCCATGCAGGATGGACATCGCTATCTAGAACTTACCATCTCTCCACTAACGAGACAGATGAATAGAGACGGTGGCAGCCCCCCTTGATGAGGAAGTCCACACCCCCCATGACTGGCCATCCACTCCCTACCAAAGATCCCTAGGGTGTGGCTACAGGAGACACCAAGGGGCCCCTGGCAAAGGGACAGCCCCTCGGCCCAGCTCAGGCCACCATACCTGTTTCCTCCTCCCAGACTGAGAAAGCTTCCAGGGGTCACCGTCCATCAGACACACCATCTCAGCCTCTTCCTCTGGGGTCACAAAGTCCTTTATCAGTGTAACTCCTGGGAAGGGGAAGGCCCAACCCTCAGAGTCAGAGTTCTCGGCCCCCATGGCCCAGCCTGTGTCCGGGCAGTAAAGGAAACGGTATTTTTTCTGTAAAACAGAGACGGGGCAGAGTGGTGGCTCAGTTGGTGACGTGCTTACCTTGCAAGCACAAGGACCTGAATTCGATTCCCCAAAGTCCCCATGGGAAAAGCTAGATGTAGCCATGGATGCCCGCAATCTCAGAGCTGGGGAGGCAGAGGTAAGATGATCAGGACCAAAGCTGGCCTGGCCTCTTGGCCAGTTCCAGGCCAGTGTGGGACCCTCTCAAAAAAACAAGGTGGAGAGAAAATGGGAACTGTCCAGGCAGCCACTGGTATGTCATTTCTTAGTTTTGGAGGCTGCAGGCCCTGCACTTCCTGTATAATCAGATATATTTATCCCTCTCAGGTCTCTGAGGTGGTTGAAGAATAGAAAGCTAGAGTCTCATAGTTAAATTTTGAGTTGTTTAGGAATTAAGATTGTGCTCTGGGTCTAAGAAGATGTTTTTAAAATTGTGATGCAAGTTAGGATGGAAGCTGAATTGGATATAGAACTTTAAACTCATGGAGATGGTTGGATAGTAGAAATTTTTTTTTTTTTTTTTGGTTTTTCGAGACAGGGTTTCTCTGTGTAGCCCTGGCTGTCCTGGACTCACTTTGTAGACCAGGCTGGCCTCGAACTTGCAAAGATCCGCCTGCCTCTGCCTCCCAAGTGCTGGGATTAAAGGCATGCGCCACCACTGCCCGGCAGAAATTTTTTTTTTTCAAGACAGGGTTTCTCTGTGTATCTCTGGCTGTCCTGGACCCGCTTTGTAGACCAGGCTGGTCTCAAACTCACAGAGATCCACCTGCCTCTGCCTCCCGAGTGCTGAATTAAAGGCGTGCGCCACCACGCCCGGCTAGATAGTAGAATGTTAAAGTCAGGTGCCAAATACATATGGACTGGACATTGGGAATGTATGCTAAGCCATATAACTCTCATAATTGTGGCCTAATTATTTCTGTTGTTTTGATATTGTATTTATTGTTATAAGAGAAAGAGCTATTTGTTGGACTGAAAGGAGAAACTGTTGGGGGGAAAAGATATACCTTAAACTTAAAAATATAAAAAGGAAGGGGATGGGTGGGTTGAGGGGGAAGAGGGTGGGAGGGTGGGACTGGAGGGGGAGTAGGGAGTGGATTGTGATTGAGATATAACTTGAAGAAATAAAAACAAACAAACAAAAAAAAAACCAAGGTGGGCATTCGGGGTTATTCTCTGCACTCCACGTGTACACATGCACCCGTACATATATACACCCAAACAGAAGCACCCTGTAACCACCAAAGACCCACAATACCCACATGTGCCCTAGACCCCAGGAGCCTCTGGTTTCTGATGCTCTGGTTGGGACCGAAGCCACCTGGAGAGGTGTCGGGAGTCCCTGGGGTGATGCAGACTGAACCCAGCCCTGGGCCTGGAGCCCTCTGAAGCAACCACGAATTCACATCCTCTTGTTTATTTCTTTGTTCTCTAAGGAACTGGCCCTACGCTGGGTTAGGATATGGGCACCATTGCTTTGGCATTGTGGGCATTCCCTGTCCCTCAGGGTCAAGAGGATGAAAGGATGGGAGGCACTGCAAAAGTCATGTGTGGTAGTAGAGGCCTGTAATCCTGGTGTTCAGGAGACACATGCAGGACTAACGGGTTCACGGTCATCTTTCACTAGACAATGAGCTTAAGGCCAACTTGGGCTACAGGAGACCCATGGAACCCAGGGCCTAGCATGTTGGGCAAGCCCTCTACCACTGAGCCACATCCCAAGCCCCTCACTTGGGCATTCTTCAAGGTCTTTTTTCAAATTATGTTTTTATGTTTGTATCTATGTGGCAATGTACATGTGTGAATGCAGGTGGCCTGTGAGGTCACAAGAGGGTGCCAGATCTCTTTGGAGCTACAGTTAAAGCCGGAGGTGATCCTTCCAACTTGGCCATTGGGAATCAAACTTAGGTCCTTTGCAAGAGCAGTATGTGTTCTTAACTGTTGGGTGTTTGGTCACTGTGAATGGTGCTATGATCCAGGCATGGTGACACATGTCTGTAATCTTAGCATATGGAAGGGAGTTCCTGGGCCTCTAACTAAAGAAAGAAACTAAAACAAAACAAAACTAAAAAAAAAAAAAAAAAACCAAACCTGTTTTTCCCCCCCATATAGATTCAGGAACATACCAGATTCATGTGGTCAGTCTGTTTGTGAGACACCCCACACTGTTTTCACAAGATGTTGGGCATTTCAGCACCAACAGGAGGACTCCCCATTGGCTTCCCAGCTTCCTCACCTAAGCATCCTTCTAAAACTTGAATTTAAAGGAGTTCTTTTCTTTTTCTCTTTTTGGCTTTTTGAGTCTAGACAGGGTTTCTCTGTGTAGCCCTGGCTGTGCTCTCCTGGACTCACCTTTGTAGACCAGGTTGGCCTCGCCTTTGTAGACCAGGCTGGCCTCGAACTCACAGAGATCTGCCTGCCTCTGCATTCCTCTTGAGTGCTGGGGTTAAAGGCCTGCGCCACCATGCCTGGCTAAAGGAGTTCTTTTCAGAAGATATCCAGCCTGTGCAGTGAACACACCAGGCCCTCTGTGCTCAGGCCCCTTTTACCTCTTAAGTGTCACCTCACTGGCCCACAGCACCCACCCCAGGCCCCTACTCAAGCACTCCCCTGGATATGCACACTAGCAACTTGCTACAGGGCTACCAGGGCCATACAAATGCTCTGAGGTTATTTTTCATTCATCCATCCATCCATCACCCATTTTGGTGGAAGGTGTTAGTTAGCCATGGCCAATAGAGGGCTAGCCTAACCAAGTTCGTTGCCACTCCCCACCCCGACCCCCAACAGAGTAACAGGAGTGACGTCTTCAAACTTGCTGTGTGGCTGAGGTTGGCTTACACATCTGACTCTCCTGACTCTTGTCTTTCGAATGCAGGGATCTCGGCGTGCACCAGCACTCTCCATTCTCCCATTCATCAGCTGATGGCACTAGGGAAGCGCCCACCTTTTTGTTATTGTGAATATCTATGATATGAGCGCCAACTCCCCTACTGCGAAGCTGTGCTCCCCGCCCATTTCACTGGGAAACTGGGCTTCAGTTTCCCATTAAGAGGAATAAATTTTCTGAGTATGACTCTTTCCCCAGCCGGTACCTGAGGGGATATCTGCCAGGGCAGGTCCGTCTGGCGTGTTCTCTCGCAGATAAGGCAGGTCCGGATGCCCTTGCAGCCGCACTCCGGCAAACGAGAAAATTCAGTAGCCGCCGCCGCCGCCGCCATAGCGCCCTCCGAGCAGCCAAAGCGCAGGCGCGAGGCACAGGGGCCCCTGGGAGTTGTAGTCCGCGCGGATGGAAGCTTGAGGCGGGCGTTCTGCTTCCTTCCGGTCGCCGCGAACTCTCAAAGGGTTTGCGGTGCGCCACTTCCTGGGCTCCGCGGCAGGGGGCGTTAGTGACCCTGTGGCTTTGTGGAGGCCGGGGCTCGAGTGAGCCCTCGGCCACTCATGGCTCCTCTCACGCCGGAGCTGCTCCTGCAACGCGGCCGACCCAAGACCAACAGGCTGGGCAAGATTAAGAGTCTGAAGTAAGAGCAGGCGGGGTTGAAGCGGACACGGGGCGCGCGGGGTTCTTCCTCAACCGGTGTCCTTTGTTGGGAGGGCTGCAAGCCTCAGACCCTTCCCTACCCGCCTCCTGCCCGAGTTATTCGCTTTCCGGGACTCGGGCCCCTGTCGAGCCTCTGTCTCGCGCCTAATGGTGACGCGGGAGACATTGGCAACCCCAGGTCGGAGTCAGATGGACCTGGACGCAGAGCTGGCGTCCTTAGCCCTGCGGAGGGTGGAGGGTGGAAAGACTGTTGAGCACTCACTGGGATATTGAGGAAGCCTGCAGGAACGAGTAAAGGCAATCAAGAAGGAACTTGGAACGTTTAGGTTCTAAAGCCGTTATGTGATCTAGTACTCGAGTGCCCGGCGCAGGACTTAATGGCTTGCGTTGGGAGCTAGCCTAACTCAAAAAGAAAAATGGTTTCCTTTTTTTTTTTTTTTTGGTTTTTCGAGGCAGGGTTTCTCTGTGTAACAGCCCTGGCTGTCCTGGACTTGCTTTGTAGACCAGGCTGGCCTCGAACTCATTGAGCTCTACCTGCCTCTGCCTCCTAAATGCTGAGATTAGAGGTGTGCACCAATTAGACAGCTGTGAACTGCCATGTGGGTGGCAGGATTTGAACCCGGGTGCTCTGTCCGCCTGCCTCTGCCTCCTGAGTGCTGGGACTAAAGGCGTGCGCCACCACCGCCCGGCTGCAGTCAGTGTTCTTAACTGCTGAACCATCTCTCCAGCCCCCACTGAGCTCTCTTGATCTCTGCCCTCACCCCAGTCTGTCGGGACTGAAGCTGCTCTCAGAGCACTTGGACCCCAATCTCCTGGGGCGCCTGAAGAGGCTGAGGGAACTTGACCTCTCTAACAACTTGCTGGAGACGCTGCCTGGCAACCTGGGCCTGTCCCATCTACGCACCCTTCGCTGCACCAACAACCAGCTGGCCGATGTCACTGCCTTGCGCCAGTTCTCAGAACTTGAGGAGCTCAATTTGGAAGGCAACCCCTTCCTGACGGTGAGAGGGAGGGTCCACCAGCCTAGTGCTCAAGACCAGGATTCTGTGGGGGCAAACTCAGGCTTGGTTATTTCTTTTGGGTTTGGTTTGGTTGAGGCAGGGTCTCCTGTAGCACAGACTAGTTACAAATCCACTGTGTAGCGGTGGATGACCTTGTGCTCCTGATGCTCTAGCCTCTGACCTGAGTTTTGGCCGTGCTCCTCCAGTCCTGGTTTATGCAGTGCTGGGGCTCAAACGTGGGGCTTTTTACATGCTAAGCAAGCAGTCTGTCAACTGAGCTACATACCTGCCCTGTTTGGTGTTTTGCTTGTTTGAGCGAAGTCTTCCCTTGTAACCCAGACTGACCTCCAACTCATTATCTCAGACTGGGATCAAACTTAAAAGGCCCTTACCAGCGGGGCGGTGGTGGCGCACGCCTTTAATCACAGCACTTGGGAGGCAGAGGCAGGCGGATCTCTGTGAGTTCGAGGCCAGCCTGGTCTACAAAGTGAGTCCAGGACAGCCAGAGATATTCAGAGAAACCCTGTCTCGAAAAAACAAAAACAAAAACAAAAAAAAGGCCCTTACCACACTCTCCCCAGATATTGAGATTGCAGGAATGTGCCGCCGCTCCCGACTTTCCGTTGTTATCCCTCCATCCTTTAGGTCAGTGACAACCTGAAACTCTCCTTTCTCCTGCCCAAACTACATAAGGTTAATGGCAAGGACACCGCGTCTACCTGCTCACAGATGCAGAGCCTAGATCAGGAGCTGACCAACAGGGTAAGGAGGATGATGGGAAGGCGATGGGGGCGGGGAGGAGGATCCTTGGTCACATCAGCTGGATATTGAGGGGGGACAACAGAAGTGGATTTTCGGAGGTGTGTAACAGAGATCCTTGTTCAGCCAGCCTCAAGTCTGATATGTTGAGTCTTTTTGTTTGTTTGTTTTTTGCCTTCTGTGTTTAGAGGCCCTGTCTCCAAGGTATACAGCAGTCCCAGCAGGATGCCAGGGAGGCTAGAACTCTGCAGTGAGCTATTTTTTGAGACAGGGTCTTGCTGTCCTAGGACTCTTCTGCCTCAGCCTCCCAAGTGCTGGGATTAGTACCATGCTCAGTTGAAGCGGGCTGGCGTCAAGGCATATGACTTCAGTTTTTGCTAGTAGCAGATTAAGAGGCTGTGCCTGCAGAAGCTTCCAGAATGTAGTGTAGTCAGTACACTTTGTGGCTGGGCAGAGGTGCTGTGTCTGGCCAGGAGATCCACGCCGGGCTGGGCCTGGATCTGGTCCTTCTTATGTCAGGTGACAGCTCATTGGGAGAAGTTCCTAGCCACTGTGAGCCCTGAAGAGAAAGCTGACAAAGTGCAGGCTGACTTCATGAGGTCTGCAGTCAAGGATGTGCGTTACGGCCCTGAGTCTCTCAGCGAGTTCACTCAGTGGCGGGTATGTCACTGGGGACACTGGGCCAGGGGTTGGTTTCCATTACTCTCTGTTATCCTGGAGAAGTCCATGGCTCTGAAGGATTGGGACCCTGTGGGAAGTAGAATGGGTCAGGGATGATGGCCCTTGTGCCTGGGGAGCCCCTCTCCTACCTCGAGACTCACAAGCTCCCTGTGACCAGGAATTCAGGGAGTGGCTAAGGGCATCTAAGGCTGGGCTCAGCCGGCTGATGGCCTGGCCTCACCCAGGTTCAGATGATTGCCGAGGAACTGTTAGCCTCACGTGGGGCCCAGGTGCCGGAAGCCGACATGCCAAAGGAGCCACCACAGACTGCAGCTCCCTCCAAGCTCAGGGTGAGTGTGCTCCCACATGACTGTGAGGGCCCTGGGCCTTTCTGCTCTAGAACACAGAGGATTCTCTACAGGACCTCAGGTGATGCCCAAGTATGTTAGTCAGCCTTCCCTTGCTGGGACAGAATGCCTGAAGTAGTCAACTTACAAGGAAGAAAGCTTTGTTTTGGTTTATGGTTTCAGTCCATAGTGGCTTGGCTCCCGGGCTGTACATGTTGTGGGCTCATATGGGGATGGGCTGTGGAATCTTGTGGCAGCCAAGAAGCAAAGAACCATGTCCCAACGTCCCCTTCAAAGGAATGCCTCCCAGTGACCTAAAGTCCTTCACCTACACTGTACTCCTGAGTAGCCCCAAAGGCTGGTAACCCAACCTTTTAACCTTTGGACCTTTGGAGAACATTTTAAGTGTCCATCCCTAACACAGAGCAGGTTCCCCTATGGCTCAGTTCTTGCTTTCTAGGCTTTTGAGAGGGTGTAAGTTCAGCCTGGGAAGAAACCCATGGGGCATGGTTACAAGCCTTCTCCCTTCCACAGACCAGAACAGTGGCCTCAAAACGGCCAGATAATGTCCCACACAGCCTTTCTTCCAACAAGCGAATGTGCGCCTCGCCACCAGCTCAGATGGAGGGTGGAGCTGTGAACTCTGACGGAGGCCAGGTAAGCCCTCCAGGTGGCAGGGGAGAGTGCCAGCCTGGGCAGGCCAAGGGGCAGCCGTGACTCCGTGTCCCCACAGGCTGTCCTGCACCTGGAACCCCTCCACTTCCTGCAGTGTCATAGCAGGAACAACAGCCCTAAGGACCTGGAGACCCAGCTGTGGGCCTGTGCCTTTGAGCCGGCCTGGGAGGAAGGTGCGTGCTGGGCCAGCGGGCAGCGGGAGGCTTGGGTCACACGGTGCTCAGCGGGAAGTGGATGAAAGCATGCCGGGAAGGTTAATGAGATGGGTCTAAGGATAGAAAGAAAGGCCTGGGGAGATGGCTCCCTGGTTTAGAGAGATTGCTGTTCTTGTAGAGGACTGAAGTTTGGTTCCTAACATCTACCATGGGTGGCTCACAATTGCCAGTGACACCAGCTCCAAGGGATCCGTTGGCCTCCTCTGGCCTCTGGGCACCTGTACTCACATGTACTTACCCCACATGACATGGTCCATAACCACTAACTTTTTCTTTTTTTTTTTTTGGTTTTTCGAGACAGGGTTTCTCTGTGTAGCCCTGGCTGTCCTGGACTCACTTTGTAGACCAGGCTGGCCTCGAACTCGCAAAGATCCGCCTGCCTCTGCCTCCCAAGTGCTGGGATTAAAGGCGTGCGCCACCACCGCCCGGCTCTATAACCACTAACTTTTATTTTAAAGATGAAAAGAAGCCCATGGATGTAGTATAGTGGTGGAGGGCTTGCCTATCATGTGTGAGGCCCTAGGTTCTATCCCCTGTGCCAGAAGGGGAAAAAAAAAAGTGGCATGGATGCCAGGAAGGACAGTAGGGAGGAACTGTTCAGAAAAGATGTGGCTGATCCCCAAAAACAGGATCATGTGGCTGATCCCCAAAAACAGGAACCTCGGCCACATCCCAGACTGTGGCCACATGTGGCGGAGAGGCTGTTTGCGTGATTGACTGCCAGACAGGCCTTGTACTCCATAAATACAAGGTACCAGGTGAGGTGAGTGCCAGGGCCCACTTCCTGAAGACTGCTAGGTTCTGGGGCAAGAGCCCTGAGGTTGGAGGCCCATGCTAAGCTGTGTGTTTCATGTAATATTAATTATTTTGGTAGGGATGGAATCCAGGTTCTCAGGCCCAATAAGAGAGGGCTTTGCCTCTGAGCCCGTCCCCCAGCTCCTCCCTGGGGGCTTCTAGGCAGACGCTGCAGTGGTGTTCACTACCCACAACCTCCTGGGAGCTTTGTTGTTGTGTGTCATTGTCCCAGGCCAGCCCTCCAAGCAGGCTGTCTCTTCTTTCCCACTCATGACCATTTCCTTCTTCCCACCTTCCTCAGGAGTTCTTCTCAGTGGCCTGGACAACCCTGATGGTAGTCACCCAGGCGGGCCACAAGAAGCGCTGGAACATGCTGGCAGCTGCAGGCCTTCGGGGCATGGTCCGGCTGCTGCACGTGCGTGCAGGCCTTTGCTGCAGCGTCATCCGGGCCCATAAGAAGGCTATTGCCACTCTCTGCTTCAGCCCCACCCATGAGACTCACCTCTTCAGTAAGACCCTCGCCTCTGGGCTTCCCTAGTCTCTCCTGCCCTGGTGGCCCGTGTCTCTTCCAGGGCGGTAGGGCTCAGGGTGCTGGGAGCAGATGGCACTGGTTGGAAGTGAAGTAGCTTCTTGGCCCACCAGGATCTCCACTTGGGCTTTATTTCTAGCATGCTCTGCGGCCTTGGAGTTTCCTAGCAACCTGGGCTCCTCTGTGTGTCTGAGGATCTGGGGAGATAACCCTGCCCCTTGGGTGTGGTGAGCCAAACAGAGGTGACAGATGGTGTGCACACTAGGTTCAGGCAGGGTTATGGGCATTGTGGCCATGAGTTCTTGTCCTAGCCACAGGCTGCCCTTCCTGCCTCTGATAACCTGCAAGAGGGGGCAGGATCTTCTCGGGGGTACCTCTCTCCTTCTCCATCCCCTCCTCAGCTGCCTCCTACGACAAACGGATCATCCTCTGGGACATTGGGGTGCCCAACCACGAGTACAAGTTCCAGGCTAGGTGAGGCTGAGGACTGGCCTGGAGAAGGGTGGACTGCTGAGGGCGAGGCTCATGGCCTGCAGCTCATGGTTTTCCACACACATTGGCAGCCAGCTCCTCACGTTCAGCTGCACTTCCATCCCCTTGCGTCTCTGCCCTGTTGCCTCCTGCCCGGATGACTTCCTGCTGGCTGGCTGTGAGGGAGGCTGCTGCTGCTGGGATGTGCGGCTAGACCAGCCCCAGAAGCAGAGGTGAGGATGCTGGGGATGCCTGGAAAGCTGGGCGTGCTGGGTGTCCATGGGTACTGGGCACACCACAGCATAAGCTGTGTTCAGGGGCTGTTCCCTTCACCTTTAATCACCACACCTGAGCCCTAGTCCTGTCATTCAGCAGTGTGACCCATGTACCCTAGTAGGATGCCCACATCTGCGAGGAAGGGGCAGTGAGGGTAGTAGAGACAGGATGTACCCAGGGAAGCAGCTTTGGTGATGAACTCATCTGTCTATGTGGAAAGCCCTGAGACACTCAGCGTGGGGTGGGGGTGTGGCATGACATTAAACACACGGGCTGCAGCTGTAGCTCAGTCTGCAGAGGGCTGAGCTCACATGAAGCTCCTAGTGCCTCATAAACCAGGTGCGATGGCACACGCCTGTTAAAGGGCGTCCTCGGCTCCATGAAAGCTGGAGGGAGAGATCTTATCTGAAAACTAAGCAAGGTGCCAGGTGTGGTGGCACACTCGGGAGGCAGAGGCAGGCGGATCTCTGTGAGTTTGAGGCCAGCCTGGTCTACAGAGTGAGTCCAGGACAGCCAGGGCTACACAGAGAAACCCTGTCTCAAAAAAACAAAACAAAATAAAACCCAACTAAGTAAGGCCCTGGAGTTGAATTCAAAAGGGAAAATGTAATATTTATCTTTTTTAATTACTCTAATATTTATACCAATAAAGACACGGGAAGCATGAACTGAGGTTAAAAACCTGCAAGCTCAGTGAGGTAACCTTATTTTTTGAACTGTATACAAATTATCTATTTATAAGCCTGATTCTACAACTAAACAAAAACTGCTAGCTCTTCAGAAATCTGGGGGTTTTTGTTTGTCTTTTTAAAATTTTATATTTTTTTAATGTACATTGGTGTTTTGACTGCATGTATGTCTGTGTGAGGGTGTCAGACCCCACTGGAACAGGAGTTACAGTTGTGAGCTGCCATGTGGGTGCTGGGAATTGACCTGGGTCCTCTGGAAGAGCAGCCAGAACTCTTAACCATCTCTCCAGCCCTGTCTGTCTTTTTACCTAGTTAGTCGACCTTTCTCTTGAGCTCCTCCAAACCCATGATCTTCTTTCCGGGATTACTGTTTTATGTGTGTCCTGCCAGCTCCTCTCTGTTGTTCCTGCAAGCCCAAGAGAAAACCCCTATCTCTTATTACCAGGGGCTCCTTCCATACAGGTTCTTCCAAGTCAAAAGAAAGCTCTCTGGGGTCCAGCTGCTCTGTAAGACGTCCCTAACTCCTCCTCTGCAGCCTTAACAGGCCCAACCATTTCACCTTTACCCTGGGGTAGCTTGAGGCCACCCAGGCTGACTTTGCCTCAGGTCATAGAACAAAGACCACAAGACCTTTCCCAAAACATTTTGCCTTAAAATAGGCCGGAACCTTCCATTCTTCTCTGTGGAGTCTCTTAGGGGCACACCCAAACTGCATCTCTTCAGGACGTACCTAACTGCATCTGACAAACACAGTATCTATTTCGGCTTTTATATCTTGCTAACAATTGGGTTTTCTATGTACAATAATCAAATATCCTGCAGCAGGCATGTACCGAGGGTGCGGCCTGGCCACCTATAGGTGACTTCTCAGAGCTGCTCTGCAGAGCCTAGAGTTGACAGAGGGGAGAGCAGCGTGAGGGCCTCGACTGGGGAAGGCTCTGCAGATGGAAACGTCCCTGAGGAGCGAGGCTCTCTCTGGCAGTGGGCACTGAGGTGTGGGGTGCGGTGTCAGAATTTGATTTGTGCTGCCTGTCACAGAAGCCTATGAGTAGAGGTGGGATTTGAATACTAAAACTATACTTTGTATTCAGAGAGCCAGAGTGGGGGAAGCCTAAATGCAGTCTGCTTCCCCCACCCCACCCTCCCCAAGCAATCTCCATTTGGTGCATTTTACCTTTGTTATGGCTTGTGCATGGGGTCTCTCTCTCTGTGTCATTTGTGCCTCGGTTTACCGGAGGAATTGGGTCTCTCCTTTATGTGGGTTCCAGGGATCCCAACTCATGTCACAAGAATTATGCAACAATGCTAACCTGAGCCATCTCACTGCCCTCATTTAACAAATTTTGTTTTGTTTTTTTTCCTTTGTGTTTTGGAGACAGGATTTCTCTGTGTAGCTCTGGCTGCCCTGGAACTCACTCTGTAGACCAGGCTGACCTTGAACTCCTTAGAGATCTGTTTGCCTTTGCCTCCAAGTGCTGGGATTAAAGGCCCACCCAGCACTCATTTAGCAGATTTTATTCAATATGGCCACACATCGAAGAAAAAAGAGATCCTGGGTCACTCCCCGTCCCCCAGGTCCATCCACATCATTCTTTCTTTGAAACCAGCATCTCAAACAGTGTGAGATGCAAGTTCCTTTCCGCAAAATGAAGTTTGTTACACTTCCTGGCTTATTTATGCAGTGGTGCACACATGCCACAGCATGCATGTGGAGCTAAGAGGACAGCATGCAGTATTGAGGTCTCTCCTTCCACCCTGTGGGCCCAGGGATTAAACTCAGGTCCTCAGGCTTGGCAGCAAGCACCTTTATCCACTGGGCCACATCACCATTCCCTGCTGTGTTCTTACCAAGTACTCCTGCCTGCCTCGTCTCAGCGGCAGTCTCAGCATAAAGGAACAGCCCCAAAAGGGTTTCAGGATGCAGACATGAATAATCGCTTCCAGGGGGACAGTAGAAGTGTGGCAGGTTTGTCATCTAGCCGCTTGGTGTTCGTCCGTCATACTAGGGAGTTATCTTGGCTACCTCTTCTCTCCAGATTCTGTGCACCCCATGCCTTGTGGTCTCCTCTGCTCTGTCCTCTCCCTCTTGGCAGATGCCAGGATGCCTCTGTAGTGGCAGGCCCATGTCTTCCCAGATGGGACCAAACCCAGGCTTTCTGAGACAAGATCTCACTACATAGCCTAGCTGGCCTAGAAACTACTATGCAGACCAGGTTTTGGTTTTTGACAAGAGTGGTGTGGGAGCCACAGAGACCTTCCTGAAGTTGGCTCTCTTTCTACCTTCTCGTGGGTTCTGGAGGTCAGACTCAGGGCACCACGCTTGCAGAGCAATCATTCACTGGCTGAGCCATCTTGCCAGTTCTAAGTGTTGCAGCTTTGAAGGGAAAGGCTTCCCTACAGAAGTTCTCCAGCTTCGGGGAAAGTTTCCCCAGGGCAAGTGTTCCAGTCTGCTCTGAAAGATATCCTGGCAGTTGTGAGCCAAGGAATTCCACAAAGTCACACCACACAACAAACCTCACACAGGAGGTTTATTGGGAGGGACAAACCCAGGAAGGTGACTGCTTCCAGGTGAGCAGCAGCAGGAAGCTGGGTAGAGTGCAGGGTTAATGGAGGGTTTCTTGTGGGGGAGTTTACTGGGAAGGCCTGGGATGAGGAGGATTCTGCGGCCTGATCATTGGGGCAAGCTCAGGGATTGGTGGGATTCTCTCTTGTAGGGTGGAGGCTGGCCACTCCCCTGCCTTGAGGGGCTGTTAGGGTGGGGTGCACTGTCACCTATGCCCTTGAGAGTTTACAAAGGGAGGCAGAAGGCAGGGAAAGCTTGAGAAAGCTGGAGCTGTAAATAGGCAACACCAGTGAGCCCTCACAGCTGTTCTCTCTCCTTGGTCCTGGCGAGAGGGTGCTTACCTTCTAGCCTGAAATCCTGAAGACCAGCCCCTTGTGACCCTGTGCTCCCATCCCTGTGATTCCACTCACACCCAGTAGGTGGCTCCCCTTTACAACAAAGCTCTTTGGGCCAAAAAGCAGGATGTGCAGCTCCTTGGGTGAGGAGGGGGCCCTTTGTTCGTGTGTAAGGCTAGTATCTTCTGCAGGGTGTGTAAGGTGGACTTGGTCTTCTCTGAGGATGCCGAGGTATTGGGACAGAGAGTGGACGGGCTAGCATTTGTGAATGAAGATGTGGTGGGTGAGTAGCCCAGCTGGGACAGCTTGGGAGGTGGCCTATCTCTAAGGATGTTCTGTTGGGGAGCAGGGAGGTTGTGACAGCCAACCTGGGCAAGCAGTCAGCCTGGGCTCCTATCTTCTCTCTCTAGCCTCCAAAGGGAGTGGACAGGGCACCATCTACCTATGGAGCTGGAGCCAGACGTGGGCAGGCAGGGGCAGCCAGTCTGTGTTGCCTGTGGTCATCCTGGCCCGGCTGCAGTGGTCACTCACCAATTTGGCTTACTTCTCGTTAAGCACCTGTCCTGGTGAGCCTGCCCACCCCACCCTACCCCACTACCTATTCACCCCCACCCCTTTCTGGCCCTATCTTAGGCTCCCATTTGTCCCGGCAGACAAAAACCTTGTGCTCTGTGGGGATGAGGAAGGCAGCGTGTGGATCTATGATGTTGAACACCTATTAAAGCAGGCACCTCCCCTGACAACAACTCTGCAGGCCCCAACACAGGTACTGTTGCCATGTGGGCACCCTGCAGGTCATTCCTGGTGTCCGTGAGCTGCTGTTGGGTAGGCAGGAGCCTAGCACTTCCCTTTTCTCTCCTCAGATCCTGAAGTGGCCTCAGCCAATAGCATTGGGCCAACCAGTGACCAAGACCATGATAAACACAGTAGTGGCCAATGCAGCCTTCACCTATCTCACTGCTCTGACAGACTCCAACATCGTGTCCATCTGGAAGAGCTGCTAGCTTGCACAGGGCAGTGTACCAGGACACAGCTTGTATTAGCCTGGGGGGCTTAGTGGTAGAGATATTTGTACCAGTGAGTATTTTTATTATTAAATTCTCAATTGTGGACTAGAGGCCAGTGAAAATAGTCACATAGGCCCCACTGGAGTTCCTGCCTTGATTAACTCAGGCTGGCCAAGCAGCCCCAGGTTGTGCCCAGCCTGTGGTTTGGGTCTCTGTGTGACAGGTCACTTGCAGCCATCAAGTCTGGTAGCCCACATGCTGCACATCCCTCTCCTGCTATATACTTTATTAGGAAAATAAGTCTATGTACAGAACAGGGCAGTATCTGAAAGTGGCTGTTGTCACGGAGGGGTGCTGAGAAAGGGCCTAGAGGCTGTGTGCCACAGCCTTACAGCCATTAAGCAATGCTGCTTTTGGCTGCTACTCGATTCCTTCTTGTTTGTCCTTGATGGCCACCTGAAGAGGAAGGACAAAGACAGTGACTACACTGGGATGACCCCAATATCTCTGACTTGTGGGCACCAGGAATCTGGTGCTGTAGCACTCCAGAGAATCCAGCCCCAGATCAGTCGCCAAAGGCTCCAGGGGCCTCAGCTGGCTCCACCCATCCTGCTCTGTGGCACTTGGTTGCTGAGGGCTAGGGATGGAGCCAAGTGGGGATACCCAACAGGGTGATAATCTCAAAGTGTGGCTTTTGGGTTTTTTTCCCCCTGGCTGGCCTCAAACTCACGGAGATCCGCCTGCCTCTGCCTCCAGAGTACTGGGACTAAAGGTGTGCGCCACCAATGCCTAACTGAGTGTGGCTTATCTTACACTGAGCCCCCCCCACCCCACCAAGAACCACCTGTGACTCATGCTGCAATGAATGGCTACTAGACAAGAGCCTGGAGTCCCAAAGCCTTATGAACAAGAGTAGCCAGTAGCAAAGGGAGAGATTTTTGGGTGTGTGTGTGCTAGGAATGGTACCCAAGGCCTTGACTGTGCTAGGCAATCATTGTACCACTAAAGCTATACCCAGCCCCTCGTTGGGGATTCTAGGTATGTGTTGGGGGCAGCTCTACTACTGAATCATGCAACACAACTGACAGCCCCCAAGCCCAGCTCCTCACCCGGAATCGTTCCTCCAGAAGGGAGAGCTCACTGATGAGGTCTGTGATGGCATTGGTGAAGGCCTCCTGGGGACTGTAGTCTGGGGTGGTCTGCACACGAATGATGATCTTGTGCTCCAAAGGGTGAGGGACTTTGTAGCCGGCAAACAGCACCTGCGGGTCCTTCAGCAGCTGGCTGAGAAACAGTACGCTGTGAGGGAGGTCAAACCTGGCAGGCTTACTAATAAAGTAGTCCCACCCCCAACTGCAAGGGACTGTGCCAGTGCAGGCAGGCATTCATCCCAGCTTCTCAGGACTATGTTCAAGGCCAGCCTAGGCAAGTGAGTAAGAGGGCTGGGATGTAGCTCTGTAGTAGAGAACTGGCCTAGCATGCATGAGGCCTGAGGTTCCTTCCATCACTGGAGAAAGGGGAAACCAAGTTAGAGTTAATCAGACCTTATGGGAATCCTGTGTCTACAAGGACCAGGGACCCCAACCTTACGGAGCCCTCTGTCTACAAGGACCAAGGACCCCGACTGGGAACAGTTCGGATGGCATCTCTCATCACACAAGATGAGAACCTATGACAGTGGCTGCCGGCCACACTTAGGCCAAGACATTCAATGCCCCATCCCTAGGTACAGTTGGGGAGGAGGGCCAGGCTCTGACAGTCCCCAGGCGGCTGTCTGTCTGTCTGTCTGTCTGTATATCCAACCCTTTTCCACAGCTGAGGGAGATGGAGAACCTAAGGTCATGTGCTCTAACAGGCCCCTGTCACACATATCTGAAGAGTAGGTTGGGGCTAGAGATGGCTCAGCAGTTAATAGTACCGGCTACTCTTCCACAGGACCAGGATTTAGTTCCCAGTACACACACAGTGGTGGCTCACACATAACTGCAATCCCAATAATCCAACACCCCCTTAAGGTGTTTAAGGATGTCATATGGTATACAGATGTACGTGCAAAAAAGACAACATATGAGCTGCAGGTTGGGCTGGAGAAACAGCCTGGTGGTGGAGCACCTATTGCTCTTGTAGGGAATCTCAGTTGGGATGCCAAAACCCATGCCAGTAATTCGAGTTCCAGAGATCCAACACCCTCTTGACCTGCTCAGATACACAATATTTACCTTTTTTTTTTTTTTTAAGCTGCAGGTTGGGCTAGAGAAGTGTCTTAGTTAAGAGGCTCCCAGCACCCCATGTCAGCTATCAGCCCTCTGAACCTCCAGTTCTATGGGATCTGGGGCCTTCTGACCTTCACAGGTAACAGGTACACACATAGTGAACATGGGCGCAAAACATTCATACGAGACTTTATTTTAAAGATTATATATTGTTTTTGCAGAGGAAGTTCCATTCCCAGCACCCATGTCATGTGGGAGCCATCTGTAACTCCAGCTCCAGGGAATTCAGTACCTCAAAGGGCACTGCCAAGTACTTACCCCAGGGACAAAACTACAAAAATAATTTTTAAAAAGTTGGAGGCTAGCCAAGTGGTGGCACATGCCTTTAATCCCAGCACTTGGGAGGCAGAGGCAGGCAGATCTCTTGAGTTAAAGGCCAGCCTGGTCTACAGAGCAAGTTCCAGAACACCTAGGGCTACACAGAGAAACCCGTATCAGAAAAAACTTGGAGGCTAAAGAAGACTTGCAATCGTCAGAAACTACTATCAAATGTAGGAGGTGGAGTGAGGGAGCCCTGCTGGTTTTTGTTTTGCTTTCTAAGACAAGGTCTCTCTATGTAGCTCTTGGCTGTTCTGCAGCTCACTATGTAGACCAGGCTGGTCCTGAACTCAAGAGCTCTGCTTGCCTCTGCTCCCCCCGCCCCCCACTGCCAAGTGCTGGAATTAAGGGTGTGTGCCACAATACCGAGCACCTGCTCTGGATGCCTGTTAAAGTCCTGCTTTACTAGAGCTCCCTAACTTCATCTTAGCCAGAAGGCCAAGAGCCAACTGCTAGGGCTCCCTGCAGTCTTACACTACATAAATAAGCCAGCCAACAACACAGCTGCAATCACAGCACCTGGAAGGTGGGGACGAGGATTGGGAGTCCCTAATCAGATCCTCTGTAACACAGCAAGTGAGTGGGCCAGCCTGTGCTACATGATTCGTGAGACCCTGTGTCAAAAAGCCAACGTAGAAACGAGCCTTATGTGAACAGACCCGTCAGTGCCAGGTTGGGAAAAATTATCTGATCCGATTTATCAGAGCAAGTAGAGGTGAGACTGAAGACAACTGTCACGTGTGCTCAGCCTACAGACCCCAGCGTTACCAGTAGCAGGCCTCTGGCCTGAGACTTACGATTTAATGATGTTCCCCAGAGTGTGGTCTTCTTTGTTGATGGTGAACAAGCAAGCATTGGGCACCTTAGTGTCCTTGTTAATGGTGATTCTAGAAAGAGACGGAGGCAATACCTGAGGGTGACTGCTCACCCAAGCCCACATCCAGCCATGTGCCCTGAGGGTCAGAATGCCCCCTTTGTGGTCAAACTTGAAACTTAAGTTGGGCTGTTCCCACTACTTCAGAAACTAATGGACCTGGCCCTTCCCCACACAGGCACTGACAAACAGTTGCATTAAACTAGCTCTTGACTAAATTCTTACTAGAAGACAAGAACCAACTGGGCATGGTGGCACACACCTTTGATCCCAGCACTAGGGAGACAGAGGCAGGTAGATCTCTGAGCTTGAGGCTAGCATGGTCTGTCTACAGGATAAGTTCCAGAACAGCCAAGGTTACACAGAGAAATGCTATCTCGAAAAAATAAAAACCTGGAACCAGTTAACACCTGCACCCTAGCAATCAAGGCAGGCCCAAGTCCATCATTCTGCAAGCCCTGTTGTCCCTTGTGGTACTGGGAATTGAACCCAGGGATTCAAGCATGCTAAGCAAAGCCCTCTATCATAAGCTACAGGCCCAGCCCTTGGAAGCCCTTTTCAATCAGTTTGCTCACCCACAAAGGATTCCCTGAGAGCTCTGGCATGGTTCAATGGTCGACCACCTCACATGTGTATAGCTCTGGGTTTCATCCCTACCACTCTCCACATTTAAACAGCAAACAAGCTAGACCTGCCTGGTAGCTCAGACCAGCAACCCCAGCAACTTGGGAGGCTGATGCAGGAGGGCAGAGAAAAACCTCAGCTGTCATCCATGCCTTTCTCTTTGCTTAAGAGGGCTGGAGAGACGGCTCAGCGGTTAAGGGCACTGGCTGTTCTTCCAAAGGACTCGGGTTCAAATCCCAGCACCCACATGGCAGATCACAGCTGTCTATAATTGCTGGGCGTGGTAGCGCACGCCTTTAATCCCAGTGCTCAGGAGGCAGAGGCAGGCGGATCTCTGAGTTCAAGGCCAGCCTGGTCTACAAAGTGAGTGCAGGACAGCCAGGGCTACGCAGAGAAACCCTGTCTGGAAAAACCAAAAGGAAAAAAAAAAAGAAAAAAGATAGGGTCTGATTTGCCACTGGCCACACCATGCTAACTAACCCTTCTTTCTTCACTGCCCATGTCCTTGAGGAGCACAGGAAACAAACACTGAGCAGTTTGGACACAGGTCCTAGGGATCTACACTCAAGTCCTCAGCAAACTGAGGCCATGTCCCTAGCTTATTAAAAATTGTGAAAGTGAGGGGAAAAGCCCAGGCTGGCCTCGAACTCAGAGATCCACCTTGCCTCTGTCTCCTGAGTGCTAGGATTAAAGGTGGGTTAAACCCACTGCCTGGCTAAGGATTGCTCCTTTTTTCTAAGGCAGGATTTCTCAAGCTCAATACACAAATATTTGCTTTGCCCATGCCGGTGTGAGAGAAGTCAGAGGATAACCTACAAAATCTCAGTTCTCTCCTACCTTACTGGTCTGGGGATTGAACTCAGGTCATCAGGCTTGTCTGTGGGCACCTGCACCTGAGCCATCTTGTCAGCCCAGTACATGGACATTTTAGACCTGATTGTCATTTTCTGAGAGGCTGTCTACTACTACAAGGATCATTAGCAGCATCCCTTTCCTCTGCCCACCAGATGCCAAAAGCAACCAGAAATGTTTCCAGACCTGGCCAAATGCTCTTGCCAATGGGACAACAGGGCCCTCAGTTGAGAATATGCCCTGTTGGGAGGCTGAAGTAGTTATCAAAGGTCAGTCACAAAACCCTGCACAAAAGTCTTTTAGGAATGACAAGTGTCAGTTACAAGTCTACAGCATACACTGTGCACTGTACAGAAAAACCCAAGAATCTCCTTGAAGAACTACATTATTTATTGAGTGATTGTTACAGGAATGAGCCCTGTGCATGCTAGGTAAGCAAGCTCCCATTGAGGTATACCTCCATCCTTTTTTTTTTTGGTTTTACGAGACAGGGTTTCTCTGTGTAACAGCTTTGGCTGTCCTGTCCTGTACTTGCTTTGTAGACCAGGCTGGCCTTGAACTCACTGTGATCCACTTGCCTCTGCCTCCCAAGTGCTGGGATTAAAGGTGTGCGCCACCACCCCCGGCTTTTTTTTTTTCTTTTTTTTTTTTGAGATAGCGACTCACTTAAGCCCAAGCTGACTTCCAAGAAGGGAGGCACGAAACCTGAAAGAAGGGTTCTTAGCAACCTTTTGAGACATAACTTTTGAGTCGCCAAAAGGGTGTATCTGGCTACCATGAAGACAACTAAATACAGCCAGAGCCGGTGGCTCACGCCTTTAATCCCAGTTGAGGCCACCCTGGTTTACAAAGCCAGTTCCAAGACAGCCAGGGCTGTTAAACTGGGAAATTCTGTCTCGAAAAACCACCAACAAAAAGACAATTAGATGCTTAATCTCTCGGAGAAGCCTGTACCCACACGAGTACATTTTACTTCTCCTACTCTCTTCGAATGCACGCCCAACTGGGGTGTGTCTTACTTTCTTAGCGCCTCTCTCTGAATCATGCTTAAGCCCATATTAATAGATCTTTAATAAAAACCAATAACCCAGCTTCACTAAACTGGCGAGTCCTGAAATTCTTTTAGCGTGAAAGCCACGAACCCGGGTTTGGCCTGAGTCGGGATCCCTGAAAATCTAGGGGAAATTTTCAGTTGACCGAAGAGTGTGAGGAGCTAGCTGTGTCTCTGTCCCTTCACCGCTGCCATCATGAGCCTCCGGTCACAGTCGCCAAGTGCTGAGTGTCTGGATCAAGTGACTCAGTTTTCCCACTGCAAATGCATGCACTCGCTAATACTCTGCACCACTGCCTGAAGTTGGGGAGACACGGACTGGGAGGAATAGAATGCTCAAAGCAAAGCCCGCTTCGCTTCCTCCAGGCAGAGCTAACGGCCGGCGGGCTCCTATACAACCGTCCCGCCTCAGCCGGCCTCCACTTACTTTTTCTCGCCCTCGAAGAGCAAGAACGACTCGAAGGCCGGAGGGGCGTTCATCCTAGCGCCGCGCTCTGGCTCCCCGACTCCGATCCGCGGGCGACTTCCGCACACAGAGCCCCCGAAGCGCGACCATTTCCGGGTCACGCAGACGCAGAGTAAGCACCTGGCCCCGCGCCCCCTGGCGGACCGGATGACCTTACGCAGGCGCGGGCAAGGCGGAGCAAGGCCGCGAGCCGTGCGCATGCGTCAGTCTCGAAGCCAGCGTCGGGAGATTTGGTGCGTGCTTCAGCACTGTGATCGCTGGGCCGCCTCTAAGTGGCTCACTGGTCCGGACTGAGCTGGAATCGGAGCTGTGCGTGTAAAGTCGCCTGTACGGGCTGCTGCTGCTGCAGGAACCCCCCCGGGTCTGTCGACAGTAGCTTCTTTCTGGGGTCCGCTGGTTGAGGACCAGGGAAGCAGGAAGGTGCGTAAATGTGGGGGAGGAGGTTGGGGTGCCAGTGGCCTCTCTTGGGCACACAGGTAACTAAAACGATGAAGGCCTGGCACATCTCCAGTTTTTCAGCGGTCTGTGTAAGTTAGTCTTTTTTAGTTTTCCTATCTCTAAAGTTTTCTATTTGCAGGTCTGTGTGGGCACGTGTATGCAGGTGCCTTTGGAGACCAGAAGACGGTTGGGTCCCTTGGAGCTGGAGTTACAGGTGTTGGTGAGCCACCCAAAGTGGGTGCTGGAAACCGAACTCCAGTCCCTTGCAGGAGCAGTAAGGCTCTTAACTGCCGAGCCTTCCTCCAGACTTCATCTTGTCAACCTGATGAAATTTAGAGTTGTCATGGAAGCTAGCCTCTGGTGGGGTGAAGCTAGCCTCTGGTGGGGCCGGCGAGACAGCCCAGTGAGTAAGGACTGTGTCACCAAGCCTGGTTACCTAAGTACAAGCCCTAGGACCCATGTGGTGGAAGTTGAGAATGGATTCCTCCTACCTCCCTTCGTGAAACGTGGTATGCACACTTGTACACATAATATACATAGTTAAAAAAAAACTTTTGGGTGTGTCTGTGAGATTCTAGACCAGCTTGACTGAGGAAGGAAGACTTAACCATTAATGTGTGTGGCACCATTCTAGAGATCTCAGACTAAGGTCTCAGACCGAATAAAAGAAAGTAAATCGGGTCTGGAGAGATGGCTCAGCGGTTAAGAGCACTGACTGTTCCTCCAGAGGTCCTGAGTTCAATTCCCAGCAACCAGATGGTGGCTCACAACCATCCACAATGAAACCTGGTGCCCTCTTCAGGCCTGCAGGAGTACATGCAGATGGAACACTGTATACATAATGAATAAATAAATCTTTAAAAAAAATAAAAGAAAGTAAATCATCTCATTCTGCTACCTGGCTGCGGATGTAACATGGTCAGCTGCCTGGGCCTCCTGTTGCTCTGACACTTGCACTGTGATAAACTACCTTCCTTAAGATGCTTCTGTCTGGTTTTTGTTGTTGTTTTGTTTGTTTGGTTTTTCGAGACAGGGTTTCTCTGCAGCCCTGGCTGTCCTGGAACTTGCTCTGTAGACCTCAAACTCCAAGATTCACCTGCCTCTGCCTGCACGGTGCTGGGATTAAAAGCATGTGCCTCCACCACCAGAGCTTCTGTCCAGTTTTTAGGCACAACAAGAACAGTAACTAATTCAGACTCGTTCTCCCAGAATCACAGGCATGAGCTACCCTATCTGCTAATTTGCGAGCGCTAACGCATCACTGGTTGGCTTGGAGGACAGAAATGTCAGGGAAAACAAGTGAAGATGATGTAAGGTCCCAGAGGACTCTGGAGCCCTTCACACACTGGGTCACACCCCCTTGCCTCTGCACATAGACATGTTATGTGGAGCGTCTATCTAAGAGCCAGTGATATCTACCCCAGCTCATTCACGTTCCAGCCTGAAGGTACAAAGATAATGCAGGCATTTTGCTCAGCTCTTACATCTCCTTTCAAACTGGAAGAAGAGGAGGAGGAAGAGGAACCAGAAGCCTCTGCCGCTGCAGCCCAAGGTTCTCTATTCAGAACCTAGAGCTTGCAGTCACCTAAGATTCTAAAAATAGCAGAGCCTTGAAGAGAGATCACCCCGTCAGGACATCAGCAGGAGTAATAAACATCTCAAGGGAACTGGGCTTGACTCTTCAAGCAATAAAGATTTCTTTGGGCCACCCTGTGAGCCAGAGCTGAGACGATGAGAAACCAGACCACACCTTGACCAGTACCACTTAATTATGCAAGCCCCTGAGTCCCTCAGTGATGACCTCATCTAAACCTACAGCAAACCCAGTGCCTGCAGACAGACTTGGGAGTGTTACCAGAATTCCTTCCCCGAGTGGACTTCACATCTCCCTCTTTCATAAGGTCCCATTGGTAAACCAAAGAACAATTCCACCAAGGTTCCTCCTGGGGAACCAGTGAGGTTCTCAGACTTACAGAGCATAGTGAGGCATTACTGACAGGAGTATGGAGCACCCCAAAGAAGTCTTCACCTAGCATGGGTCATGGCTTCCCACAGCCACATAGATGGAACCCCTCTCCTGTTAGCCTTCCACACCCTATGTACTCAAACACCTCCCTGAGACTCAGAAGGGCAAGTGCAATTGAAGCAAAATTGCATACAGGTTACCCTCCTTACCCATCCCTGTGAGGAGAAATCAACAGTCATCAAGATGCACGGGGATTCTTGCAGACACACACAGCTGATCTGAGGATGATGGTAGTTGCTTTCCTTGGAGGAGGGATTCTATAACAGGAAGTCACCGCATTCAATAAACCTCTCTACTTTTCCCCATCACTCATAACTGGCATAGCTGGACAGTGGCCTGGCCTAGTTTTATGGGTCTCAACTCGGGGCTTTTGTACTAAAACTGTAGTAACCAATATATAATCCCTGGACTGGATGGATTAGTAACTTTGTGGACCCTAGTTCAGTACTAAGGCTCCACCTGGAGCTTGGCTGCCACCACTCTGTCCCACTTGAGGTATAGAATTGGAAAATGTCACTCTCAGGGGTCAGCTAATTACTACAGCAGTGCTGTGGGTGTGGCTCAGCAGTAGACCCCCTGCTTGGGATCCTCCAATGACGGGCTCATTCAGAGCCGTATCTTGCCCAACTTATAGAATGCTGGGCTCAGACCCAGAAACCCAGGCCCTCTCAAGTGCTAGACAATCACCCTAACTGGACTGAGTTTTGTTTTTATTCAAACCGTCTTGAAAATATAGCCCCTAATGGCCTCAAACTTGAAATCCTCCTGCCTTAGCTTCCTGAATGCTGGGAATACAGGTATGTGTCATCATTCCCAGCCTCCGAGTGTGTGTGTTGACTGACCTGCTTATGACTCTGGGAATGGAGCCCAGGGCCTTATGTATGCCAGGCAGGTGCCCTACTACTGAACTGCATGGCCAGCCTGAGTGTAGTGCTGATCATACCATTTGAGTCTGGGCATGGCAGCTCTGGCCTGTAAATAACACCACTTTGAGGATGGAGTCTGGAGGATCAGTTCCTCAGCCACACGGTTGCATTTGATGCCAGCCTGAACCATATGAGACACTGCCTCAAAAATAAAGGGGCTAGAGATGTGGACCAGTGCTTGCTGAGCTCCGCATAAACTACATGGCTCACACCTGTAATCTCAGCACTTGGGAGGTGGAGGAAGGAAGCTCAGGAGTTCAAGGCCATCCTTGGCTATATAATAAGTTTGAGGGTATCCTGGGTATATGACAAACCCTGTCTTAGCTCTTCCAGGAAAAAAAAACAACAATAATAATTTAAACACTACACCAGCTGAATGCCCTACTCTTCGCTGTGCATCAGGAGCAGAACAGCAGCCAGGGGGTGCTGCTGCTTTCCATTTAGGGGCATCCTGGGGGCGTGTTACTTTGTCTAGATCAGCAGTTCTCAGCTGGTGGATCGTGACCGCTTTGGGGGTCAAACGAACTTTTCACAGAGGCCACCTAAGACCATCAGAAAACCCACATATTTACATTGAGATTCATAACAGTGTCAAAATTGCAGTTATAAAGTAGCAAGGAAAATAATTTTATGGTTGGTGGAGTCAGCACAGCATGAACTGTATTAAAGGGTCACAGCATCAGGAAGGTTGAGAGCCACTAGATGGACCTCCTGGGTTTCTCTTCTCTACTCAGCCTACACCTGAGAGTGCTAGCCAATCAGCCACAGAAGCAGCACAACATGTGGCCTGGGTATCATGGGGAAAGCCAAGGACGTGACAGGGGCTCTCCTCATCCCGCCCTAGTGACCCCATTCCCAATGCAGCTGCCCCTCATTACAGCCCTGCACCCCTCTCCAACCCTGAGCAGAGTGACTGGAAACTTGGCCTGGTATCCCATAAGGATGGAAGAGGCCACTGTACCCAGCCCTGCTGTGTAGTCTGTAGGGACACCCCGAACAAAGGGACTTGGTGTGGTGTCTGCTTCCAGCTGGGAAGACCCATCAGCCCCACAGCTTACAGAAAGGAGAGGTGTGGAAAGGAGTATGGGATAGTCACTACAAAGCGAGGGATAAACCTGCAGAGAGGCCGTGCTGGTGACCCCTAGTCCTCGGTCAAACCCCCATCCAGGGTCCCCTGGATTCACTCCTGTGGTGGAGGCTTGGACTTCTAATGCGGTTATGTTGAATTAATATATGAGTTACATAAGGGCTTCTGAAATACAGACTCTTAAAGGGGGCATATGAAATCAGCCTAAAGCCTGGCTTCTGTCAGGAACACCTACCTGGTCCTGGTCAACAGGCGTACCTCAGGAAGAGGAGGACATCAGGCTGACCAATGAGAAGTCAGCCTGATGCATAATTAAGAGACAATGATATAAAAGAAAGGCCGGGAAACTGGAGAGAGAGGGCTTTTTGCTTGGCCTTGCTTCTTGATGCTCATCTGCTCATCACTGCCTAACTTTGAAAGACTCTAGCCACCGAGACTTGCTGAAGATTGCAGCCTAGGTGGCTGGAGCCCAGGAAGGCTGAGAAAAGATGCCACTTTGCAAAGTGGCATCTGTCAGGAGCAAGCTCAGGTTGGCAAAAGAGGTGTGGCATAAGGACCTTCTCAGAGAGAAGGTTCATAAGAAGCCGGTGGGCTGAAGAGAGCCCCAGTAGTGGAAGCGGAGTGGCTGAGTGAAGCTGGCCATGTGGGCCAGCGGGCAGCAGCAACCATAACACCAGAGCCAGGTGACCACTGAGTGACTGCTGATTGCGGGGTTCCTGCAGACAGACTGCTGACCAGTTGCCCTCAAAGGACCTGCCCCTGAGGACGCCTTGATCTGGGTATCCTTTCTAAAGTGTTAGGATTGGTTGATTGGTGAGTGTTTAAAATTATTAATAAATATAGCTTATAATTTACACCTACACACTCCTTTGGACCCCCTCCCAACACCTCAGCGCCTCGGAAGTCAGAGCAAGTTTATTAATGACATCAGAGCACCGTGACACCCAACCTAGGTGGCGATGGCTAGGAGTGATCAAGGTGATCAGCCTGGTCTCCTGGGTTCCAAGTTTCCTAGGGTTGGGTCTGTTCTGGGTGAAGAATCTGGGCTACAGAGACTACAGGAGCAGACAGACTCCCAAAGAAGCAAGTGCCACTGTTGTCTCTCATAAACAAGGAGAAGACAGTATTGGGCTACAGCCCTCCCTAGGAGAGATGACTGGGACAAGGATCCCGAGTATGTAGGGGTCTGCAAACGCCTGACAGGAGCTCTGTGGACACCTCACGTCTGTAGCTCTAGAAGGCGATGGGGCTCTCTGGGCGGAGGGCCAGCCAGGCTGGAGCTGTGGGCTTCTCGAAGGTCTTGCAGCACACAAAGCAGCTGGGCCAGTGGGTCCTCGGGAGCTGGATACAAATACATCGGGGGCAGGTAGGTTATTGCTTTAGGGGTCTGAGACCTTCCTACCCAGGTGTCCCTGAAGGCAGCTGAGATCACCAAACCTGAGTCCCAGATGGGAGGGACCTACCTCCACAGGCTGCAGGTGAGATGCCTGTTTCTGTTTTCCCGTTCAGTAGCTGGTGCTTCTCTCTGCAGAGGAAGGCAGAGTGAGGGCTAGCAGCCACACCTACCTTGCTGGGAAGGCTAGAGATGTCATGTGGGCTCCCTGAGCTGGAGGTGACACTACACAGACAGACCCTGTCTCAAAAAACAAAATTTAAAAAAAAAAGTTATTGTTTTATGTGTTTACGTGTTGTCTGTATGCATGTGCATGTTTGTGGACCACCTGCATGCATGCCTGGTACCCACAAAGGCCAGGAGAAGATGTCGGATCGTCCTGGAACTGGAGTCGCAGACTGTTATGAGCCATCAGATTAACGCTCTTAACTGCTTAGCCACCTCTCCTGCCCAGGTTTTTGAGGGAAGACCAAAACCCTGGAAGATCACTGAGCAACAAGAAGGAGCTTTGAATCACTTGCCAAGGCTCCAGAATGCATGTGCAGACAAGCAGCCATTGAGAATGCTCTAGGGAGCTGAGACGGCCTTAGAGCATCCTTCAGCCTGCCCCGGCCCAGTGGTTCAGAGCCAATGGGGCCAGACATCCTGTTTTGCAAAGTTGTTTTAGAAAGCAAGCTGATTTTTTTTTCCTGAGGTTTACAGTCAAGTCTAAAATCTTTAATTAGCAAGATAGCCCGGGAACTCATAGAATTAGCTGAGGGCAAATTAGCTGAGTGTTCTTCAAACCAGTGCCAGAAGGCTGGGCAGATGGGGAGCTGGGGTCAAATGAGCACAGGAAGCAGTGTGGCCATGACCTCATGATGCAGACAGACAGTGGGAAGGTGCTTGGCCTCATTATAAGAGCTAATGCAGGGCCAGCAAGATGGCTCAGAAAGTAAAGGAGCTTGCTGCACAAGCCCAAGGACCTGAGTTCAATCCCTGACACCCACATAAAAGCGGAAGGAGAGAACCGATTCCACAAAGTTGTCTTCTAATTCCACGTGTATGATGTAGAAGCACATGCCCCCACAGACACATTATATACACACATGAAACAATAAGCATGGTGGCACACGCCTTTAATCCCAGCACTCGGGAGGCAGAGGCAGGCAGATCTCTGTGAGTTCAAGGCCAGCCTGGTCTACAGAGCGAGTTCCAGGACAGTCAGGACTGTTACACAGAGAAACCCTGTTTCAAAAAAAAAATACAATAAATAGATGACTAAGATGGATGTGGTCATGCAAACCCATCACTTCAACTACTTTAAGAGGCAGACGGGAGTATCACAAGTTCGAATCAATCCTGGGATACATTGCAAGACCCTGAGGACCAAAGAGATAGCTCAGTGGATAAGTGTTTGCCTTATAAGCATGAGGACCCTAGTTTGATTCCAGAACCCATGTAAAAGAGACAGGTACAACAGTGCATGCTTGTAATCCCGGGGCCCAGAAGATAGGTGGGGGTGCTGGGCACCCAATATTGTCAAAGCTCAAGAGCCAGCAGAGATCTTGTCACAAAAACAGAGCCGGGCAGCACTAGCACACACCTTTAATCCCAGCACTCCTAAGGTAGAGTCAGGCTGATCTCTGAGTTCGAGGCCAACCTAGTCTACAGAGTGGATTCTAGGACAACCAGGGCTACACAGAGAAACCCTGTCTTGGAAAATCAAACACCAAAACAAAAACAGGAGGAGGCTGGAGAGTAGTTAAGAGTGCACATTTCTAGGGGACTGAGTTCAGTTCCTAGCACTCATGTTTGGTGGCTCTCAGTCACCTGTGACTACAGCTCCAGGGGATCTGACGCCTCCCTCTGGCATACACACATGAAAATAAAAGTATTTTGTTTGTTTGAGACAAGGTCTCACTGGGCAGCCTTGGCTGGCCTAGAACATGCTATGTAATCCAGATTGGCCTCCGACTCACGGAAATCCTCCTGCCTCTACCTCCCAAGTGTTAGGATTAAAGATGTGCGCACCACACTTGGATAAAAGTAAATCTTTTTTTTTTTTTGTTTTTTCGAGACAGGGTTTCTCTGTGTATCCTTGGCTGTCCTGGACTCACTTTGTAGACCAGGCTGGCCTCGAACTCACAAAGATCTGCCTGCCTCTGCCTCCCAAGTGCTGGGATTAAAGGCGTGCGCCACCACCGCCCGGCTTAAAAGTAAATCTTAAAATAGAAGAAGGAAAGAAAAAAGATTGATTAAAAGAAGGAAGAAAATTAAGACAGAAGAAATGGATGCTGGCCGGGCGTGGTGGCACACGCCTTTAATCCCAGCACTCAAGAGGCAGAGGCAGGCAAATTTCTGTGAGTTCGGGGCCAGCCTGGTGTACAGAGGTAGCTCCAGGACAGCCAGGGGCTACAAAGATAAACGCTGTCTGGAAAAACCTAAATAATTAAAGAAATGGTTGTCATTTGGCCTCTACACACATGTGCACACCCACCCACACATAAAAGCAAACATGGAATCAAAGGGAAACAAAGCAAAACAAAAGACGGGGGCCGGCCGTTACTCAACCCCAGACCCAGTTGCAGTCCTTAGGCAGATACATTCACTGGGCTCTGCAGCTGCCTCTCCATGAGCCTCCTCACCGAAGCGCAGCCTCCACGCCTAGCAGGTGCCTGTAGATGAGCTGAGCCTCAAGGTCGTGGTCCAGTGGGTCATTCCATTCCTGCAGGGTCACCCGAGAGTGGGTCTTGTCACATCCCCCATCTGCAGGCAGACAGAGGGCAGAGTCACAATGGAAATACCATGCCCAGCTTCCTGGTAGTGCAGAAAGGGGAAAATCGAGGCTGGGAGGGAGGCAAGGATTGATGAAGGTGCCCCTAAAGGCTGGTAAGATGACCAGACCCTGGCTCTGCCTCTCACTACCCATACTTCTGGTTGCAGCAGACCTTCTTGGCTTTAACTGCTGGACTGCAGAATATATACTATGGAATGCGGGTGTACTATGGAGTTCAGATCAGGGGAACTGGTAGCATTCTGGAAAGTCTGTCTGGAGGTTGCCCTGATCATGGTAGGGTGGGCCCCAGCTTCCAGTGTCTGAATGAACTGGTCCTGCTACTTGCAAGCTCTGCCAGCTTTGCCAACTCACCTGCCCACTATAAGCCTCAGCTGTAGAACATGGGCATGGCTTAGTAATAGAGTTGTTGCCTAGAATCCCTGAGTGAGGGGCTGGGGCATGTTTACCTAGCATGTTGGTGGGCCTGAGTTCCTTATGCAACAATGAACATGCTTATACACACATGCATGCACACATACTCTAATCTCAGCTTCTTTATCGTGAACTGGTATTTCAGGTCTCTACAGTGAGCTCCCCATCAGCTCTAGTGAGAGAACTGCTTTGATGGCCACAAAGAGCCATCAATTCAAAGCCAGGGCAGGTGCAGTGAAATCGGGGTGGACGGCTTTTCCTATATCAAGTCCAGGGGGCTCCAAGCTTTAGTTAATTCTGTGATTTGGGAAGGTCTTGAGATTTCCAGAATTGGTGGACACAGGGTCACAGGACTATAATACCAGAACTCAGGAGGGATGGAAAGTTGGCTCCGCGGTTAAAAGCAGTGGCTGCTCTCCCAGAGGACCAGGGTTTAATTCCCATCATCCACCTGGCGGCTTCACAACTATCTGTGACTCCAGTTTTAGGGGATCCAACAAACCCTTCCTACCTCTACAGGCACCTCCACACACACACACACACACACACACACACACACACACACACACACACGGCACTCACACAGATACACATGCGCACATATAAATAAAATAAATCTTGATTAAAAATAAATATAAATCATTTTAAAAAAGAGAGATTCTAATGAGTATTTTAGGCCTTGTCAGAATATCCAGGGAATTCACTCACAAGGATCACACACTTTGCGCTGCGGCATTTTCCAAACCATCTGGTCACAGATCTTTCTGTGCCCGGAGGCCCCGCAGGGCTGGCTTTCTTTGGGCAGCTTTTGGTAAGCACGTAGCTTTCCAGATTTCAAGAACCCTCCTCCCAGCCTAGGACCTGCCTGGGACAGGTGTGGAGCAGGGGGAGGGGGCCGATACGCCCACCTGTCTTGTCCTTCTGGTGACAGCAGCTCCACTTGTCCCCACGGAAGATGCCAGGGTGGTACGATCCCAGGAGGGCTGTGTTGTTGATGCTCACCTTGCGCAGCGCGGACAGCCACTGGTTCCGCTCATTCACACTCTGCAGGGGCAGCGTCTCAAAAGTCTACCTCTTCCTCCCCAGAGGCAGATGCCCGCTTTTGAGCCACTCTCCCAGTCCCTCACGGGCACCCTACCTGCTAGGTACAAGCTAGAGTAGAGTGGGAAAAGGAAATTCAAACGAGCAACTACCCCCCAATCAGATTAACCTGTAGGGAAGCCTGTGGGGCTTTTTTGATTGACGACTGGCGTGGGAGGGCCCAACCCACTGTGGGTGGTGCCAACTGTTAGCAGCAGGTCCTAGGGTGTATAAGAGAACAGGCTGAGCAAGCTACATCACGGGGAGCAAGTCAATAAGAAGCATTTCTCCTTGGGCTCTGCTTCAGTTCCTGCCTCCTGGTTCCTGTCCTGGGATCCTGCCTGGCTTCTCCTGAGGACTAACTGTAACCTGTAACCCTTTCCTCGCCATGTTGCTTTTGGCGACAGTCTATCATGGCAATAGAAACCTAACTAAGACACACCCCTTCAGCCCCTCAATGGAGGATTCTAGGCACGTGCTCTACAGTTTGAATCACACCCCCTTCCCCCCAGAAGATCAATTGACATTTTCAATATTTACGTGAGGGAACTAAGGCACTGAGTTCCAGGCTAGCCTGACCTATTGTGAGAGTCTTAAAAAACAACAACAAAAATCCAGACCAGAAAAGGAAAAAGCAAGCTCTGAGTCACGGGGACCCGGCTACCAATTTAACCACACACATACGTACACACGGGGCCCGCTGGCAAACATGGACCATGGTGGTGGAGCCCACCACACCCAGAGCACTCCCGCAGCCCGCTCCCCAGAGCACTCCCCCCCACCCCCGCTGCACCTTGCACTGCAGGTAGACAGTCTGGGCCCGGCCAACATCATCTGCATAAATGATCTGCATGACGTGGGAGCTGCCGAAACTCTTTTCCTCCACCTTCTCAGCAGCCCGGATGCTGGGGAGCTTGATGAAGGCGCTTTTCTGGGGCAGCCAGAAAAAGGAGGCTGAGGGGGCCGGGCCAGGCTGCTCTCTTTTCTTCTCTGGCCTCCACATCCCCTTCAGCAGGTGGCATTTGGGTTTACGGGGACGGATCTGAACAACTCTCATTCCCGGGGAGTTGTTCTGTGAGGGGACCCCAGCCAGAGTGACGCACAAACACCAAGGCCCTGGGAGAAGAGCACCTAATGGAATGGGACGGGGTACTGAGCATCAGGCTTACAGCAAGATGTCCCTTCTGCGGGTGATAAAGGTCCAGGTGTTGAGGCTAAACCTGCTTTTAGGGTTTGCATCCAGGAAGGTTTGCAGAGCAGCCAGTGTGCTAAAGTACCCTACCTGTAAGTACTCTGCCCAGTAATCAATAGTCCGATATGTTTTTTTGTTTTGAGACAAGGTCTCGAGTAGCCCAGGCTGGTTTTGAACCACACCCTCTGTGTAGTTGAGGCTGATCTTGAGGTCCTGATCCTCCTGCTTCCACCTCCCAACTGCTGGGCTTACAAACACGCACCACCCTAGACAGCCTCCCTCCTCACCAACCTTGGAGCCGGATGTCTTGGCGAAGCTGAGGGCTTCGGTGGTGAGAGAGAAGTAGAGTTTCTTGAATGAGGAGGACGCAAGAGGGCCTTTGCCTTTGGTCCTGTGGATAAACAGCGGTCCCTCCTTCACAGGTGGTGCCTGCGAGCTCAACGCCCGCTGTAGGTCCAGCTCTGAAGTGGAAAGACACCCTCGCTGGCGAAAGGGTGGGGGAGATTAGGGAAGGGGGCTAAGGCAAACCGGGCTCAGTGACTGGCGGTAGGCGGGGCCGTGAAGCTCGGTTGGTGGTGTTTGCCTAGCATGGATAGACCCTGTGTTAGATAGTCAGCACCACACAAGACTTGGCTTGGTGGTACACGCCTGTAATCTCAGCCCCTGGGAGGTGGAGGCAAGAGGGTCATAAGGTTTAAGGTTATCTCTGGCAGTGACTTTGCGGCCAGGCCTGGGTTACATGAGACCCTGTCTAAAATAAACAACAAGCCGGGCAGTGGTGGCGCACGCCTTTAATCCCAGCACTTGGGAGGCAGAGGCAGGCGGATCTTTGTGAGTTCGAGGCCAGCCTGGTCTACAAAGTGAGTCCAGGATAGCCAAGGATACACAGAGAAACCCTGTCTCGAAAAAACCAAAAAAAAAAAAATAATAAATAAATAAAAAATAAAATAAACAACAAAAAAGTCAGGCGGGAAGAGAGGACCGGCTTAGTCTCAGTGGGCAGGGTGGTCGGCGGGGTCAAGCAACAAACTTGCACACAGGCTTTGGGCATGATTCGTGGGGAAGTCCTTGCCTTCCTTCTCTTCTATGTCCACGAGCTTGGTGATGAAGTCCTTCAGCTGCACCACGCCCTGGCGCACAGTGGGCTGGAGTGGTTCCATCCACGCCTCTTTCGCTCTGGAGACGGGCGCGTCCATATTGCCTACATTCTGGACCGCCTAGGGGTGACATCAAGAGCTTTGGGGAGACAACAGCTCATCCATGGCCACATTCTTCAACCTAGAGACGGAAGCTGAGGAAGCAGAGGCCTAACCACGGTCCCATGGGGGAATCAGGGATGCAGAGATAGATCATGGCATTTTGAGACTTTGGACACGCGTTAACTTGGGACCAACATTTCTGCTTTGTCTGCATGTATGTTTAATTTTATTATCATTGCGTGTATGTTGGAGCGTGCCTGGGCATGTGTGGAACTCAGGTGGCAATTTGTGGGAGTTGATTCTCTCCTTCCATCACGCGGGCTCCAAGGATCGAACTCACGTCACCAGGCTTGGCAGCAAGCATCCTCACCTACTGAGCCAGCTTGCTGGCCCTACAAGTTTCATCCTAATATCAGCCTTCTGCAGCACTGGGCAGATAAATGCAGGCCTGGGAATAAGACCCACGCTGGAAGATTCCAGTTCCCTAGACAGGCTTTGGGTTTTCTTTGTCTCTCTATGTATGGATGGAGCTCTCAATAAGTGATCATGAGAACACTCTGTAAGCTGTAAAGTGCAGTGCCACGCAGTATCAGTGGGCTGGCTGCAAGACCTTCCTAGTGCCAAATGGTGCAACACCGCGGCGCAGGCCAGGGTCCCTTTGGAACCTAACTGGCCTTCCCTACCCCAGTCCCTAGACCCACACCTTGGCCAGCAAAAGTAGCGTGCGGCTGGTGCGAGCATCTGCATGCCGCTCTCGCAGGTAGAAGAGTTTCGGCGACAGGATGGCCGGAGAGAAGAAGCGCAGGCACAGGAAGCTGGTGACGGCGATGAATGGGACATTCTGGGAGGGTGATGAGAGAATGGTCAAGAAGGACATCTGTCTTCCAAGGCCTACATCCCTTAAGGTTCCCTTTCCTCTCCCGGCCTTCAGCTCTGCGGACACTGGGTGCACCTGATCCTGGGCGCTCGGGAAGCGATCGCGCACGCGCCGGAACAGCTGCCGGAAAGTGGCGCGGACCACAGCTGGGCATGCCCGAACCGAGCGGCAGATTGCGCTCAGCAGCGCCACCACGTGGCCACGCAGCGTCTGTGCGCTCTGCTCCAGCACCTCAGCCTCCGTCTGTGGGCGGTGGAGCCCAGAGCACCTGCACAGGATTATTAACCAACAGACCGTCGGGGTCAGCACTTGCGAATACGTGGAGGCTGGGGGTCCCCTCAGACCAGACAACAGACACAAAGAGAAAGGACAGATGAATCAAAGCAGAAGGAACCATAAACACTTTTACACAGGGCCTGATTCCGTATAGTTGTGCACCCAGCGATTACCCCGGCCTTACCCTACATCTTTAACTTCCACTTTGCTGGGGTCCAGTTCCACGTACTTCTTCTCCTCGAACACTCTGTCAATGATGGGGCCCAGGATGCCATGCAGATAGCGCATCCCCGCCACCTGGGGGCCACCATAAACCACACTAGTTAACCACTCTGCATTCTGTCTACCTAAGAGTATTGACTCAGCTTGGGTCAGTTGTCAATTAGGGTGAGTCAATGTACTTCTCCACTAAATGTGTATGTACATGCATGGATGAATAAATGCACGTATAGATGAATTAGTAAAATGGATGGTGGACATTTCTGGCCTTCAAGGGTCCTAGACATGGACAGAACTACCCTCTGTGGATCTGGGGGCCTTCATCTGTAAGATCGCCACACAACCTCACCTTCAGAAAAGACTCCATGGACTTTGAGGCCAGAGAATTGCTCCGGAAGAGGGTGTTGGCCTCACCTGCAAGCAGAAGTTCCAGTGGGCGGGGAGCTGAGACAAGGCCTTGGGGGCCAGGACAAAGGACCTCTGAGATGGAACTGGTCTTGTAAACATTTCCCATCTGGACTATTTGTTCTTTTGGGGGAGGGGGTGGCCTTGCCCTCCTGCATAATTAGAGGGGCCCTGTCAATGTGCTAAAGAGGGCCTCTTCCCACCCTGCCTGGGATAAGTCCTCTTAGGCCTCACTGGTACGGCCCAGCTCCAGCTGAAAGAGCAGGTCCAGAAAGTCCTTGGCCAGTCCCTGCCCCATGAAGAGCTTGAGGAGGGTGGTGGCCACTTCCTGGCGACATTCAGCACTAGTTGTCTCCTCGATGACAGAAATCAGCTGTCTTGGACCCTGCAGGAAGAGGCAATGCTCACCTGGGTCCTGCAGAAAGCAGCAGGAAGAGGCCATGCTCAGACTCACAGAAGAATCTGAACCTCTCCAGGGCTAAAACCTCAGAGCACCATGGGAAAGTTGTCTGGGCACAGGATGGGGTCCTTTGGACATTGATTAGTGCCATCCCAGCCCTAGGAGTCAGTTTATTGCTCTGCAGAATGGGTTCAGGACAGGAGAACTGCTCAACTAACCATGGCTGCTCCCAGTTTCCCATGGGGTCTCCTCACCTGGGTGCCCAGCTTCACCTCCTGGCACAGCAGTTGTACGAGAGGCTGGTAGTAGACGGACGGCAACACTGTCTCATCCCGCAGCTGCACCTCCAACTGCAAGGAGCCCAGGTTGCCCCTGGAATGGGCAGCCCGTGATCTCTCCACCAGGGACCCAATTTCCCTGGGCCACGTCCATTCACAAAGGCTCAGGCTTTCCCCCTCTGAGCTTAGCCACGCATTCTCTTTGCTTATGTTCATCAGCTGCTTTGCAAACCCATCTTCCTCCCCCCAACCCAGCTCTCCCATTCTTTGTCCCTGTCTGGAAGACCCTTCTTGTCTTATTATTCAAAGAACTACCACCCATTTTCAAAGCCTAGTTCCTTTGTGCCTCTTGACTCTGTGGACCACGGGTGTCCACTCGGGTATACCAAGCTCTCATATTCCAAACTATCAGCTCCTAAAAATCGCCACATCCTCCTACACTTCACCCAGGAAGCAAACTGTTAATCTACCAGAGAAATTCAGACTCAGGTAAGTTAGGCAACATACCATAGTAAATCTAACCTCCAAGATTTCTTACTGTGACTCCCGTTGGGGAGGATACCGACTAAGACTTAGTGTTCATTATGGCTCCCTCCACCCTTTGCGTATAGCACCCTGAGGAAGTCACACTGCCCAGCACACAGCCCGTGTGATGAAGCTATCAAGACTGCCCTACACTGCCTCTACGCAAATGCCTTGGTCTAGACACACCCCTGGCCATCTGCCCCTGCCCCTGCCCCAAGAACACAGATGAGAAGCGTGGGTCCTTCTTCAGGGACCCAAAGCTGGGTCAACCAAGGAGTGTGAGGAAGATAAAAACAAGCCAAAGAATTTTCTAGATGGGGTAGCAGATTGAGCAGAATAGAAAGACAAGATACCAAGTTAAATTAGTGGATTTTTAGTATCAATATGGCTTGAATACTGCATGATCCTTTTTTCTTTTCTTTCTTTCTTTCTTTTTTCTTTTTTTTTTTTTTTTGAGACAGGGTTTCTTTTCTCTGTGTATCCTTGACTGTCCTGGACTCACTTTGTAGACCAGGCTGGCCTTGAACTCACAGAGATCTGCCTGCCTCTGCCTCCCAAGTGCTGGGATTAAAGGCGTGCGCCACCACACCCGGCAATTACAGACAGCTGTGAACTGTCATGTAGATGCTGGGATTTGAACCCCGGGTCCTTTGGAAGAGCAGACACTGCTCTTAACCACTGAGCCATCTCTCCAGACCCTGCATGATCTTTTTTTTCTTCTTTGAGACAAGGTCATACTTTGTAGATTCAGGCTAGCCTGGAACTCTAGATCCTCCTGACCCAGCTTCCTAAATGCTTGAATTACAAGTGTTAACCAAGGATGGTGTGGTGGCGCACTCCTTTAATGGGCAAAGACTGAAGGACCCTTGAACTATGTACCCTGGCCCCTGACCACTAGTAGGCATTCTTTCTTAGCACACACCCCAGGGGCTGCTAGTAGTACTCACTGGCCTCGTTGGCTTTTAGACTGGTCAGGCTGCAGCTGGAACCAGCCCTCTTCCTGTTGGGCTGAACACAGTCTCTGGATATTGATCACCACCTGGGGAAAGGGTAGATGGGGAGTGGGGGGCTGGAAAACTCAAGTCACCTCCTGGCCAAGTACTGCTCTTTTTCCTCTTCTTTTTCTGAAGTTGGGGATAGAACTCAGGGCCTCACATATGTTAGGCAAGCACTCTACCCCTGAGCCACACCCCTAGATCCTCACTGGTGAATTCTAGGCAGGTGATCTACCACTGAACCATGCTATCAGCCAACAATAACTGTGGTGGCTATTCTTGATTGTCAACTTGACTACATCTGGAATTAACTAACCCGTCCCCCCCAATACATACATACATATATATATATATATATATATATATATATATAGAGAGAGAGAGAGAGAGAGATTCATTCTATAACTTCTGTTACTGTTACTTGAGAACCCTGAATAGCCATCTCTTTCATTTTTTCTTTTTTTAATTTATGTATTTTATTTATTTATTTGGTTTTTTGAGACAGAGTTTCTCTGTGTAGCCCTGGATATCCTGGAACTCACTCTGTAGACCAGGCTAGCCTTGAACTCAGAGATCCTCCTGCCACTGCTCCCCCAGTACTGGGAATAAAGGCATGCGCCACCACACCTGGCCCTCTTTCTTTTTAAAAAAGAAAATTTCCGCTTTATTTATTTATTTATTTATTTGAGATAGGGTCTGATCATGTAACTCTGGCTGGCGTGAAACTCACTATGTAGACCAAGGTGACCTTGAACTTACAGAGATCTGCCTACCTCTGCCTCCTGAATGCTAGGATTAAAAGAGTGTGCTACCATACCTGGCTCCTTCCTTTTCTTTGTTGAGATAGGGGCTGAGGTAGTACAGGAACTTCTGATCCTCCTGCCCCCCCCTTCCAAGTGCTGGGATTGAAAATATAGGCCACCAGCCTGACTTGTTATTTCATATGTTGAGATAGAATCCACTGGATGTAGCCCAGGGTAGCTTCAAATTTGCATTGATCCTCCTGCATCTGACTCCCAAGTGCTAGGAGTGCTGCTATGCCTTTTTTTTTCCCTGAGACACAGTTTCTCTGTGTAACAGAACCCTGGCATCCTGGACTCTCTGTGTAGACTAGGCTGGCCTCAAACACACAGAGATACACTTGCCTCTGCTTCTCGAGTCCTGGGATTAAAGGTGAGCACCACCACGCCTGGCTCCCCTGGCTTACTTTTTAATTTGAGACAGGGTCTGGCTAAGTAGCCCAGGCTGACCATGAATTCACTCTGTAGCCCTGGTAGGCTTTGGAATGGAGATCTTGTTCAGTCTCCCAAATATCTGGGATAGCTGTCTCGTGCCACCTGGCTTCAAGTATTGTTCTCTGGGCTGGAGAGATAGCTCAGTGGTTAAGAGCACTGACTGCTCTTCCAGAGGTCATGAGTTCAATTCCCAGCAACCACATGGTGGCTCACACCATCCACAATGAAATCTGGTGCCCTCTTCTGGCCTGCAGACAGAACACTGCATACATAATAAATAAATAAATCATAAAAAATAAAAGAGTTCAAGTTTTTAAAAAAATGTATTGTTCTCTTAAGTGCCAGAGAAGCACTTTGAAAGAATCCCAGAGCACCAGAGCAGCTGGTTGGGAGTAATCCCGACTCTACTGTATGAGAAAGTGGGTGGCATGGTAGAAATAGACTCCAGACGCTGCAGGTGGTGGTGTAGCCTGGGCAAATGGGGGTGTAGCCTGGGCAGGGGAGAGGGGCTTGGGCAGGTGGGGTGGGGTGGCGTGGGGGCAGATGGGGGGTGCAGCCTGGGCAGGTGAGGTGGGGCAGGGGCTTACTTTGCCTAGAAAGTCATTGCGGCTAACAAGATCCCAGTCCCAGGCCTCCACTGACAGTGCTTCTGCGGCTCTCTCCTCCAGCTCAAATTCAAATGTCTCATTCCAGCGTGGATAGCAGGATTTCTTCACCACCTGCTCCAAAAGGGACAGTGGACTCAGTTCACAGAGGCACCCAGGGCCAGAGCATGGCAGCACTGCCCCCAGGCACCTCCCCTGGCTCTCTACCCGGTAAATACTTCCAGGCCCAACTAGGAGTGGTGGAGCAAGCCTGTCACTCCAGCTACTCAGGAGGCCAGAAGATCGAAGGTTTAAGGCCAGCCTGGGCAACTTAGGGAAGGAAACTTTTGCTTCAAAACTAAAAATGAATGCCTTAAACTTACAAGTAAGGAAAATAACAATTCGGGGTGATGCCCAAATCCTCACTGCTAATATGAAATGAATTTTTCAGTGGTTAAAGGTTGCCCTTAATTGCCGGGCAGTGGTGGCGCACGCCTTTAATCCCAGCACTTGGGAGGCAGAGGCAGGCGGATCTTTGTGAGTTCGAGGCCAGCCTGGTCTACAAAGTGAGTCCAGGACAGCCAAGGATACACAGAGAAACCCTGTCTCAAAAAACCAAAAAAAAAAAAAAAAGGTTGCCCTTAAGTTGACCTGCCTACAAATAAATAAATATGAGCAAAAGGGATGAAGGCATGGCTCAGTGGTAGAGCACCTGTCTAGAATCCCCCAATGAGGGTCTGGGGGTGTGGCTCAGTAATAGAGCGCCTGCCTAGAATCCCCCAGTGAGGGGCTGGGGTGTGGCTCAGTGGT
>CAJQZJ010033880.1:1086720-1100904 GCA_907164525.1 Lophiomys imhausi | reverse complement strand
ACACACACACACACACACACACACACACACACACACACACACACACAGCACACACCATACACATGCACAGACATGCCACACATACCCCCATGTGAACACACACACGTAGGGGAAGTTTATATACTGGGAAGGAAGCCCAGACCTAGCAGTGGGACACTGGTGTCTGAACATAGTTCAAAGGTGCATACAATAACCACGAAGCAGTAGCCTTTAATCCCAGCACTCAGGGAGGCAGAGGCAGGCAGATCTCTGTCAGTTCGAGGCCAGCCTGGCCTACAGAGTTCTAGGACAGTCAAGGCTACACAAGGTAACCCTGTCTGGAAAAACAAAACAAACAAGCAAACAAAAAGAATGCACACAACTGGGCTGGAGAGATGACTCAGAGGTTAAGAGCACTGTCTGCTCTTCCAGAGGTCCTGAGTTCCATTCCCAGCAACCACATGGTGGCTCACAGCCATCTATAATGGGGTCCGGTGCCCTCTTCTGGACTGCAGGTATACATGCAGACATAACACTGTGTACATTATAAATAAATTAAAAAATCTTAAAAAAAAAAGAATGCACACAACGTCTGCTCCCCTGCTTTTTGGGCCTAAATTTGTACTTTGGAACATCATTTTTGGCTGGGCAAGTTGAAGCCCCTACAATCCCAGCACTCAGGAGGGTGAGGCAAGAGGATCATGAGTTGGAGGCTAGCCTTGGCTATATAGCAAGATCCTGTATCACAATAAAAGATAGGAAAGCTGTGGCTCGGTTGGTAGCATGCTTGCCCTAGGTTCGAGTCCTAGTACAGTATAAACTGGATATCGTGGCACAGACAGGTAACTTGAGAACGCAGTAAGTGGAGGTAAAAGGAACAGAAATTCACAGCCATCAAGGCTGCAGGGTCAAACATTATCTCAAAAAAAAAAAAAAAGAAAGAAAATTCAAAGCTTGGTGGTGGTGGCACACGCCTTTAGTCCCAGCACTCAGGAGGCAGAGGCAGGTAGATCTCTGTGAGTTTGAGGCCAGCCTGGTCTACAGAGTGAGTTCCAGGACAGCCAGGGCTGTTACATACAGATATCCCATCTCGGCTCGGTTGGGAGGAGGAAGAAGATACTGAGTCTCTACAATCGTTATCCCCACGTCCCCTCCCCCAGCCCTTAGTCTCACCTGGCCTCAAGCACTGAGCAGCGCAGCCGGCTGGCCTGGGTTCCTGGCACCACCTCCAGGCGCAGGTGGATCTCGCCCTGCACCTCCTCATTGGGGTCTACTTCCATCAGGTGAGTCCATCCACTGAATCCTGAAGGGCTTCATGTCAGTCAAGGATGGGGCCCACACCTCTACACCCTTCACCCACACAGACCCACCTGCCATCTCATAGCTTCCCTATCAGCACCTTGAAGTCCTCGGTATATTCTCGGTGACATAATGGGGAAACCAAGGCTCAGAGGATGAGCAGCAGTTGGAAGTGTTGAGATGTTGATTGATTGCTTCATTGTGTGGGCTTGTGCCCATTTTCGATAGGCTAGCTGGCTAGTGAACTCTCGGGACCTTCTGGTCTTTTCGCTGACAAGGCTGGAGTTACAGGCACAAGCAGCCATATGCCTGGTGTTTACTCGGGTCCCGGGGATTTGAACTCTGGTCCCCTTGGTTTCACAACAAGTGCTCTTCCTCAGTAAGTCAACTCCCTAATCCCTGATATTTTTATGATGAAACAGGGTCTCATGTAACCCAGGCTGACCTC
The DNA here is from genome assembly GCA_907164525.1 of Lophiomys imhausi. Taxonomy (NCBI): domain Eukaryota; kingdom Metazoa; phylum Chordata; class Mammalia; order Rodentia; family Muridae; genus Lophiomys; species Lophiomys imhausi. Next base: position 1,099,178 of record CAJQZJ010033880.1, on the reverse strand, counting down.
ACTCACACTATGAGCTGATCCTCCGGCCTCCACCTCCCCAACGACCGGGATTACAGGCTGTACCACCGTACTACTCATTTTGCGATTGGAATTTGAGTCAGTGGCCTTCTAGATCGTTCTGGGTTTTGATTACCTGCTCCTGCTCCTCACTGGTTGTGGAAATGTCCACTCTATCCTCAGTTTTAAAACATGAGAGCAGTGGCTCCCTCCAGGCTACCAGAATGACAGTCCAAAGACTAGACGTGGGTACTACAAAGGCACCGACCGGCAAGGAAAGGCACCGGGAGCACCTGAATAGCTGAAGCTGCAGCAATCGAGGCCACTGGCCTGACCATGTCAGGAGGCTCCGTGAGTCAGCAGAGCCAGCCGTCCCCTCATCCCCACCCCCCAGCCTCACAGTCAGGAACAGTTGTGTGCCCCAGGAAGCCATGAGACGACTCAGAGGCTTGGCTGGCAGAGCCCAAAGGACCCAAGCGTTCCTGGGCTCAACCATCTGGAAAGTCCAGAGAGATCAAGACCTGTCTGAGGTTCCACGGTGAGACCCAGAAACGGTGTGCATTCCAGAAATAATCCATGTGGCCCTGCGGTCTGGACCAGCATTCCGCCAATCCCCTCAGGTCTGGGACCAAGTGGAAGATAGGAACTACAGTGAGTGGAAAGAGTACTAAGTAGGCCAGCGGGGAAGTGGGGCATCTTACCCTTTGGGTGAGAGGCTAGCGTGTCCCTCGTGAGGCAGACTTTCCCAATAACATCGTCTCTGCTAGGGGTGGAGATAGAGTCAGAGTTGAGCTATGGAACCACCTTGCCTGAAGGCCAGCAGACTTAGCCCCCACCCTCCAGGAAGCCCCATCAGTTGCAGGACAGTACAACACGGCAGAACACAGGCCTCCAGTGCAGGCTGTGGACACCTTCATGGTCCATGATATGTTTCTGCACGTGAGATATACAACACACCCAACTCATGCCTTCTAGGTGCCCACTTCATAGTTCGTGTCTCAATGTACACCTGCGCCTACATGTATGTGCGCATACACATAAGCATACATGTATGTGTGTGCACCAGGTCCATCCATACACAAGCTCAGCCCCTCCCCCCACCTCTCCCCAGGCCCTCTGGACATACCCCACCAGGCTACAGAGAGGATGCAAAGAGACCAGCAGTCACAGAAATGGTCCCATCCTGGTCCAGCTCCAGAGCAGGGCAAACTTACCTGAGGGCATCCTCATCCATGACATAGAAGGCCACCGAGTGGAATGTGGGGGGCAAATGCACTTGGTACTCCTCACCCCAGAAGGGACACAGGGTCTTCCACACAGTAGCTGTCCTGTAGGAGAAGACCCCCCCCCCCGACCTGGTCAAGCCACCCCCAACTTCTTTGCAGCCGGTACTTGGTAACCACACTGGCTGAGCACAGGATGTTTCCTATCTTCCAGCCTTTGCTGTTGGCCTCCTATCCTCTCCAGATAGGACATGAGCAATTACTGTATATCTGCGGAAATTGACCTCCGCATTTGACAGTAGCTGGTCTCGGGTAGCTGGGCAGAGGTGAATCAGAGAACCCTCCCTGAAGATCAGAGGTGTCAGTCAATTTGTGGGACTCAACAGGGCACATGGTTTCATAGGAGCTACAGTCACCAGGGGCCCGGATGGAAGCTCAGGGGGGCCACCCCAACTACTTCTCAGATAAGTCATGCGTCCTCTGTTTCTGTCTGTATGGGACACTCAGAACGATCAAGTCCCTCTCCCTGCTTGCTGCGAAAGGATTAAAGAAAGCCTGAACTTAGGCGTAGTTTGCCAATTGGTGCTAAGGGTCAGCAATGGTTTCCTCACTTCAGGTGTACATCACAGCCCAGCAGCTCTGGTCACAAGCTTTAGAGGATGGTGTTTGGGTGAGGGACAGGATAGGACAGCAAACACCAGTCCATGGTGTTTGAGTTGGCAAGATAGCTTATCAGGTGCAACAGCTTGCTGACCAGCCGGATGGCCCTGGACCCACATGGTGGGAAAAGAGAACCAACTCCTGCAAGTTGCTCACTGACCTCCACCTACAAGCTGTGGGCCACTCTCTTCCCTCATCCCTAAATAAATAAGTAATGAATAAATGAATGTAAATACATTTTAAAAATGAATCAGGGAGTTGGTGGGAAGAGCATCCAGAGGAAGTGGCCCCTTTAGGTTTGAAGAACAGATTTATTAGGAACAATCTTAGTGAGAGAGTTCCTCAGAGACAGTGGCCCCAAGTCAGAGCACAACAAAGTTCTGGGGTCAACCAGACTTGACTTCCAGTCTGGGTTTGTCAATTTCTTAGGTGTGAGGCCCTGGGGCAAGTTACCTAGTCTGAGCCTTAGTTTGCCATCTATAAATGTGGATTAATGATACAGTATCCGTTGTAATGAATTCCAAGGGCAGATAAAGGGTTATCGGGGAGACTGGTGGAGACAGAGTTGTAACCAGTCATCACTTCGTCTCTCTGGGTGGTAAAGTTTCAAAGGTGGACCCAGGCAGGAAACAGTTGCTTGGTGCAGGGGAGTAGATAAGGACAATCTTGAAGTCTATGATTGACAGGACGAGTTACAGGTGGGTCTTTCTTAGCTGACACAGTAGGAGAGTCCCAGAGGGATTAGGAACTCCCAGCCTTCATCCAGGTCCTCCGGGAGGAGCAGGTTGGCTGGATGAGGGAGGTCAGTTAACCCTAGATCCAGGAAGGGAGCAGTACCTGATGATGGGTTCATTGTCCACCTTTACGATGCAGTAGGGGTCGCTGCTGCCCGTGCTGCAAGACAGAAGGGACAGGGTTGGCTGGCGGCCTGAGGGGGACCAGGCTGGGCAAGATTTGAGGGGAACCTCCAAGGCTTCCAGGGTGGGAACCTTGCAGGGATCAGCGATAATCCGAAGGAGGTCTGAAAGGGCCTGGGGGAGGGGACTAGGGTGGAAAATTTGCTGAAGGCGGGACTTACGAGTGGGACTGAAAAAGTTCTTGAGGGGTCTGGGAGCCAGGCCAGGGAAGGACCCTCTCTGGAGGACTTGGGGGGACGGGCTATCAGGACAATCTTGTTGAACTTGAAACCACTACGGGGGCAAAAGGGATTAAAGGTATGCACCACCACCAAACAGCTCTAAGAATTTTTTTTTAAATTGTTTGTGTGCTGGGTGTGGTGACACACACTATTTTTTTTTTTAAAGTTTTTTTCGAGACAGGGTTTCTCCACGTATCCCTGACTGTCCTGGTCTCACTCCGCAGACCAGGCTGGCCCCGAACCCACAGAGATCCGTATGCCTCTGCCTCCCAAGCACTGGGATGAAAGGTGGACATACACCTTTAATCCCACTCAGGAGGCAGAGGCAGGCAGATCTCTATGAGTTTGAGGCTAGCCTGATCTATAAAGTGAGTTCCAGGACAGCCAGTACTGTTACACAGAGAAACCCTGTCTTAAAAAACAAAACAAAAGCAAAAAAATTTTGTCTGTCTGTGTGTGTGTGTGTGTGTGTGTATACATGTGAGTGCAGGTGCCACTAGAATCCAGAAGAAGATGCTGGATCCCTCAAGCTGGAGTTACACACCGAACAAGGGTGCTGGGAACTGAATTCAGGTCCTCTGCAAGAGCAGTAAGCATTCAAAACTACAGAGCCTCCTCCACCCTCTGGGCTGTCTTTCTGTTGTTTCCATTTTTGAGACAGCTTCTCCCTCTGTTGCCCAGACTAATCTCAGACTTTCCATTCTCCTGCCTCAGCCTCCAGAGCATTCGGGTGACAGGCATATGCCACATCGTCCAGCTTCTTTCTCTGCTGTGGCCCACCAGAGAGTCCCCTCTGCCTTGCTACTGCTTCCTACCTTACAGGTTCCCAGGGGGTGGAGAAACTTCCTTTCTGCTGCAACCCCAGCTCTCCCTTTCTGAATGAATGATGAAGTTACATGGGCAGGACCAATCACAGAGAAAGCTCAGAGGCAGGAATGTTCCCTGGTAGGCTGAATAGTGATGACTGGGAGAATGGTCCAGAACTTAGGAGGAGACAGTGTCGAGTGGACAGATGTCCTGTGTGGAGCAGGGCCCAGCAGCTGTCCTTGGAGAGCTCCTGGACCTGTTTCCTACCACTATGCTCCACCCTAGTGAGACATGTGGAAGTGGGCCCCCGTCTTCCACCATTCCTTCCTCAAGCCAGTGGCCAATAGCCCGCTCTGGCAACTTGTAGGCCTCTATATTTAGGGCCTTGGAAGTTTCTAGACTGGAAGAAGAAGGAGAGGGCAAACCCTGAAATAGCCCTAGGCTTGTCCCCAGGGCCACAGACAGGGTGTAGGAGCCAGTGGGACACTGGCCACCATGGGACTCAGCTTTTTGCCCAGCTGACCCAGGTACCCAGGAATAGAAGGGAGTAGGGAGTGGACAGAGAGAGGCAGAATCAGAACACTGCTTATGATTGCAGCTGAGGAAGGATAAATTAAATATTCACAAAGGGGATGGCAGGTATGGTGGCATACTCTTATAATGTCATATACCTTGGGAGGCAGGAGGATGGTCTGAGATCAGCCTGGGATACATGGTAAGGTATGTATCCGGATGGTACAAAGAATGCTGAGGCAATGAGTCACAGTTTCTTCCCTCACAGTTTTCAGGGACTGGCAACCTCTGGAGGCTTCTACTAGGTGACTGAAATGTCCAAGGTCAAGAACAGGACCTAAGAACCCTATCCCAAAGCCACTAGGGAACGCCTTAGATAGGAAGTTTGAGAAAGGCACCGTAGGATGAATAGGAGTTTTCTGGGGGGCGGGTTCTGAAAGGAATGTCAGAGGGTCGCTAATATTTAAAAGCATGATTGATCAAGAGAGAAGCCCATGTGTGGGGATTGGCGTTTATGAGAAGGCACAAGAGGTAATTTTCAGATCAGAGCTGTGCACTCAGCCAGCCACCAGGCGCAAGCACGGGAACGGTGATTAGGGGTGTAAGAAGAGGTGAGTGGGGCAGGTTGAGAAGCAGGGCCAGGAAAGAGATTCCAGTGTTAGGACCCGCAGGACTGGGTGGCCCCCTCTTCTGGGGGTGGAGACCCCCTACCCAGAGTCCCAGAGCGGTGAGGCCCAGGTAGGCACAGCCCTAGAGCTTGGAGCCAGGCAACCGAGCCAGCTGCTGGCAGGGATGGGGAGGTGACAGACCGAAGGGGCTGCTCCTCCAGTCAGAGGAAGCCAAGATGACCTGGTTTACCAGTGCCCAGGGAAGGTGGGGCCTGGGGGGGCCTTTGGGTGGGGGAGGTAGAGGAGCTGGGAAGGCCTGGGAAGGGGGGCGAGACCCCTTGTCTGAGCTCTTCTAGCCCCGACCCTAATTCCCACTGGCGCCCCTCCTCCCTTTATGCATAGAAACCCACCTTGAGTCGGCCCACCCTCTCCCTCCCCATTGCCATAGCAACTGCTGAGCTGGCCTCTTCAGGCCCAGGGGGCCTTGAACTGGAACCGCTCCTGGCGCTGAGAGTGCTGGGAGAACCCGCCCGCCTGAGAGAGAAGCCCTCCCGCCTCCGCTGCTCCAGGCTTCTCCATTCTCTGCATCCAGGAACCCACCGGGACCCGGAGCGGACTTTGAACCCCAGGCCTCTGCCGCGCCCCTTTCTTTGGTTTATGATTTCCACTTCTCCCCGATACTGGGATTTCAGATACCTGGTTCACAGAAAAGGAAACTGAGGCTTTGCAAACACGGATCTGCCTAAGGCGGCACATAAGAAAGCCAGGAGGCACATTCTCGGAGTCGCGCAGTTGATCTCGGGAGCCTACTGAAAACAGTGTGACAAAGGGGTGTCTGAAAGCTTCCCAAATCTGGCCAGGCATTATAGGAAGCTTTATTAAAGACGGCAATGCCTGCTAGCAGCCCTAGATTCAAGATCTTGTTTCGACACCTTTAGCTAACATTTCGTGTCTGTCGGTATTGATATGTAAAATGGTGCGAGGAGAAATGCCTTTGGAGGGCGCGATTAAAGGGAGAGGTCTGGCAAAGTCGAGGGAGACTCTATATCCTGTCTCTGCGTCACTTCTGGACCCCTGAACCTGGTCCCCCACTTTTCACACCTGCAATCCTTCCTTGCCCAAATGAACAGCAAGCAAGTCCAGAGGACAACTCTTGTTGGTTGTTATGGGCTCTGGAACTAACAGCCCTGGGTTTTTGGGGGCTCTCCGTCCCTTTCAGGCACACCCCGAGCAGTTCTCACTGCGATGCCACTCCAGGGCCCGCTTCAGTCCTTTCAAATCCCTGCCCCCTAGGAATCTCGGTTCACTGCCTCTCCAGGCTCCATCCCCTATATCCAGCCTCCGTCAAGTACCCACAGCAAATCTCTCCGTCCCCATTTTCCTAGCCAGTGCTCCTCCGTGGCTGCACCCGCCACACCCTCTCCGCTGCTCTCCTTGTAGGGAAGCACTAAGGTCTCCCCCTCGCAAAGGTCACGTGTATAAAAGGGGATCCCAGCAAAGTTGGGGTGGCCACCCTTATCCGCTACTCACATGTCCTTGGCAGGAAGATTTTTCCCTTCTACGATTCGGATGGACAACGAGCTGCGCTTAGCCATCGTGGGCCTGCGACGTGGAGGTCTGGCGGGGAAGGATCCGGACGCCTGGGTCCCCTGCCGGGGGACAGCGTGAGTGGCCCGCAGGGGGGTGCGGAGGATAGGGAGGGGAGCACTGGTTCGGAGGGAGCGCAGCCACTCCATTCACCTCTCCCCGCCCCCCGTGGGGGCGGGGAGACACAGGATGGGAGGACCAATGAGAGGCCTGGTTGGCCAGAATGGGCGTGGCCTCTACGCCCCCGCGTCCCTATTTGGCCGCCTGGAGTGGGGAGGGGCGGGGCCTGCTGGGAGATGCAGCCGCTTTTGCTTGGAGGCTCCTCCAGCGCTTGGATCCTTTGTGGGGCACTGGATCCCAGAGTGAGGGCTGAGGCTCGAGGAGGGACCTGAGCGTGTGTTCTAGAACATGCTGTTTGGGAGGACGTGCAAAAAGGAGGCGTATCTTACGCCCACCAAGTCGGGATCGCCCTGACCACACGAGAGCTGCAAATCCATGAATGGACGCACACTGGCAGGAACTTGACAGTGTTTGTGACAGGCTTGGCTCTCTACACTTTAAAATTTTTTTTTTGTTTTGTTTTATATTGGTTGATTGGTTGACTGTGGAGGTATGACCTACGTGCCATGGCCCCAAGTGGAGGTCAGAGGACATCCGGTGGGAATCTGTTTTTTTCTTCCATCATATGGGTCCCAGGGACCAAACTCAGGTCGTCAGGCTTGCAGCAGAAGCCTTTATCCACTCTGCCATCTTCCCTGCTCCACCTTGTGAGAGACCCAATGTCTTGAAACTTACCCAGTCTTCTAGACTGCTGACCAGCTAGCTCCAAGGATCCATTGGTCTTTGTCTTCCCCACCTCTGGGGTTACAAGAGTGTGACACCATGTCCAGCTCTGACTGTTAATTCTGAGAATTGAATTTAGATTCTTCTGCTTGCAAAGCAATTCAGCAGTCGAACCGCTTCCATAGCCCAAGATCTGAACTCCAGCCCTCCACCCCTGCGCACTGGTGACTGAACCTAGATCCTGAGTGTAGTAGGCAAGGACTGTGTTACTGAGATACCTCAGTTCATACAGGCTGCCCTAGGCAGGGCCACACTTGGCCTCCCCCAGTGTCAGGTGACTGTAGCCATTTCGGCCTACCACCGTCGTCCCTCACCTACACTGTTGAAGTTCACCCACATCAAGACATGTCCAGGCCTCCCTGCCTAGCATAACTGCAGCCATGTTCGTCTTTAGTCTTTATCTTAATCCTAAGGTGAAACTAAGTTCCAGTTCTCAGGCTCGCTGGCCTGACATAAGAATAGCTTTTGTTGAATGTTCTACTTGAATTAATGATATATGTTCTTCTTAGACAAAACCACAATGTCCTGCTGTGTTCCCTTCTCCCAGAATGGTGGGGAAGTGGAAAGCTTCTAAGTCCCCCTCCTACCCCAAATCTCAGCCAATCAGCTTAAAATGCTGTGTTTAGCTGCCTAGTATAGAATTGGTTCTTCTTGCTTGATGGAACATAATGTACCTGGAATAGAGTTGGTTGGGTTTTTTTTTCCTGCTTGATTATGATTTTTTTTCCTGTAAAATCTCACCCTGAGAACAGCTCAGGGACTCAGTCCTGGTTCCCAAATCGAGGATTGGTGTGTCCCTGACTGGTCAGTCTTGGTTAAGCGTTCAATAAGCTTCCATCACTCTGAGTCTGGGGTTTGAATGGGCTGGGTGCAGCTATTCCTGAATCCATAGCAATACAAGCCACCTTCCCAAGAATGGCCCACTTCTGTGGTTCCTTCCCCACAATAGCCACAGCCCTGGGTCTATAGGATCCATCTCCTCCCCCACCCCACACAGCATTGCTCCAAGTCTGACTGCATCCCAGCCCTTGCTGAGTGCAGCTCCCTTGCTTCTCATCTCTTGCAAAGAGCTGATCTGCCAGGGACAGGAATAAGATCCTGAGAAGGGACACAAGGTACCGACCCATTCTAGCTTCTGTAGCATTCTAGTTTTCTGTTTTGAAAATTTTAAATTCATTATTTACCATTGGTGTGTGTGTGTGTGTGTGTGTGTGTGTGTGTGTGTGTGTGTGCAAGCATGAATGCATGCACATGTGCGCTCACATGGGTGCATACGAACTCATGCCACAGCACACGTATGGAGGTCAGAGGACAACTCGTGGCAATCAGGTCCTCCTTCCACCCTGGGTTCCGAGGATGGAACTCAGACAATAAGGTTTAAGTTACAAGAAATTTCACCTATTAGAATCATCTTGCTGGCTCTGTGTTCTTTTTTTTTTTTTTTTAACTGTGCCTGATTACCACCTCCCTCACTCCATTTATTACTTATTTGCGGCGGTGGTGGGCATGCCTTTGTAACACAGCATGGGAGTGGAAGTCAGAGGAAAAGCATTAGGTGTCGGTTTTCTCCTTCCACTGTGGGTTCTGGGGATTGAACCCCGGTAGTCAGGATCTGCAGCAAGGGCTTTTACATGATGGACTACCCCCACCCCCACCCCACTCCCCCCCTTTTAAAATTAGCTACAAAAGTCAGGTATGGTCACAGACAGCTGTAATCCCAGTGCTTAGAAGGTGGAGGTAGTCTGATCAAGAGTTCAAAGTCATTCTGGGCTGCACAGTAAGTCCAGGGCCAGCTAGAGGCTACGACAGGCCCTGTTTCAAAATTAAAAAAGAAAAAATGTAAAGTAAGAAAGAAAAAAAAGACGGGAAGGGATAAAGAATGTGAAGAGGAAGAAGGAAAGAAGGAAGGATTTTGTTACGAAATTCTCACTTTTGCACACACTTCACTCACATTAACCCATGACCCTATCTTCCTTCCTCTTCCTCTCTTACTCCCCACAAATATTGTCCCTTCTAGTTTCACATCTTACATGCTTACTAAAAATATAGATTCAGCATATGAAATAAAACATGCAATATTAGTCTTTCTGAGTCGGAAGGCTTTTCTTAGCATGATGATCTTCAAGCCCACCCCTTTTTGTACAAGTGACATAATTCATTCTTCTTTACAATAAGATTCCATTGAGAATGCAGACATACATATTTTTTTTTCAAGACAGAGTTTCACTGTGTAGCCATGGTTGTCCTGGAACTCACTCTGTAGACCAGACCATGGCTAGCTGCAGCAAGCATTCTTAATAAATCTCCCTCTCCTTCTCCTCCCTGTCCCTCCTCCTTCCCTCCTCCTCCTTTCCTTTCTCTCCCCCCTCTCTCTTTCAACTTTATCTCTCTGTCTCCATCTTCTTTTTTCCTTCCATCTAACCATCTACGTGCCTACCTATCTATGTGTTTTTATGCATTCCCCTGTTGATGGACAGCTAGGTTACTTTCATATTTTGACAATTTCAAATAGATGTTCAAGATTTCCTGTGGGACTTTAGTAGATTCCTCTTTTGCTATTCATACACAAAACACGCCCACTTTGCCATACTTCAAACCAAGTGTGGGGATGCACACCTGTAATTCTAGCACTTGAAAAGTGGAAGCAGGACAATTCTACCTATATAGTGAGTTCCAGGATAGCCCAGGCAGGCTACCTGAGACCCTCTCTCATGGACAAAGTCATTAACAGGCAGGAAGGTTGCTAGCTTCCCCATGACCTCACCATGATCACTTCTCACTGATCTCATAATCTCTAAGTGATATATACAAAACAGTGATTCCTTGGGGGTACTTTTAACTATTTTATTTCCCTTTTTAATAATTTGTGGCAGGGCTGGCCATGGTGGTGCATGCCTTTAATCCCAGCACGTGGGAGGCAGAGGCAGGTGGATCTCTGTGAGTTCATGGCCAGCCTGGTCTACAAAGCGAGTCCAGAACAGCCAGGGCTACACAGAGAAACCCTGTCTTGAAAAACCAAAATAAAAATTGCTACATTAGTGTGTGTGTGTGTGTGTGTGTGTGTGTGTGTGTGTGTGTGCATTTGGGCATGTGTGTGCCACAGCATGCATGTGGACCAGGTTACAGAACAACTTGCAAACACTAACTTTCTTTCCACTACTTGGTCCCAGGGATCAAGCTGAAGTCTTCAGGCTAGTCAGCAAGTTCCTTTACCACTGAGCCACCTCACCAGACCTCTTTTTCTTTGAGAATTGGTCTCATGCAACTGAAGCTGGCCTGGAACTTGCCGTGTAGCTGAGGCTGGCCTTGAACTCTTGATCTTATTGCCTCCACCTCCCGAGTCCCAGAGTTGCAGGCATGCTGCATGCTGGATCATTTTTTTCTAGGTACTCTATTAAAGCTACCACCATTCTTGCTTAGTGAGCTCCGGCTCTGAATTGATATATCCCAGGTCTATCTTCGTCCCTACCCTTGAGATGTGCGCATGCCACGTGGTAAGGAGAGAGGGTTTGCCTGCTTGGGCCTTTTCTTCCTCTCTCTCTCCCCTGTCCATTTTTCTGTCAGTGCTGAGGTTGGAACCAGGGCCTTACACATGCTAGGAACCAGGGCTCTCAAATACTCTGAGGGCAAGCCTCACCCCAGGACTCTCCATTGGGGATTCTAGGCAAGCATTCTAATTCTGAACTATAATCTCAGCCTCCTTTGCCTCCCTTCACCTCCTGAATGATGGGACCATAAAATGTTGTTTCTAAAAGCTAGGCTAAAGGGGTGTCAGGGGGTGGAGGGTGAGGGTTGAGGAAAGGGTGAAGTAGGCCTTCAATTCCACCAACTTATAAGACTGAGGTAGGAAAATTGAAAGTTCAAGGTCAACCTGGGCAGTGTAGAGATATACTATCAAAATACAAAGGAAGGAAAGGGCTGAAGTGGTGGCGAGCTTGCCTAAAATAGACCCGTAAGGGGGCTGGAGATGTGGCTCGGTGGTGGAGTACCTGTTAGCATGTACAAAACCATGGATTCCAGGCCCAGAAAGAACACAAAACAAAAAACTAGATCAAGCCCAGGAGTGGCTTAATGCAGGTGCATTACTGCCAACACTGACAAAGGACCCTTCATCATCTTGCCGAACAAGAAGTTGCTACACTCTTCATCCCTCACGGGGCTTGGAAGCCAGGGAGAGTGGTCAGAACCTGTGTAGGACACAGAAGGCAACAGGCCCCTGGGAAGGCAGGGAGTTACCTGCTAGGCTGCAGTGTCCAAGGTAAGATTTCAAATAAAATAAAATTTAATTTTCACTACATTACCTATTTTGTGTGTGTGTGTCCTTGCACATGTATGGAGATCAGAGAACAGCTTTCGGGAGTTGACTCTCTCCTATCCTGTGGTTGTCCTGGGGATGAAACTCATTACGCTTGGTGGCACTGGGTCATCTCAATGACCCTACATGAAGGAACTTGAGTATCTCCACATTGTGCCTGGAACACTCAATGTCAGGGCTCAGCAGTTAAGAGCACTTTTGCTCTCACAGAGGACTGGATTTGGTTCCCAGTACACATAGGGAGGCTCACAACACATCTCAGAACATAGGCTCCTCAAGGCAGCACTATCAACATAGAAGTTGGGGTGGGTGAGGGTGCTGGGCAAGTTTTCAGAAAGTTTCCAGAAACAGATCTCTAAGGAAGGAATTAGTCACAGGGTGAATTCCAGAAGGAAGCTGAGCTTTGTCTCTACCACTGCTCAGTCCACTTCGTCTGTTGTGATAGATTACAGAGGGGATTCCTTTGTTGATCAACTCAACCACTCACTCCCTACCTTTCCCATCCATCCATCCATCCATCCATCATTTGGCTCTTTACTTCTTAGCAGTATTGGGGATAGAACCCAGGGCTTCACATATGCTAGGTAAGGACTCTACCACTGAGCCACACCCCCAGCCCCTCACTGGGGGATTCTAGGCAGGTGCTCTACCACTGAGCCACACCCCAGCCCCTAACTGGGGGATTCTAGGAAGGTGCTCTACAACTGAGCTACACCCCAGCCCCTCACTGGGGGATTCTAGGCAGGTGCTCTACCACTGAGCCACAT
>CAJQZJ010033880.1:1055618-1077281 GCA_907164525.1 Lophiomys imhausi | reverse complement strand
TAGAATCCCCCAGTGAGGGGCTGGGGTGTGGCTCAGTGGTAGAGCACCTGCCTAGAATTCCCCATGGAGGGGGCCTAGAACACATGAGGTCCTATTTCAATCCCCATTGTGACAAAAGGAGAGGAGAACAAGCATAGAGCATTCTTTTTGCAGTCTGAAATCTCTGTGTGGGACCTGGGGAGTGTTTGGGCTGTGTGCCTGGCCTCCCTCCCCAGCAACTGTAGACTCTACTGGCAAGCATGCATGGGGTGTGGGGAAAATGGCAGGGATTTGAGCACCCACAGAAAACTGGGACAGGAAAGAAGAGCTTAGGGACAATTGTCCCCACAATGGGGAGTGAGTCCAGGGGTGTGGGTGGGTACAGGTACTTCTCTTTTAACCTAGGACAGTGTTCCAGTTTGCTTTCTTCTGTTGCTGTGATAAACACCATGACCAAAACCAACTTGGGTGTGGGGACTGACTTGAATTACATCTCACAGCCTGTCATCAAGGAGAGCCAAGACAGGAACTCAAAACAGGAACCTGGAGGCAGGAACTGAAGCAGAGACCATGGAGGGGTGCTGCTTACTGGCTTGCTTGCCCTGGCTCAGTCAGCCTGTTGCCATTCTTATATACCCGAAGCCACCTGCTCCACAGTGATCTGGGCACTCCCACCTCCATCATTAATTAAGAAAATGCCTCTACAGACTTGCCTAGAGGCCAATCTGATGGAGGCATTTTCTCAGTTGGGAGTCCCTCTCCCCAGGTGCACCTAGGTTTGTGTAAAGTTGACAAAAACTAACCAGATCAGAACTTAGCATGGGCCTGGCTGTGGGTTGACTGAAGAGCTAGACAGATTCTAGGCCGGCTTCTCCATCCACCATGGCCACTCAGCCTTAAGTCCAAGGCAGGAGAATTGCTCCTAAGGAAGGCCTCCTGAGCTAGCCCCTGCTCTCCCCTCAAATGGCCGCTTCCCCTAACAACCCTGGCTCTGCAGGTACCTGGAAAAAATGGAAGGACTATTCTGTCCCATTGGGCGCTCCATTTTGTCCCTTTAACTTTCTCAGAAAATGCCCTGGGACCCAGTGGCTGGTGAAAACAACTGAGCTGTGACCCTGAGGCAGCCCGCGGACTGGCAGAGTGACAGGGGTGCTGTCCCCACCCCACCCTTGGCATTCAGCCCAGGTTCGGGTTCCTCTCTTCCCAGAATTGCATCCCCTGAGTGGTGTTCCGTGCTCTGTTCTCATTAACCTCCTGAACCTTCTCAAAAGAGGATGGTGATGCCCTGAGTCATTCTTCCACTGTGGAAGGTGAGGGTGGGAGTGGGGGGAAGGTAAGGAGACCACTCAGGGCTGGGTACCAACCATCCAGGCAGAGGGTTTTCCTAGGAGAGTAGGAAAGCTTCCATCCTGGCTTCCCACCGAGGGCCCCATCAGTCCTGCCCTCCTCCAGCAGCCAGCCCCTCTCTCCCTCTGTGCCATGGCTCTCCCAGTCTGATTTGGAAATTCCAAGGGGCTCTCAGGCCTGCTGAGCAGACCCCTCTAGGCTCTCCCAACCATTGTCATTCACTCTTGACACCAGTAGAGACTTAGCATACTGTATGTGCCTCAACCCTCCTCCTCCTTCCTCCCTTCTCCTCTCTCCCTCCTCTTCCCTTCTTTTTCTCCTTTTCCCTCTTCTTCCTCTTCCCTCCCCCATCATCCTCAACCTTGTATATTTGAGGCAGGGTCTCACGATGTAGCCTTTGCTGGCTTGAGACTCTGTGGAAACCAGACTGGCCTTGAACTCACAGAGATCCACTTGTCTCTGTCTCTCAAGTGCTGGGATTAAAGGCGTGCTGTTATGTTCAGAACCAACTCCATTTTTAAAAACTTAATTTCTTTTTAAAGTTATGTACAAGTTTGTATCTTAGTAACTGCTCTATTGCTGTGAGGAGACACCATGAACCAAGGCAACTCTTATAAAAGAAAAAATGTGACTGGGAACTTGCTTACAGTTTTAGTGGGTTAGTCCTTTACCATCATGGTGAGAAGCAGACAGGCATGGTCTGGAGCGGTAGCTGAGAGCTTTATATTGTGACCCACAGTTCAGCAGGCAGAGAGGGAGTGGAGCCTCAAAGCCCACCCCCTACCTACTCTAGGCCACACCTACTCCAACAAGGCCATTTATACCCCAACGAGGCCACGCCCATGGCAATAAGCCTCTTAATCCTTCCCAAACAGTGCCGCTAACAGGAGCCCAAGCATTCAAACATAAGAGCCTATGGAGGCCATTCTCATTCAATCAATCACAGTGTGTACCACATGCATGCAGGTGCCTTGCAAGGCCAAAAGAGGACATCAGATCTCTTTAAACTAGAGTTACAAGTGGTTGTTAGCCACCCAATGTGCATGGTGAGGACAGAACCCAGGTCCTCTGCAAGAGTACTATGTGATCTTAAAGCCTGAACCATCTCTCCAGCCCTCAACTCTTTGTTTGAGACAGGGTCTCACTACAAAGCCTAATGTGGGTCGATTACCACCATGCCCCAAAATGGTCCCCACCCTGTCACATGCTTCCAGTTCCCAAGCATAGACTTCTTTTTCATTCGTAAAATAATACCAGCCATAGGACTGCCCCAGGAACTTTAGGGATCACGTATGAGCTCTTCCATCCTGTCCCAGGCCAGAAGCAAGTACAAGGGACAGAATATCCAAGCTGAGTCCCCTCATCACTGTCCAGCTGGGCTTCTGGGTTAGGTTGAAATGGTGAATGATGGCTGACAAGGGTGGTCCAAGCATCCACTCCTGTTTCCTGCTGCCTCCCTTGGTCTTCTTACTCCACCAAAGATGCCCAATGAGTCCATGGCCCTCCAACATGCAAAGGTCCTTGTGATTCAGAGGATAAATCTGGGGGTGGAGAGATCATGGACAGCCAACAGAAGGCAACACTGGAGCTGAGAGGGATTGGGGCTCTGATGGTTTGGGCAGGAGGTGGGCAAAGGGACCAGCAGATGAAGGGTTCAAGAGTGGAGGACTAGCCGGGCGGTGGTGGCGCACGCCTTTAATCCCAGCACTTGGGAGGCAGAGGCAGGCGGATCTTTGCGAGTTCGAGGCCAGCCTGGTCTACAAAGCGAGTCCAGGACAGCCAGAGCTGTTAAACAGAGAAACCCTGTCTCGAAAAACCAAAAAAAAAAAAAAAAGAGTGGAGGACTGTGTGAGAGTCAGGAGCCACTGTCCCCGGTGACCTCAGAACCTCACATCTGACTCTGGGCAGCTCAGACTTCTCCTAGCAAGAAAATCATGGTCTCTAGAACACTGCCTGCAGCCCTGTAAGTTCCCAGGATTCCTCAGCCTGGGCCATGCTTCCTCAGAGATACCCACAGTTAGGGTGGCCAAGATCTAGAGAGACCTCACTCTCAGAATATCTTCCCTGACACTTTGTATGGCCAAGGTGGAAGCAACCTCCTTGACTTTACTCTGTAAGGTTAGAGAAGGAAGCATCCTGACCCCCAAACACTGAGACAATTGGACCCTCTTTCTAGGCCTCACACTACTCTTCCATGCCTACTTTCTACTTCCCATGTCCTGGGCACCACAGATTCCTTGGATAAGCCAGTATTCTTAGAAGAGCCTCAGGTCCAGTGTCAAAAAGGGGGTTCAGGGCTGGCAAGATGGCTCCATAGGTAAAGACACTTGTCACCAAGCCTAAATGCCTCAGCTCCGTTCCTGGGATCCACACAATAGAAGAAGAGAACTGGCTCCCACAAGTGTCCTCTGACCTCCACACATGTGCCTAATGTACACCAAATAAATTAAATCTAAGAAAAAGGTCAAAGGGTGTAAATAAACCCCTGTGTGAGCCAGTGGGGCAGGACTGCCTAGTCTCCCACTCCTCGAGGTATATACACTCAGCCCTCTTTGCTCCCACGGAAAGAGACAGTTGGGTGTCTAGAGGGGATGGACATGGCCAGAAGGAGCCCTCTCTGTACCCATCAGTTGGAAACGGGTTGTAAGTTACTTCGGGAGCCAAGGAGATGGTTCTGTGGGTAAAGATGCCTGCCATGAAGCTTGATGACCTGCATTTAACCCCTGAGACCCACACGGTAGGAGAGAATTCTCCAAAGTGTTCTCTGACCTCCGCATGCACTTTGTGGCACAAACACACACAAACACATCATGCACATAAAATAATAATTAATGTATTAAACTTGTATTGCATTTGTGCATGTGAATTTGTGTGTGCATGCATGTATGAGTGCATGTGTGTGTGTGCATGCATTGTGTGTGTGTGAGAGAGAGAGAGAGAGAGAAAGAGAGCACGTGCACGCACTCACGTGTGCATGTGTACATGCCATGGAATGCCTGCGGAGGTCAGAGGGGGCCAAGAGGTGGGTCTTAGGATTCTTCAGGCTCAACAGTAAAAACCTTTACTCACTCATCTACCTTACTGAACCAACACCCACTTTTTTTCTGCCTATTCTGTTTCTTTACCCTACTGGGTTCAGTGAGACAGAAGCTGGCTTTTTTATGTGAATTTGAGTGTGTTGGAACAGTGAGCTCAGAGAGCAACCTCTCGGGAAGCGCCTTTAGTTCCCATGGTCGGGGTTAAAAAATAGGGACATGACACAGTGCAATGTGGAAAGAGGGGATGACCCCCACAGATCGAAAAGCAGTCAGGGGCAGAAAGGTGCCACAAGACGGGCTCTTCTCATCCACCCATTAGCAGGATGCTATCAGGGAACAAACACAGGGATGTTCCTTGGACATCTCCATTTAAAATCTTCATTTCCAGGTGGGGGCTGCCATCGAGTTAGATACACAGGAGCTTGAAGCAGAAAGATAGCAAGTTCAAGGCCTGGCTGGTCTGTAGAGCGAGTTCAAAGCCAAGTCAAGAAACTTAGTGAGACCCCCTGTCTCAAAATAAAAAGTAGAGAAGAGGGCTGGAGTATGGTTCAGTGGTAGAACCCCTGCCTAGAATCCCCCAGTGAGGGGCTGGGGGTGTGGCTCAGTGGTAGAGCTCCTGCCTAGAATCCCCCAGTGAGGGGCTGGGGGTTTGGCTCAGTGGTAGAGCACCTGCCTAGAATCCCCCAGAGAGGGGCTGGGGTGTGGCTCAGTGGTAGAGCACCTGCCTAGAATCCCCCAGTGAGGGGCTGGGGTGTGGCTCAGTGGTAGAGCACCTGCCTAGAATCCCCCAGTGAGGGGCTGGGGGTGTGGTTAAAGCATAGCACATTTGCCTGGCATATACAAGGCACTAGGTTCCAATCACACACACACACACACACACACACACTGCCACCCACACTGTCAGCCATACTGTTCTGGGCTCTCCACATGTGGCTGAGGTGGAGTCTGGCCTCAGCTCCAGGGAAGGTCCCAAGGGAAGGGATAGTATCTCTGGCAGGGCTGTCTCTGAGGTAGAAAGCAATCCCATATAGTCAGGGACACCAGAAGTTGGTCTGGATCTGTCCAGGATTTGATGTGAGGACCAAAAGACCTCAGAATAGAGGCAGGTGCATGACGGGGCAGATCTATGTTCAATGGGTTGACATGAGGGACCGTGAGGCTGTATAACAGAGTGGGTAGGGAACCAGGAACACACAGGACAGCTAAGGAGAAGGTGGGACCACTACCAGCAGCAGGAGCCAGCTGAGGTGGAGGCTGTCTCCAGAAACAAAAATTTTAAGAAGTCTGTGGTGATGGTTTGTGTCTTTAATCCTAGCACTGAAGAAATAAGTAAATGTAATTTATAATTAAAATGGAAGCCAAACACAGGTTGGGGATGTAGTTCAGTGTGTAGAGTGCTTGCCTATCAGGTGGGAAGCCCTGGGCTCCGTCGTCAGCACTGTATAATCTATGCGTGATTGCACACCCCTGTGATCTCAACAGAGACAGGATCAGAAGTTCAAGGTCACCCTCAGTTACATAAGGAGTTTGAGGACACCCTGGGCTACATGAGACCCTTCCTGTCTCAAAAAATAAAGATATTGGGGCTGGAGAGATGGCTCAGTGGTTAAGAGCACTGGCTGTTCTTCCAAAGGACCTGGGTTCAAATTCCAGCACCCACATGGCAGTTCACAGCTGTCTGTAGTTGCTGGGCGTGGTGGCACACGCCTTTAATCCCAACTCTTGGGAGGCAGAGGCAGGCGGATCTCTGTGAGTTCAAGTCCAGCCAGGGCTACAAATTGAGTTCCAGGGCAGCTAGGGATACACAGAGAAACCCTATCTTTAAAAACCAAAAATAAATGAATAGTAAGTAAAATAAAAAATAAAAAAAAATTAAATCCCATTATTGTCCTACTGTGTGTTCAGGAGCCTGATTTCTGATTAGGGACAGCCCAGGACAGATCGACACAAATGAACACGGTGTCCCTCTAGCTCTTTCTGTGAGGGTTTTTTCTGTCCACCATCTAGATAAGTCCTAGCCCTGGCCCTTGGCTATTGTGTACACCCATTATTCTTGGGACTCAGGGATTCTGGCTAGCCCTAGGCCACCCACACCCACACCTCTCCTCTCTGTAAACACTCTCAATTGCTCTTTAGGGCAGGAAATTTAGAGCAGGCAACTACCTGTTTCCTTCCATGGCACGTCTCATTTAGGGTGTGGATTATGATCTACCAAACAGAAAGTTTAAAGGGTCACTTCATTTAACCTTTGCCTTTTTTTCCCTTCTGTTTTTTGTTTGTTTTTTGCTATTGTGTTGTTCTGCTTTGCTTTTGTTTGTTTTTAAGACAAGACAGGGTCTCATACAGCCCAGGTTAGCCTCAAATTTCAGGCATGCACTGCACCACTACACCAGGGTTATTCAGTGGTGTGGACAGACCCCAGAACTCCATGCATGACAGACAAGCATTCTGCCAACTTAGCACCCCCTCCCTTCGCCTTTTTGGAGACAGGCTGTCTTGTAACCACAGCTGGTCTCAAACTCCCTATACAGCAGAAGCTGGCCTTGAAACTCCCACTACTACCTCCCATTTCTAGGATTACAGGTATATTGTATGGCCACAACCAGTTTCAACCTTACTTAGCTTTTTACCTGGGGTGGGGTGTGGGGAGATCTAGACTGAGTAAGTGGGCTATCTGGGATCACCCAGAGTGAGAGGACTAAAAAGGGGCTGAGGATGTAGATCAGTCTGGGTTACATGGAGGAACCCAGTATCAAGAAACAATCACAGAGCTAGGCATGGTGGCACATGCCTTTAATCCCAGCACTCAGGAGGCAGAGACAGGTGGATCTCTGTGATTTCGAGGCCAGCCTGGTCTACAAAGTGAGTTCCAGGACAGCCAGGGCTTCACAGAGAAAACCCAGTCTTGAGAGAGAGAGAGAGAGAGAGAGAGAGAGAGAGAGAGAGAGAGGAGTGTGGTGGCTCAAGCCTTTAATACAAACACTTGGGAGGCAAAGGCAAGTTATAGGCCAGCCAGGGTTAATAGTGAGAGCTTCTTTAAAAAAGAGAATGGGGGCTGGAGAGGTGGTTCAGTGGTTAAGAGCACTGTCTCCTCTTCCAAAGGTCCTGAGTTCAATTCCCAGCAACCACATGGTGGCTCACAACCATCCACAATATGATCTGATGCCCTCTTCAGACTGCAGCTGTACATGCAGATAAAGCACTCATATGCATTAAATAAATAACTAAATCTTTAAGAAAATGAGAGAAGAAATGAAGAAAGAAAGAAGGAAAGAAAGAAAGGGGGGAATAAGAAGGAGCTAAAGAGATGGCTCGGAGGTCAAGAGTGTTTGTTGCCTATGCAGAGGACCCAAGCTTGGTCCCCAGCACCCACATGGTGGTTCACAACCATCCATGACTCCAGGTCGGGGAGATCCCATGCCCTCTTCTTATCTCTGAAGGCATCAGACACACACATAATACATACACTCAGGCAAAGCAATCATACACATAAAATAAAATAAAGGAAAAGAAAATGCTAGGCCTTTGGAGGCAGACACAGGAGAATGAGTTACATAGTAAGTTAGAGACAAGCCTGAGCTACATGAAATTCTAAGGGGGAAAAATCGTCATAAAGAACTCTAGGGTGGAATCCTGTTTATTCTCTAAGCCTTTCTGTGCCTCCCAGCCAAATTACTATTTGGTCATTTGAGAGTTTCCTCTAGGAGGAGCCTTATCTATCTGTTCAGGATCGTAAACTACTTAGGGCCAGCGTACCTTGCCTGACTTCCTTCCTCACAGGGTGAGGTCCAACATGTGGCACAGGTTATTGCCCACCCTCCCTCAGGCCATGTTGTTCCTAAGCTGCCCGCCTGGCAGAAGAATGTTGTTGCTTTTGTCTGGGCACCCTGCCAGGTTCCACCTGGCACCAGGTGTCCTGATCCATTACCAAAGCCACATTGCTCCAGGAAGCCTCTACTGTGGGTCTTTCAAACAGCTGGGTGCACTGTCCCCGGCATCCCCACCCTTGGCAACCAAGGAAATCGCGAGGGCAGAGTCTGGTCTGGAACATCTGTGGTGTATAACAGAGCTGATGATGATGATGATGGTGCCTCCGCCTCCGTCCTGCTGTGTGGCCTGGATTAGGCTGGGGGTTGGGGGCTGTTTTGCTTTGGGCAAAGTCAATACTAGCTTTGGGAATCACAGTTTCATATACGTGCCCTGCCCCCCAGCCCCCAGTCCCCAGCCCCAAGCCCTGTCTGGGCTTCTCTATCTGAAAGTGTGGGTTGCACAGTTTCATAGCTCTACCACTACTTGCTCTTCCTCCTCCTCTTTTTCTTCATCTTTTTCTTCTTCCTCCTCCTTCTCCTTTGCATTTTCATTTCATTAGGTTCTGTTTTGTTTTGTTTCTGAGGCATGGTTTCTCTTTGTAGCCCTGGGTGTCCTAGAACTCACTTAGGTAGACCAGGGCTGGCCTCAAATTCACAGGGATCTGCCTGCCTCTGCCTCCCACTTGCTGAGATTAAAGGCATGTGCCACCACATCAGGCTCTATTTCATTAGTTTTAAAAAATAATCTATTTATGCCGGGCGGTGGTGGCGCACGCCTTTAATCCCAGCACTTGGGAGGCAGAGGTAGGCGGATCTTTGCGAGTTTGAGGCCACCCTGGTCTACAAAGCGAGTCCAGGACAGCCAGAGCTGTTAAACAGAGAAACCCTGTCTTGAAAAACCAAAAAAAAAATAATTTATTTTTATTTATGCACATTGGTGTTTTGAGTGCATGTATGTCTGAGTGAGGATGTTGGATCCTCTGGAACAGCAGTTACAGACAGTTGTGAGCTGCCATGTGGGTGCTGGGAATTGAACCTGGGTCCTCTGGAAGAGCAGCCAGTGCTGAGCCATCTCTCCAGGCCCCAATTAGCTAGTTTTATTTCATTAGTTTTAATTTAATCGTGTGGCTGTGTGTATATGAGTGCAGGCACCTGCAGAGGCCAGAAGAGAGCATCAGACAACCTGGAGGTACAGGTTGTGAGGATGCTGGGAACTGAACTCCTAACTTCAAGAGCAGCTAGTTCTCTTAACTGCTGAGCCATCTCTTCATCCCCAACCATTCATGCAAGATATACTCTTGAGGAATGGCTGGGGGTGTGTGCAACAGCTGCCTTTAAAAAGGAGAGGTGAGCCAGGAAAAAGGGGCGCCTTCTTGTCTGTATATGCTCTTCTTGCAGAGGATCCAGGTTCAGTCCCTAGAACCCACACTGGGCAGCTCACACTGCTCATAGCTCCAGCTCCAGGAGACTCTGACACCTTCTTCCTGTCTCCAAAGGCACCCACATTTGCACATACATGCACATAGACACACACACACAAAATAAAATAAATTCAAAAAAAATAAAAGAAGTGAACAGGCAGAGGTGGGTCTCTGGCCTCCACATGCAAAGTGCACATACTTGCTGGCTAGTGAGCCCCAGAGATCTGCCTGCATCAACCTTCCAAGCTCTAGGATGACAATTGTGTGCCACCATGCTCAGCCTCTTTTGGGAAGTCTGGGGGTGGAACTTGCATGGCAAGTACTTTACTGACTGAACCACCTCCCCATCTTCACCTGTGGCCTTTTGATAGGACACTGGCCAAGCAGAACAGGGATGAGTGCCTCTCCTGGGTCCATGGTCTCCACTATCTATAGGTTTCTTGTTCTAAGAGTTTTGCTTTACTATGGGCCAGGGAGACATTGTTTGCTACACAGGGATAAGGCATGGCTGACTCAGCAGGCTTCAAACCCTGAGTCTTAACGTCTTATTTTGAGGGTGTCCTCCAGAGAAGCTGGGACAAGGGAACAGAAAGACTGCTCAGGTGGCCAGGTGTGGTAGCACACATATGTAATGCCAGCACTCAGGACATCAAGGCAGGGAGACTTTTAGTTTGAGGCCAGCCTGGATGGAACAGTGAGACCCTGTCTCAAAAGAAGCAGACATGGTGGGCCACAAGCCTGTAATCCCAACACCTCAGGAGGCAGCTGCAGGAGAATCAAATCTAGTTCAAGGCCAGCCTGAGTTACAAAAGGATATCTTGTCTCTTGGGGCTTGGGAGATGACACAGTCGGTACCTTGTGTCAGGACCTGAGTTTGGTGGCCAATACCTATGTAAAAAGCCGGGTGCAGCCCCCTGTGTTTGCAATCCTACAGCTGGAGAGACAGAGGGATCCCTTGGGGCTCAGTGGACAGGGAGCTGAGAGGGACTGGTGGACTCAATGTTCCCTGACCGACCCTGTCTCAAAAAAACAAGATGCGGCTGGCGTAGTGCTATGAAAGAAGATGGCCTCCATAGGCTTATGGGGCGTGGCACTATTAGGAGGTGTGGCCTTGTTGAGGTGGGTGTGGCCTTGTTGAAGTGGGTGTGGTCTTGTTGGAGGAGGTGTGTCATCATCAGGGATGGGCTTTGAGATCTCAGATGCTCAAGCCTGGCCAGTGTATCATTGTCTCTTCCTGCTGCCTTCGGATCAAGATGTAGAACTCTCAGCTCCTTCTCCAGCACCATGTCTGCCTATATGCTGCCATGCTTCCCACCAGGACGATAATGGGATAAACCTCTAAATTGGAAGCCAGCCCCAATAGAGTGTATTCCTTTATAAGAGTTGCTGTGGACATGGTGTCTCTTCACAGCAATAAAACCCTAAGACAGATGGAGAGATGGCTGAGCAGTTAAGAGTATTTGCTGGTTTTTCAGAAAACCTAAATTCAGTTTCCAGCACCCCACTCACACGGTGGCTAACAACTGTGTTACTCCAGGTTCTTATGTCCTCTTCTGTCTTCCTTGGGCACCAGGCACACACATACATGCAGGCAAAACATACATATAAAAACCAAATTAAAAAAATAAACAAGGTGGAGAGAGATGGGTTTCTACATGCATACATACACATGCACACACATGCGCACATACATAAAGAGAAGAACGGGAAGAATGAGGGAGATGAACCCAGTATATGCCTACATGTGAGATAGGTACAAAGGTATTAGGGAAATGTATTATATGACAAGGACTGGCTAGTCCAAGCTTTGTGCTGAAAACATTTCCCCCTAGGGTCCCAGAAGCTTCCCTGCAGGTCCCAGCTCAGACTCAGCAACTTGGCCCCTGGAGTAAACCCCTGGAACAGCTCAGGAGCTCTGTTCGGCTGGAAGGCTGCCCACCTGGTGGGTGTGATATTGCCGCATGCGCAGTTGCTTCTCTGGGCTGGAGACAGGAGTGATCCAGGGGCTTCAGAAGGGTTTGGTGAGAGAAAATGGGAGAGAAGGGTCAATGAAGGGCCTTAACTCTGCCTCCGCTTTTTTTGTGGATTCCGGGGATCAAACTGACAAGGCTCTCTTTCGTGAACACAGTCCAGCCAGCCCAGTTTCCATTCCCCCTTGTGCAATGGTTTGAAGCTACAGAAAATCACAGTGGGGGTTAGATGAGACCCTTTAAAATTATTATTATTTGTTGGAGGACTTTCATGTCAAGGAACACATGTGGGTCAGTGAGATGGCTCAGTGGGTGAAGGTGTGTGCTACCAAGCCTGCGGACTTGAATTCAAGCCCTGGGTCCCACATGGTCGAAGCAGAGAACCGACTCCAAAAAGTTGTCCTCTGGTTTCCACATGGGTACTGTGGTGCCTGGATGCCCACACGCAAAATAGATAAATCAAGTGTAACATTAAAAAAAAAACAACAACAACTTTAAATATCAGTTTCTCCCTCTCTGTCCTTTTGTGCATTTTCTGTTTGTTTTGTTCTTTTGAGACAAGGCCTCACTGGGTAGCTTGGCTAGCCTGGAACTTGCTTCGTAGACCAGGCTGGCCTTGAACTCAGAAGGTTCCTCCTGACTCTGGCTCTCTTTGTCCTTTTGTAAGTAACTAATTGTATTGGCAGGAATGAAGACAGTCTTTTGTTTGTTTGTTTTTATGAAACAGGGTTCCTCTGTGTACCGTTGGCTGTCCTATAATTCTCTTTGTAGACCAGGCTGGCCTCAAACTTACAGAGATCCACCTGCCTCTGCCTCCTGAATGCTGGGATTAAAGGGGTACACCATCATGCCCGGCTTTTTTTTTTAATGTACATTGGTGTTTTGAGTGCATGTATGTCCGTGTGAAGGTGTCAGATCCTCTGGAACAGGAGTTGCAGGGAGTTGTGAGCTGCCATGTGGGTGCTGGGATTTGAACCCCGGTCCTCTGGAAGAGCAGCCAGTGCTCTTAACTGCTGAGCCATCTCTCCATCCCTTTTTTTGTTTGTTTGTTTAAAGACAGGGTCTCATTTAGCCCAGGTGTACCTTCAACTCCTTTTGTGACTGAGGATGGCCTTGTACTCCTGATCCTCCTGCCTCTACTTCCTAAGTGCAGGAATTACAGATGTGCACCACGGTGCACATCTGTTTTAAGCAGTGGTGGGAGTGCCTTCATGCATGATAGGACCAACACTCTGCCAACTGAGCTGCACCCCTAACCCAGGAAGGAAGAGACACTTATGCCCCTCCCTTTGGCTATCAGACTATAAAACAATGGGTCCCAAGCAATTCCTCAGGAATCTCATGATGGAGAAGAAAAAGGCTGAAGCCTCGTGCCAGCCAGGCGGAGACTAGAAGTCAATGATGGATGGTCAGTGGTGCTGGGACCACACCTCCACCAGGATTGCTCTGTTATACATTTCTTACCCTCTATTTAAACCTAAGCCTTATGCCAAGACCTTGTCAGGATCCCAAAGATAGACTTTGCAAGTTCATTGGGTCTCTCTGTTACTCTTTCCCACGTAGTCACATTGAATACGTCTCCTTTCCCTGCCTTTGACTATTTTTTATTTACTTTAGTCTATCACTTTGAAGTGTGTGTGTGTGTGTACAGGAGTGTGGAGGCCAGAGGCATTGGATCCCTCTGGAGCTAGGGTTACAGATGTTTGTGAACTCTCAGACATGGGGCTGGGAACTGAACTCAGACTCTCTGAGCATAGCTCACACTCCTGACCACTGAGCCACCTCTCCAGCCCCCGCCTCTCACCACTACCTGTCTGTTTAATTGACTCATCCAGGAAGGGTGGTTGAGCCTAGCTTGTTAAGGCTGCTGGGGCCCCCAGACTTTGACTCTAATAGCTCCATCAATACCCCGTTAATGCCCTGCCCCACCCCAACCCCAGGGATCCTCTAAACCTAGTGGTTCTCAAACCTTCCTGATGCTGTGACCCTTTAATACAGTTCCTCATGCTGTGGTGACCCCCAACCATAAACTTATTTTCGTTGTTACTTCATAATTGTAACTTTGCAACTGTTACATATCATAATGTAAATATCTAATATGCAGATATCTTGACATGTTGACCCCTGTGAAAGGGCCATTCACCCCCAAAGGGGTCTCCACCCATAGGTTGGGAACGGCTGCTCTAAATGTTGTCGTCAAGTCTCCCTTGATCACACTCCTCTGAAGGTTCCCACAGGCCTGTGAGACACAGCCCAGTTCCTCTGCTGGACACTTAGGCTCTCTGCTCATGCCTGCTGGCATACTACCTCCTTCTCCAGAAATGCCCTCATACTTCCCCATAACCCTGCCTCCCCTTCACAGAGACAGGTGCCTCTCCAAGTCCCTCCAGTCATTGAGTGTCTTTTCTTCTGGGAGGTTTTATGCCAGCCCCCAGTACTTGAGCGCTGCCTGAGATGTCAAGGCAAAGACTTTCAGTGGGCTGAGCACGAACTCAATTCGCCTTTCTTCTACCCAAAAGGCCTCTCATATTGAAGTGTTTTCTGACTACTTGCTTGCAATTCCAGGTACGGCCGCGAGGGGGCAAGCGGCGACCGCTGGGAAATCCGGCCTTTGATGGCGACAGGGGAAGAAAGGCTTTAGTTAATCCCGCCCAGCCTTCAGGGGAAACGACTTCCTCAGATGGCAGCAAGAAGCAACCAACGCTACTGCTGGGTGGCAAGAAAGCGCCATCCCTGTTCACTTACCAAACGGATATGACCAGCACGAAGAACACGGCTAGCAGGATGGCCAGTGAGATTGACAAGAAGGCAATGAGGACCACAGTACCCTTGCTCCGGGACCCTGGGGCTCCTTGGAATGTCTGGGCTGCACAGGCAAGCGGGAAAGCAGTTATTTAACCCCAAAGGGGCCCTTTGGGCAGCTTCCAGACCACCAACCATCCTGCACCCAAGCTGGGGGGTCATGTGAGAATCAAAGAGGGACAGATTAGGGGAGGGATGCAGAGAACAGGGGAGCTGTGCTTCCTGATTGGGGGAGACCTACTTTCCCCAGCGTCCCCCTGATGTCCCCAGGTCCCTTAACGCCCCCCACTATCTTTTGAGCTGCCCTTATGTCCTTATACCTTGCTGCAGGTAGATCTCCTCGGACCACTTTGTCTCAGCCACAGGTCCCTTGACACTCGTCGCTAGGAACTTCACTCTGAACAGGAAAATAGCATTGGTGTTTGTTGGGGGGGGGTACTCCCCAAGGTCCTGAAACCCTCAGACCGTGGTGCCTGGAAGCCTGTCCTCTGGGGAGAGAAGCCGAGGGTGGGAGCAGGATACTGGGACTAAAGGGCACAGCCGCAGACCACAACAGAAGTTGCAACGTATTTGAGGTGTGTGATTCGCTTACAGTCGCCCTCATTTTCACGGAGCCTCACTGTATGTGTGGATTAGATCTCTCAATACCAAGCACGAGTAAACCAAACATCTGATTGGGGGGGTGACAGGGGACCAAGGCTAGTCTCCACCTCTGGATGCCTGGTCTGGATTAGGGATAATCCATATGCTAGGTCAACCTCCCATGGTATGTGGAGGTTGAGCTAGGGGAATTGCTACTTTAAAAAGATGTCCCCGGGCGTGGTGATGCACGCCTTTTATCCCAGCACTCAGGGCAGGCGGATCTCTGTGAGTTCAAGGCTAGCTTGGCCTACAAAGTGAGTCCAGGACAGCCAAGGATACACGAAGAAACCCTGTCTCGAAAAAACCAAAAAAAAAAAAAGGATGTAAGGAGGCTGGAGAGATGGCTCATAAATTAAGGGAACATATTGTGCGCGCGTACACACACACACACACACACACACACACACACACACACACCCGGTCAGTTAGTTCAAACTGCCTTTTACTCTACTCCCTGGGGACCAGACACGTGCAGCTTCTAAGGGAATCCACATACCTACACACAGACACACAAGCATAATTTAAAAAATAAAATAAATCTTTTTCTTTTTCTTTCTTTCTTTCTTTCTTTTTTTTTTTTAAGAAAGAGGGCTCAGTGCTTAAGAGCACTTGGGGTTGTTGCAAAGGACCCAAGTTCGATTCCCAGTGCCCACATGGAGGCTCACTACCTCCTGTGATGGGCACCAGGCATGCATGCGGTGCACAGACACACATGTAGACAAGACACACATATACATAAAATGATAAAGAATAAATCTAAAAGAGAAAGAATGATGTAAGGACCTGCCTACAATCCACCAATGAGAGGGTGGGGGATACTAGAGCCTGCTCCAGGCCCTGGGTTCCATCCCTCCCACTACAAACTGAAATAAGAGAATGGAAGGAAGGAAGGAAGAAGACTAGGAAACCCAGGTATCCCATTTGACCTCAATGAACCACCCAGTAGCTGCCCTGGACCCTTGTTTGTCCCAGGCAGGGCCCTTCCCTCATCTTTGCTGCTCACCTGTAGGGGCCAGCCCCTGGCAGGGGACAGTTACAACCCTGGGAGTCCAAGGAACAGTTGTTATCATTGCCAACACGGAGGACTTGGAGCTGGCTGTCAGACTGGTTGCCCTGGTAATGTACCCGGCTGGCCTTCAGTGTGAGGTAGTAGCCATTTTGGTCAAAGTTGGCGGGGAGCATGCATGTCGTTTACCTTCTGTGGGGCAGCAAAGTTCCGCGTGGCTGAGGATGGCACTGAGGGTCAGCAATTGGGGATCACATAGGCAGGACCATGAGTTCCATCCTAGCAGGCTTGATGGCCGTCCCCAGCCACATCCCCCAAAGCACCTACCTCCCAACGACCCCTGCCTCCCATACTTCTCAGACCCCAGCTCTGTTTGCCCGTTTCACACTGCTCTGAGCCACCAACAGCCAGATGGGGTCCTGGTCAGAAATGCTGGCATTCTCGAATTGGCCCAGGGGCTGCACCAGCATGAAGGTAGACTGTGTGAGTCTCCCCTCAGAGTGTCATTGGAGAGCTGAGGGACATAGTGAATGCTCTCTGGGAAGGGTGGGAAGAGAGAACAAAGGAATCCTGAGTAAAGCAATCCAGCGTCAACCAAGGGTCTCCAAAGCCCCAGACCAAGGGGCGAATTAAGGAATCACTTTTTTCCATTTTAAGTAATTAATTAGTTAATCAATTCTCTCTCTCTGTGTGTGTGTGCTTATGTATGTACCCATGTGTGCCACAGGTCAAAGGACAATTTTCAGGAGTTGGGGCCTGAGACTCAAGCTGATCATCAGACTTGGCAGCAAGTGTCTTTAGATCTCACCAGACCCAAACTTAAGGAAAGTTTATGGGAGGTGCCCTTGGGGGACTGT
This sequence comes from Lophiomys imhausi, assembly GCA_907164525.1. NCBI lineage: Eukaryota > Metazoa > Chordata > Mammalia > Rodentia > Muridae > Lophiomys > Lophiomys imhausi. The sequence continues at coordinate 1,060,410 of CAJQZJ010033880.1, read as the reverse complement.
GGAGTGCCTGGACTCTCACTTGATAGCCCAAAGCCCCCGGGGGTGGGGATGGTGTTGTGTCACTGGAGTGATGGGCAAGGAATGGCAGATGGACACTGGGAGGCTCAGATTCAGGGCATCCAGAACCCTAGGCTGGGCTCACCCAGAGCCCCTGAGCATCTCTCCTGCTCAATCCATGGTCTAGGCACGTTTGTTTGATGGGAATGAACAGGAGCTGGGGAAATGACTCTGCAGCCAATCACTTACCCCTCCACACGTGAGAACACGAGTTTAGATCCCCAGATGGGAAGACTGGCCTGGCCCAAATGGCAAAAGATGGAAGCCAATCCATCTGAACACTAGACCTATACATACCCCATATAACCATGCTTCTGTACCCCCCCATATGTGCATGCACACACACACACACACACACACACACACACGCGCACACACACACACACACATGACCTGCATGGAAGGGGCAGAGGTGGGGACACACAAATGCCCCCTGACCTGAGATTCCAGGTTGGAACACAGACCCTCTAGTGGGATTATTACTTGCTCCCTTCTCAGTTCTTTGCCACCTCCCCACACTGTGGCCACACAACCAACATCATGGTCACGTGATTAATGTTGATTTCACCCCCTCATTCTTTTTGCCACCTTCTCAGAGCCACACAGCTTCTTAGGTTCTAGGGTACCCCAGGGTGGCACCATGGCTTTGTCCAACTTTGATGTTCCCCTCGGTCCTCCCCTGCCCAGGACCACGGCCACAGTATGCTTCCAACTCCAAGCCCCTAACACCGGGACAATCAGAAAGATGAAGCAAGCTTTTGTGCAAGCCTCATTTCAATTCAGGTTTGCAGAGATGGCTCAGTGGGAGAGCGGTTGTCTTGCAAACTTGAGGATCTGAGTTCTAATCCCCAACATCCACATAAAAAGCTCAGTGTGCTGACACACAGCTGACACTCCAGCTATGGAGGAGACAGGCAGGTGCCTGGAAGCTGACACCTAAGGTGTTCCTCTGAGCACTCTACATGAACACAGTTGTATAAACAATTTTGAAAATGAATTTTGGGCTCAGTGGGTTAAGAGCATTAGTTGCTCCTCCTGAGATCCTGAGTTCAATTCCCAGCAACCACATGGTGGCTCACAACCATCTATAATGCCCTCTTCTGGCATACAGGTGTACATGTGGACAGAGCACTCTTCTACAAAAAAATACATAAATAAATAAGTCTTTAAAATTAATTTCGGGGGCTGGAGAGATGGCTCAGAGGTTAAGAGCACTGGCTGCTCTTCCAGAGGTCCTGAGTTCAATTCCCGGCAACCATATGGTGGCTCATGACCATCTATAATGAGATCTGGTGCCCTCTTCTGGCCTGCAGGCATACATACTTCAATACAAAGGATTGTATACATAATAAATAAATCTTTAAAAAAATAAAATTGAATTAATTTCTAGGCTCGGCATAGTGGTGCATGCCTGTAATCCCAGCACTCAGAGGCAGAGGCAAGTGGATCTCTGTGAGTTCAAGGCCAGCCTGGTCTACAGAGTAAGTTCAAGGACAGCTAGGGCTATGTCTCAAAAACAATAATAATAGTTTCTATTAAATTAATCATCTCCAGCCGGGCGGTGGTGGCACACGCCTTTAATCCCAGCACTTGGGAGGCAGAGGCAGGCGGATCTTTGTGAGTTCGAGGCCAGCCTGGTCTACAAAGTGAGTCCAGGACAGCCAAGGATACACAGAGAAACCCTGTCTCGAAAAACCAAAAAAAAAAAAAAAAAAATTAATCATCTCCAAAGGTTCTGACTAGAACCTTTCCAAAGCATCTAGCATGGAGTAGGGTGTAGGTTGGCTTCCCCTTTCCTCTAAGCCCCTGGTCCTCGACCTGTGTGAGACCCCGTTGGCAAACCTCTATCTCCAAAAACATTTACATTATGATTCATAACAGTAGTAAAGTTACAGTTATGAAGTAATAACAAAAACAATTTTATGGTTGGGGGTCACCACAACATAAGGAATTGCATTAAAGGGTTGCAGGGTTAGGAAGGTTGAGAACCACTCCTTAAAACTCTTCGATGTGTGTGAGCCTGCAAGGTGGCTCATTGGGAAAAGACACTTGCTGCTAAGCCTGATGACCTGAGTTCAGTGCCCAGGACCTTTCAATTGGCTCCCAAAAGTTGTCCTCTGACCTCCACACGAACATCACAACAGGCATTCACAAACCCTCATACATACACAAACACACACACACAAAGACATAAATGAAAATGAAGCCCTTTGTCCTACCTCAGAGGACTAGGGTTTCCTGCATACAGTAGGCAGTTAATATTTGCTTAATTTTAGGGAAGAAGAATGGAGGAGTGGACAGGAGAGGCTATTTAGGAGTCATTGGTAAAAATGTGGGAATGAGAACTCAAAAGAGGAGAAAAACTGTATTCTTGCTCTGCAGTCTGAGGTTGAGGGGCAGACGTCCATCCATCTGTGACCCTGTGAGGTGAGCTGACTCTGCCTTGACACACCCAGGAACCCGGTGTCCACAACCAAGGGAGGGTCTCAGGAGGCACCCGAAGTGTTCCATCCTACAGAGGGCTGAGTATGTGGGGGTACCCCTCCCCACTCCCCAGGCTCACTCACCCAGACCTGTCCCAGGCTGGACACAAGTCGCCAGCAGTGACAGCAACAGCAACAGCAGAGACTGTTTCCTGTGGAGCCCCATGGCTGGGCGGGCTGAGCTTCCAGCTGCTATCTTTCCTCTCAGGTTGTCTGCAAAGCAGCCCCAACTGTTTTGTCTGGGCTGGGCTGCCTGAGGCTGCTACTGGAGGCTGTTACTTTGGGGTGCCCCCTCCTCCCATACAACTGGTTGGACAGGTTCAGGAGCCATGTCTATAGGCTCCGTGGGATTTGGCATCATTAGGGATGGGTCTGAAAAGCACAGTCCGATAAAGGGAGACTAGCCAGGACACCTGTACCCCACTCCAAGAGGGCATGGACTGGGAGGGCTGGGTACGGAGTAGGCAGCTCTGGGTGTGGGCTGCCCCATAAAGATCCTGCCTTACCTGTCCTGGGTCCTGGTCTCTAGGACACCTCAGAGTTCCCTTGTGAGGGAGGGAGGTCCTTTCACCTTCTAGACAAGGTACACAGAAGGTAGGTGTGCCTCCAAGATTACCCAAACTGAAGAGCAAAACTTAGAGGTGATTCCAGCAAATGCTGGCCCTGGACACTCTCTCTCTCTCTCTCTCTCTCTCTCTCTCTCTCTCTCTCTCTCCCTCTCTCTCTTCCTCCCACTTTCAGTTAGAGTCTGTAAGCTGGCCTCAAACTCAGTATAGCCAAACATGACCCTGAATTCCTGATTCTCCTTCCTGGGATTATAGGAAAGTTTCAACACAGCTAGCAAGTCAAGATTGATAGCTAAGTTGATGATGGATTAATGGATTAATAAGATATATAAATAAATATATATAGTTATATATATATAGCTATAAATAGATGATAAGTAGAGGAAAGATAGATAGGTGATAGATGATTGATAGATAGATAGATATAGCCGGGCGGTGGTGGCGCACGCCTTTAATTCCAGCACTTGGGAGGCAGAGGCAGGCGGATCTCTGTGAGTTCGAGGCCAAGCCTGGTCTACGAAAGTGAGACCAGGACAGCCAGAGCTGTTACACAGAGAAACCCTGTCTCGAAAAACCAAAAAAAAAAAAAAAAAGACAGATAGATATAAATGGATAGACACAGATAGGCTTAGATGTAGCTCAATAACATAATTCTTTCTCAGCATGTATACGGCTCTGGGTTATGTGTGCATGTGTTTGTGATATAAATATACTCATACACACATATACATAGTCACACACCATATACACACAATCTCTCTCTTACACACACACACACACACACACACGTTGAAAGCAGTCATCAGAACAAGGAGCCAGGTGTAGTCTGTGCCTCACACCTGTAATTGCAGCCCTCGGGAGGTGGAAGCAGGAGGATCAGAGGTTCAAGGTCATCCTCCTCTACCTGACCAGACTGGGCTACAGTGCACCTTGTCTAAACACAAAATAAAACATCATAGGGGAAAGGGCACTCTTTGCAAAAGCATGTTCTTGCCCATCCTCTCTCAAGTCTTCAGAACTGGGCAGGGTCAGCCTCAGCACCAATCACATATTGATGAGAGGATGGCTGTAGCAGGGAGGGTAGCTCCCGAACGAACTGTCTCAGTGGCTCTAGGGAGCAACAGTCAGGCAGGCTGCTGCTCCATTCCCTTCTGAGTCCAATTTAAGGCAAATGATTCATTCCTTTCTCTATGTGTTCTCATCCCCGTTCCACTCCTGCCTACTGCCGCATACATCTGCTCTAGCCAGCTTGACAAGACATCCTTGTATCCGCTACCTACCACCGCGTAACAAATGACCTCAGAACTGAAAACTTTAAAGCCATAAACACTTTTTATTTCTGTGTTTATTAATTATTTATATTTGTGTATGCATATGTATAGTGTGCGGGGGGCATGTGCAAGTCATGGCTCCTGTGTGGAGGTCAGAGGGCAACCTTTAGGAGTTGGTTCCTGACTTCCACCTTGGGGAGGCGGGGGTCTTTCTGTTGTTGTGGGGTCTATCTGTTGTTGCGTTGTGTCATACTCTGGGCTAGCTGGCCCATGAACCTCTGGGTGATTCTCCCATTTCTACCTCCCATTTCAGCATGGAAGTGCTGGGATTACAGGTGCGCACTTCTGTATCTGACCTTTTAAAAAAGTTCACGTGCCAGGCATGCTGTTGTACACTTTTAATCCTAGCACTCAG
>CAJQZJ010033880.1:1003867-1029509 GCA_907164525.1 Lophiomys imhausi | reverse complement strand
TACCACTGAGCCACACCCCAGCCCCTCACTGGGGGATTCTAGGCAGGAGCTCTACCACTGAGCCACACCCCAGCCCCTCACTGGGGGATTCTAGGCAGGTGCTCTACCACTGAGTCACACTCCCAGCCCCTCACTGGGGGATTCTAGGCAGGAGCTCTACCACTTAGCCACACCCCGCCTCAGGCCCTAAGTGGTCTAATCAGGAATGATCCCAAGCCTGTCACCCCACAGCTCACAGCTGCCCTTCAGCCTGCTGTTGTACTAGTACCAAAGATATGTTGGCTACTTCTTTATTTTCTTTTTTTTTTTTTTTTTTTTTGGTTTTTCGAGACAGGGTTTCTCTGTGTAGCTCTGGCTGTCCTGGACTCACTTTGTAGACCAGGCTGGCCTCGAACTCACAAAGATCCGCCTGCCTCTGCCTCCCAAGTGCTGGGATTAAAGGCGTGCGCCACCACTGCCCGGCCTTTATTTTATTTTCTATATAGCTCAGGTTGGCCTAGAACTTATGCTCCTACTGCTTCAGCTTCCCAAGTACTGAGATTATAGGTTTGTGACACCATACTGAGGCAGTAGGCCCAAAAAAGTCCCTGAGGTCCCATCAAACCCATTATGTACCTTGTTCCCATTGCAATACATGGCCAGCAGGCACAGCAGGTGGAAGGTATGGCTGCACTTGGTGAGGCGGCCCACAGCTATGGGGCCCAGGGCCTTGTTGTCAGTCACATCACTGTACCCAGAAGCCACAGACAGTTTCTCCATGCAGATGATGCAGTCCTGTAGGGGGACACACAGCACTTGCTTGCTCGCCACTGTGCACCCACTAGTTGGGTCACAGTGAGCCATGCAGGGAGAAAGTCCTGGCTCTGTCACAAGAAGGGAATGCTAGGGTATCAAAGTCAACCCAGTGACTGTTCTAGAACATGGGACAACAGAGCCACCTCTCACCTATGTCTTGGAAGGGCTGACCAAAAGACACAGGCCATGAGGCAAAAGAACCACCCAATGGTTCTCACTAGAGACAAGAGCCAGAGAGAAAAGGGTGGCTCTTGGACAAGGCCACCTTGTTCCTTCACAGAGTTGGCATGAGCAGAGCTAGTCAGTCATGCCCACCCCACAGGCCTGAGGGGAAAGCACACTGCTGGGACCTCAGCTCAGCCATGAGGTGAGAGCGAGCTCTAGCCACCTCGTCTTAGGGATGTCTAACTAAGCGTGAGAGGCTGGAACCAGTGTCAGCCCCTTGAAGGCCCTGAGGGCTGGGACCCTCCTCCCAGGAACATACCTCATCAGGGGCCACTCTCAGTTCCTCAGTGTACTTTCTGATCACCTGCTCTGGCTCAGGCTTAGGCAACCCTTCTGGAAGAAAGCGAGATGTGAGTGCCGTCCCATGCATGCAAGACGGGGAGAGCAATGCTGAGGAAGGAAGCAGGCAGGCAAAAGTTCCATCTTCGAGGAGGAAAGGTTAGCAGGGCCGAGACAGGAGAGTTAGCCGAAAGACAGGGCAGCCTCCACTCAGGTACAGGATGCTGATACCTGACCCAAGCTATCTGCTTAGGGGCAGGGCTAGTCCAGCAGGGGAGATCAAGGAGTCAGAGGATCCGCAAGAGAGAAGACATGCTCCTCTGAGCCATGTCCCCCCAGGAAACCACCCCAGAAGCATCAACGGCACCTCTGAGAGCAAAGCACCCCAGCAGATCCTGGAGGTGCCGCCGTCTGACTGTTGGCACTCTTAATGTGGAAATTTCAGTGAGCAAGGTAGTTTCCAGCCTACAGGATATGGGAGGAGGGAGGGGGCAGTGTGAGCAAGCATCTGTGCACACTGAGAATGCTGTCACAACACATCGCCCCCCACCTCGGGACACAAAGCGAAAGATCTGGATCACAAGCCCACCGGGCTCTGAAGCTGAGTGATCCTGGAAGTGACTGGCTGCACGGTGAATGCTTGAAGCTTGGGGGAGCCCTGAACCAGGGTCTAGAACTCTCCACAGAGCAAAAGAGCTAGGACAGAGAGGGCAGCAGTGTCTCAGTCACAGCTGAGCCAGAGAAGGGGCAGAAAAGGGACCAGAGAGAACAATACAGGCCTGAAGCAGCCAGCCAAGGGCTCCACTGTCACCTGAGGTCACAGTGGGACTCTTGCTTGAGGCCATCTTGCAGTCCTCAGCCCATGGCTGCAAAGATTTATAATGTCAGAGCTGGACCACAGGACCCCTTCAGCCCAGAGAAGCAGGTGACACCCACTTGGGGAAGTGGTTTAATGTAGAAACTGGAATCAGGGGACATGGGGTTTGCTCTAGGTCATGTGCTGTGACCAAATCCTACCACCTCAGAGACCCAAGAAGTTGTCACTGGTAGGAAACGTCAGTTGGTAGCTCCTGAGCAATGTAGAAACCAGCAGATAGAAACTACCACCTACACTGCAAATGTGCCTCGTACTCACCAAAGACACACACACACACACACACACACACCCCTACCTCTCACAATCCCTGCAAAACACTTACACTCTGCCCACTGACAAAGAAACCAGACAAAAAGGAGAAAGCGACCATCAGTACTGTAGCTGGGGATGGGGGCCTTTTAGAACAGCTTAGTCAGACCTAGTGGTGAAGTGCCTTGAGGTAACCTTGCATATACAGCAACAGCTTGTCTCAAAACCAGACAAGAAAGCTCCGAGGCTGCACAGAACAGTCTCCAGGCTCCCTCAGGACACCTGAGCTAGCTCCTGACCTCTCTCTGCTTGGGGCCAGCTAAGCATCTTGCTGCCCACTTGCCCACACGGCCTTCTAGAGCTGAAAGGAACTTCAGTTACTGGCATTTCTCAAAGCGGGGCGGATAGCCACACCAATCCCATGAGAATCACCTACACCCAAGAAGGCCAGAGGGACTGCCAAGTGCCTGTGTTCTTCCCAAACAAACTGGGTGTGCTGAGAAGCTGCCAGTCTATGCTGTCCACGAATCTGCCTCTACAGAAGTAGGGTACAGTGTGTGCAGACGGTAGGACTTGTAGCTTAGCTGTAGACCACTTTCCTAGCGTGAATGGGGCCCTCCCTTGGTTCCAACCTCAATGCTTCATGCCCTGGGTGTGGTGGTGCACGCCTGTGACACCAATGCTTGGGAGGAGGCAGCAAGACCACTGAAGTTCAAGGTCAGTGAGGCACCCCCAAGAGACAGCCCATGTCCTCAGCAACAAGCCCATCACCCAACAGCACCAGCAGCCACCTCTGCGGGCAGACAGGGCAGGGAGAAAAGGTGCAGAACTAGAGAAAGGCCCTTAGAGGGCAAAGAAGAGAGTCCAGGCAGCAAGATTTGGAGGAAGCTGAGTAGGTCTAGAGAGTGTGTGTGAACCGGAACTACCTTTCACGGACATTTTCCTCAGCCTCTTAACTGAGCTGTGACCTTTAGAGGCCGGACGGGAGGCAGGAGGGCCGCTGGGCCGGGGTGCACGGCTAAGACACACAGGGAGTCCAATGGCTGACAGCACACTCGTCATGCCTGCACGGGTGCGAGATCAGACATGCAGAGGGGACAAACGTTAGGAGGCATTCCACACTCGGTGTTCACGACCCTGCTGGGAGTGAAGTGGTGACATTGTAAATGGCCGTCAAGACTGGAAATCTCCCCAGGTCACAGGAAGGGTGCCGGTGCCACCCTAAACCAGCAAAGCACTGCTCCAGGCCAGACACCAGAGAACCTGGACCTCAAGTTCCCCAAGAGTCTGCACAAGCAACTGCCGAACCTGTGCCCACAGCATGTCAGGAGGGGTTGCAGGGGACAAGGCTGGTGGCTTTAGGAGAGCAGGGGCAGAACAGCCCAACGGCTTCCTGATCTCCCATGCCAGGCGCAGGGAAGGAAGAAGAGACAGGGTTGCAGAAGGGTGCAGCCAAGCTGCGGCAACAGGGGTAGTCCCAGCGCTGGCTCCAAGAGCCTGAGGTCTTCCTTGAGTGCCTGCTAGCGCCACCTGGCCTGGCTGTGTCCCTGGACTGTGGCCATATGGCCTCTATCTAGTGAGGAGCTTTGCACCAGCTGTCCACAGCCCTTCTGGACTGTGTGGACAATGATGGTAATGGATGACACTAAGTGTCACCTTGACATGTTCTAGAACCCACCAGGAGAGCAGCTATGAGAGTCCAGATTAACTGGGTTAACTGAGGCAAAGAGGAAGCTGACTGTGGGCAACTCTGTCCCCTGGGCTGCAGTCAGGACTGGCGGAAAAGGAGAAAGGGAGCCAGGCCACCAACACACATCGCTCTAGCTTCCTGACTGGGGGTCCAACATGACCAGAAGGCCTTCTCCACCATGTCCTCAAACTGAGACAAAATAAGCCAGAACCTCCCTACCTCCCTCCCTCCCTCCCTAGTTCTTTTTTGCCTGGTGTTTTGCCACAGCAAGGAGTGAAGTAACTAATGCACAGCATCAGTGACATTGCTGAAGTGGACGGTGACCCATGGGACTGCTCCCACACTGAAGCCACCCCAGCACCACCAGCTGTGGCCTCCTTCATCTCCTGGGAAAGAATCAGCAACAATCATTTGCATGGACACTGGACAGGCTCCTATCTCCAAGCCACAGGACCACCCCATATCTGGGACCCACACTTTTCCTAGATGGACGCTCCCCTGACCTGTCCCTCCTCTGTAGTCTCTGTTAACCTGATACTTCCTGGGAAAGAACATTCTCTTGCGGGAGGTCTTTGTCCCTACCACACTGTCACCCTACAGAAACACACGCAAGTCCTCCCAGTTCTTAGTCTGGCTCCAAAGGCCTCCTTCCAGGAATGGATGCCTTGGCTTCCTAGACACCCTGACGGTCCTGGGACCGGCCCTCCCACATCCCATGTTCTTCCAGAACAGGTTGCCCGGGAGAGCACTGCCTGCGGTAGAGGACAAGCAGAGGGCTAAGGCTCTTGGCTAGGCAATGAGCAGGCCACAGTAGGGACAAAAGCAGAGGCCAGCCACTGCTTGGGCAGCACAGCTGAGCCAGGCTGGGGATCATGTGGTGGCCTGTCACTAGAAAGCACCACAGTGCACACACGAGAGGCTAACCCTAACCCTGAGAGGCTTACTGGGGCCCCCAGCGTGGGTCACCCAAGGCTCACCCCACTCCAAGGATGGTCCTGGGTGAAAATGCCACAGGAAATGAGGGTTGTGTGGCAAAAGGACAAGAAAGATGAAAAGGAATAGGGATAGATTGGCTCTCCTTCAGAGAACCCTGACATTTTGTAATGACTCTCTGACTAGAATGTGGGCCCCACCAGCATCCTGCTTGGGTGTCAACCTGACAGGATCCAAAATCACCTGACAGGCAACGGGCATGTCTGAGAGGAGGTTCTGAGATTAGGGTAATTAAGGTGGGAAGACCCACCCTAGCCATGGACAGCACCATTTCATGGTCTTGGACAGAAGAGAAAGGAGAAAGCCAGCTGAGCATCACCCTCCAACTCTCTGCTCCAGCTGTATGCAATGTGACCAGCTGACTCACATGAATGCTGCCGTACTTCCAATCGTGATGGACAGAATACCCTGGAACTGTAAACTGAACTAAAAGCCCTTCATACTTAAGTCACCTGTCAGGTATTTGGTCACCACAAGGAAAAATAACCAATACAGCGACACTTCCTCATACCTCAGGGCTGAGCACGAGTCCTCTCAGCAGACAGACATGACACAGTGCGTGAGAGCCATGTCATGGTCACCTCAGCTTCTTCACTGTGCTCAATTTTCCTTCTTTGCACCTAGCTATCTGAAACCACTCGGCTTGTTTTAGCTGATAACCATACTATTGACCTACTATTGTCTGCCAAGCATCCTGGGCAGTACACCTATGCTGGAGGCGTGGTACATGTCTGCAGAAGAGCAGAAACATCCCTTGGACCACCACTATCAGCCCCCAGGAACCAAGTCTCAATAATCCTGCCCCGTCTGACACAGTGCCCAGTCCTACAACTCCAGTCACAAAACAAACAAACAAAAAAACCTGTATCAGAATGAAGATGCCTGGAAAGAGTGTGACCTCTGGGGCGGGGTGTGGCTCAGTTGGCAGGGTGCTTGCCTAGCATGCACGACGTTCTGAGTCCCAGTCTCAGGGCTCCAAAAGCTAGGCATGATGGCGCAGCCCCGTAATTCCAGCACTTGGGAGATGGGAGGCAGAAAAATCAGGAGTTCATGGTCATCCTCAGCTACACAGTGAAGTTTGAGGCTAGCCTGGGCTACATGAGACTGATTCAAAAATAAAAAACTTCAAAGTTATGTAATGATGAAACATGAGCACCCAAGGGCTACACCCTCCATCACTTTCTTGGTGACAACACTATCCAACAGTCAGACACTGCAAGGTGACCTTTTCCCACCTCCGTGACCTCTCCCAAAAGGTTCTTCCTTCCAAAGGGTTGAAAGCAAACCTCCTCCTGCACCCTGCTGAGACAGACTTTACCCAGGTTCGAAGCCAGGCTGCATGTACCTGCCCTACCCACAACCTTGCACCGTTTAAATACAAGTGCAACTACAGGGAATCACTACAAACACAAACTCAGTGGCCCAATTCCCCTGTGACAGCTGTAAATGACCAAGAGTCACTGCACTGTTCTGTCTTCCTTAATTTTTTTTTTTTTTTGCCAAGCATGATGGTGCATGACCTTAACCACAGCATTCAGATCTCTGTGAGTTCAAGGCCAGCCAGGGATAAACAGTAAGACCTTGCTTCAAAAATAAATAACTTTAAAAAAAGAATTATTTTTAATTATGAATCTATTTGTGTCTGTTTGGGTACAAGCATGTGAGTGCCACTACCAACTGAGGCCAGAAGGGGGTGCTGGATGCCTTGCAAAGGAGTTGCAGGCAGCTATGAGTTGCTCAGTGTGCATGCTAAGGACCCCCCCCCCCCGAAAAAAAAGGATTTTCATTTAAGTGTATGAGTATTTTGCCTGCATGCATGTTAAGAACTGTGTGTGTTCCTGGTGTCTGCAGAGATAGGAAGAGGGGACTGGAAGTCCAGTTACAGAGGTTGTTAACTGCCACATGGGTGCTGGGAACCAAGCCCAGGTCCTCTACAATAGCATCAAGTGCTCTTAACTTCTGAGTCATCTCTCCAGCTTGTCTTCTTCTTCATACACCCCACAAATGACAAATGATCTCACTGGTTTCCTGAAAAGGTGTGATAAAGTGCCAGTGTGCATGGCTTTAGAGATCCTCATGTGCTCCAAAGGTGCCTTTTCATATCCTATGTGGTCTCTCCCACAAAAGCCAAGAGCAAGGGCACCCACACTTCCTTTGAAGACAGCTCTCCTGAAATGGCAGCCACACTCTCAGGACCTCTGGACAGTTCCACCAGTCTATGCCACAGCTGTCAGCCCTGTTCAATGTTCTTGCCATACTTGGGACACCAGTACATCACAAAGTAGCTAGAGACTACTTTGGGTGGGTATAAAAAAGAGAAAGACTTCAAACCAAACAGAATTCAGGAGGTTGAGGCAAGAAGATCAAGAGTTTGATGCCAGTTTGGGTTATATATTCAGACCTATCTCAAAACAAAAGCTGTAATCCCAACAGTCAGGAGGCTGAGGCATTGCGCTTAAGAGTTCAAGGCCTACATGGAGTCCTTGTCTGGAACAAAACAAGACCTAATTAGGGCTAAGGATTCAGTGCCATCAGTAGAGTGTTTGCCTAACATGCACAAACCTCTACGTTCCAACCCTAGCACCTGATAAGGCAGGCACAGTGGCACGTGACAGAAACTCTGGCACTTGAGAAGTGCAGGTGAGGAGTATCAGGGGTTCAAGGTCTTCTGCCACCAGCCTGGGCTACATGAACCTTTTTTTTTTTAAGATGGGTGGAGCCAGGCAGGAGGCTAGTGAGATTGGCTTGGTAGAACAAGGTACTTCCATCAAAGCCAGATGACTTGAGTTTGACCCCTGGGGTTCACATGACAGAAGGAGAGAACTGACTCATACAGGCTGTTTTCTGATCTCCACACATGCTCCATGGTATGCCCTCCACCAATTCCACACACAAATAAATAAATGCAATTTTAAATGGTTTTAAGGGATGGGAAGATAGTACAGTCGGTAAAATATTACTGTGTCAGAGCTGGAGATATGGCTCAGCAGTTAAGAACACTGGCTGTTCTTCCAAAGGACCCAGGTTCAAATCCCAGAAACTACATGGCAGTTCATAGCTGTCTAATTGCCGGGCATGATGGTACATGCCTTAATCCTAGCACTCAGGAGGCAAAGGCAGTTGGATCTCTGTGAGTTCATGGCCAGCCTACAAAGTGAGTCCAGAACAGCCAATGAGACACAGAGAAACCCTGTCTCGAAAAACAAAAACAACAACAACAAAAAATTACTGTCAAGTATGAGGAACTAAATTTGATGCCCAGAATTCACATACCATAGCTGGTTGGTGGCACACACTCTTAATGCCAGCACTCAGGAGGCTGATGTCTGTGATTCGAGGTCAGCCTGGTCTACAAAGTGAGTTCCAGGACAGCGGGGTTACATACAGAAACCCTGTGTTGAAACACCCTTTGCCCACCCAAAGAAAAGTTATGCCCAGTGGTGTTCATTTGTAATCTCAGGCTGGGAAAGTGAGGATGGTCAGATCTCTGGAGCTGGTTAGACAGACAGACACGCTAGCAGAACCCATGAGTCCCAAAACAAGGTGACTGGCTGCTGAAGAATACCACCTGCAGTAGCCCTGTGGATCCACCTGCATGCATGTTCATACACACACACACACAAAAAAAAAAAAACCCCAAAGACAAAACACCAGGATCTAGGGGCTAGAGTGACAGCTCAGCCTTTAAAAACACTTGCTGTTCTTGCAGAGGACTCAGGTTTGGCTCCTAGCACCCAGATGGTAGTTCATAACTGCCTGTAATTCTCATCTCAGGGAATCTGATGCCCTCTTCTGGCCTTGTCAGGAAGCTGCACTCATGTGGTACACATACATTCGCCCAGGCGCATAATAAACAAGTCATAAATAATAAATAACGCCGGGCATGGTAGCGAACGCCTTTAATCCCAGCACTCGGGAGGCAGAGGCAGGCGGATCTCTGTGAGTTCAAGGCCAGCCTGGTCTACAAAATGAGTCCAGGACTGTCAGGGCTACACAGAGAAACCGTGTCTCGAAAACCCAAAAATAAATAAATAAATAACAATTCAACAATAAACAAATCATAAAACACACACACAAGACTTAAGTGGGGCCAAAAGGTCTCATTACTCCTTGACAGCCCTGTAAGGAAATGCTCTAACTACAGTTCAACATGACACAAATATGAGAAAGGTCTCCACCAGGCCTGAGATCCCCCCAGGGCTAGAGAAGCTCCTAGATTTGCTCCCTGGGGGTATACCAATCACCCCAAAGAGGCACTGATCCCCAAGAAGTCACTTTGGATTTCCCTGAGCATCCGAAGGGTGGCAAGGTCCTCACTCCACCATTCCCTCTCCATTAAGCCCTGTGGGTCACAGTCTGTTAAGACACTTACCTGCAAGCGCCTGCTGGACCCTGCTGGGCTTTGGCATCTGCACGGGCACAGTGGTGGGGGCGCTCCCTGGGCTGCTGGAGAAGGGACCCCTGAGGAAGGAGGCACTTGAGAAGAAAAGAGAGCAAATTCAGTGGGCAGTGTCATGCTGAGCAGCAAATCTGCTCAGCAGCCTGTGGGTGGAGGAGTCCTGCGTGCTATTTCCTCAGGCAGTTCAGAAACAAGACAAGGCGCTCAACCAGGTTTCAAGTGGACATTTAAAAGGCATTCTATCACTTGCATGCAGTGTTCCAATTAATAACTGCATCACAAACACATACATGCAACACATGAGCACACACACATACTGTGCTATAATGGAGCCTAGCTGCTCTGAGTTCAAGTCCCAGAACCCAGAGGGTGGAAGCAGAGAACCGATTCCTGAAAGCTGCCCTCTGAACCAGTAGTGGGCTGCGGCACATGCACATCCTACACACTAAATAAATAAATATATGCCAAAAAAATTAAGGAGGGCTCTCAGCTGGACATCATGGCACACGCTTGTGATCCCAGCACTCAAGAGGCAGAGGCAGGAAGGAGATTTGACAGTTTAGGGCCAGACTGGTCTATATAATGAGTTCAAAGGTAGCCACAGTCCAAACCAGGCTACATGGGAGACTGTCTCAAAAGGCTAACACAGAAACAAAAACAGAACAGGAAAGTGCTCCAGGGTACCTGCAGATGGGGCAGCAGCGGGCAGGCCACTTTAACAAGCAACAGAGACCAACACTGGCAAAGTCAGTATCACGCACTACGCAACCAGGAAGATTCAACACTATTTCTGTGAACTTTCTATCAAAATGAATCCTCAAAATGAAGCTTATGGATTTGTTACTTTTAATGAGTGAGCACTATCTTGTGTGTAAGGCCCTGGGTTCTATCCTTAGCACTGCAATGAAAATTTAAAAATTTACCTGGGTGTGGTGACGCCTTTCATCCCAGCACTCGGGAGGCAGAGGCAGGTGGATCTCTATGAGTTCGAGGCCAGCCTTGTCTACAGAGTGAGTCCAGGACAGCCAGGGCTCTGTTATATAGAGAAACCGTCTCAAAACACTCCCTGAAAAAAATTATTTTAAGTTTGTTTTTAAAGATCTTAAACTAAAGCCGGGCGGTGGTGGCGCACGCCTTTAATCCCAGCACTTGGGAGGCAGAGGCAGGCGGATCTTTGTGAGTTCGAGGCCAGCCTGGTCTACAAAGCGAGTCCAGGACAGCCAGAGATATTCAGAGAAACCCTGTCTCGAAAAACCAAAAAAAAAAAAAAAAAAAAAAGATCTTAAACTATTATATGTACATATATAGGTATACATGTGTGTGCATGTGCATGTGCATGTGTGAGCAGGAGCCCAGGGAGGCCAGAAGAGGCAGCTGGAGTCATGGGAAGCTGCAAGCTAAGCAGTGTGGGTGCTTGGGAAGCAGACACAGAACCTCACTTTTATCCAATGTGGCACTCCAGCGCTCACAAAACAAAACTTTAAGAGCCCGGGAAGATGGCCCAGTGGGTAAATGTTTCCTGTACAAGCATGAGGCCCTGAATTTGTATCCTCGGGGCTTGCAGGCCACCCAGTCAAGCCAATCAGTGAGCTCCAGGTTCAGTGAGAGACTCTGTCTCAAAAAACAAAACTTGGTCTACGGAACAAGTCTGGGACAGCCAGGGTTACAGAGAGAAACCCTGTCTCGAAAAAGACCAATAAATAAATAAACAAATAAGTAAATTCAAAACAGTAGCATGAGAAGATACCCAGTGTTGTCCTTTGGTTTCCACAGGCGCGCGCGCACACACACACACGCACGCACGCACGCACGCACGCACGCACGCGCGCGCGCACACACACATAGGCTGAGTTTACCACAGTGGCTGATCAACATTATTCATTTGTTTCTAAGTCCTCACATTCAAATGGCAACCACAGGCAGACTGGGTGGCACAGGCCTGTCAGCCCAGTTACTCTGGAGGCTGAGTCAGGAGGGTTCACCAAGCTCAACACCAGCCTGGGCTACACATGGAGTTTAAGGTCAGCCTGGGCAACTTGCTGAGACCTTGTCTCAAGGTAAAAGGAGAACCCGGGCAGTTGGCACGATGGGTCAGCGGGTAAGGGCACTTGCTGACCCCTCACTCCTGAAAGCTGTCTCCTGACCTTCACACGTACATGGCTAAGCAGATACAAGTGCATGTGTACATATGCACGCATGCACACAGACAACACATACAGAGAGGTAAAGAGACTTGGGGATGTCCTCAAGTGGTAGATCCTTGCCTAACATGAGTGAGGCCCTGGGTTCAATCCCTAGTACTACAAAATAAAAGGATGCATGAATAGATCACACGGTAACACCACATGCAAGCCATTTTGGTTTGGGGCAGAGTTCTATTCCCGAGAACAGTTGGCTGAAGGCCTGAGTTCCTGCCAGCTCCTCCTCCTTCCCAATCCTGGGGCCCTTCTGGGTCCTTCCATGCATCCCTGCCCATTCTGATGATGAAATGTGAAGATTACAAAACCTTCCTATGCAGTCCCACACGAGAGCTCCTCAGGGCCCAGCCTAGAACATGGAAGGCACTGAGGCACAGAGGATGGGCACTATCTGGCTCCTGTACAGCTACGGGAATACCAACCACTGCCTCCAGGGTCTTCCCCAGACAGCCAGCCAGGGATCACAGAAGTATAGGGTGGAAGCTGAAGGCAGCTGGTGATCTCATCCAGCTAAGAAGCCACATGCCCACCTGGAGCTGCTGAGGGAAGGCCTCCTGCAGGTCTGGAACAGAGCAGCACTCCAGGGCTGGCCCGAGTGATCAAATAGGTTTTATCTATTGGGTGGTGGTGGCGCAGGCCTTTAATCCCAGCACTCAGGAGAGAGGCAGGTGGACCTCTGAGTTCAAGGCCAGACTGGTCTTCACAGAGAGTTCAAGGCCAGCCTGGACTTCACAGAGAAACCCTCTCTTGAAAGACAAAGAGGTTTCATCTGAGTTCCTTGAATGCTCTCTGCAAACAAGATAGCCTCACGTGGTGGGGCTTACTGTTCCCTCTATTCTCAGCCCCAAAAGAAGATTGAGGGCATTGTGGTTGCTCTGATAAAGCCAAAGCTGGGCTTAGGTATTCATGCTACCCAGCTTGGGGTCAGTACACACAAGTTCCGCCCCTCCTTGGGCCTTTCTACCATTTTCCTTCTTTTTCCTTTAGCTATGGTAACATGCAGCCCAAGCTGGCCCGGAACTCGCTAAGTAGCTGAAGATGACCCTGAACTCCTGCCTCCAACTCTGGAGTGTTGGAATGATAGGTGTACTCTGCTACACACCACTTACACAGTGCTGAAAACTAAACCCAGGACTTCCTAGGCAAGACTCTGCTAATTAAGTTACAG
This sequence comes from Lophiomys imhausi, assembly GCA_907164525.1. Taxonomy (NCBI): domain Eukaryota; kingdom Metazoa; phylum Chordata; class Mammalia; order Rodentia; family Muridae; genus Lophiomys; species Lophiomys imhausi. Next base: position 1,016,636 of record CAJQZJ010033880.1, on the reverse strand, counting down.
CCCCAGCCCATGTGCCCCTCCCCCCTTTAGATAGTCTCATATGTATACGAGGCTGTCCTTGAACTCAGCATGTAGCCCAGATTGTGCTCAAACTAAGTGTAGAATTACAGACATATGCCACCATAGCAGGCTGCTCCACACCCTGCTTTCCTTCCCCTCCTCCCCTCAAGTGGGTCATCTGTGATGTGAATTATTCAGACTCCATAAGTGAGGGAACTCAGCAGGGCATGACGGAACATTCCTGTAAACCCAGCATTCTAGAAGCAGAGATGGGCAGGTCACCCCAAGTTTGAGACTAAACCACAGAGTCAATTCGAAGCCAGCCAGGGTCTTACAGCAAGACCTTGTTTTAAAAGATAAAAATAAAAAAATAAACAAGCATGCCCTTCACCCCAGTCACCTCTCCAGAGAAGAGTGAACTTGAGTCCTGAATCAAGAATGCCAGAAAAAGCAAGGTTTGGCTCTACATGTTCCCAACCTGAGGACATTGTCTAGGGAGAAAAGCCTAGGGAGAAAAACCCACAGAGATGGGAACCCTGGCTGCTGTCCCACTTCCAGGTCTCCCCTCACCAGAAAGACACACAAATGGGGAGAGAAAGCTGGACTTCACAACAAACAGAGCTGAGAATATGAGATGAGTCTGTGTGCATGTGATTTGCACATGTGGATGAATGCTTGTGGGGGAGGGCATGTGCACATCATGTATGACATAATCCTCAACTGCTCTTCTACCTTACTCTTTGAGGAAGGCCCTCTCAAACCGGAAGCCCACCAATATGACTGATCTTGCCGGAGCCACAGCCCCACCCTGACTTTCAATGTTCTACAGACAGACCTTGACAGTCCCAGGAAGAAGGAAATCCAAAGTCGTCCCATCCCCCACCCTGGACTTGGGCTACATTCAGCTCCAATTTGGACAGACTGATAACAGTCTCTGAGGTGACACTATGAAATGGACATGCCAAGTCCCACTCCAGAGCTTCCATTTCTATACAGAGTGGTGGGTGGGATGAATGCAAAACCCGATATGAATAACTCCAGGCACTCCCCATGTCTTCCAGGAGCAGGATAAAGGCAAAGCAGGCCTCCAGGACTCTTACCAAACAGAAAGATCCACAGCAGCATTAGAGAAAAAGAAAATTCAGCGGCCAGCAAGAAGCCTTAGTGAGGCAGAGCCTTGCTGCCAAGCCTGAGGACCAGAGTTTGATCCCTGGGAACAAATTGATAGGAGGACAGAACTGATTTCCACAAGTTGTCCTCTGACCTCTACACTTGTGCAATGGTACATGTATGACTGTGCATGTCTGTATGTGGACACACACAGATACACATAAATGTAATGAAAAAATATTTTTAAAATAGCTGAGCATGGTAGCACAAGCCTTTCACCCCAGCACTCAGGAGGCAGAGGCAGAGGCAGGTAGAATTCTAAATTTGAGGCCTGTCTGGACTACACAGCGAGGTCTGAGACAGCCAGAGCTGTTACACAGTGAGATCTTGTCTCAAAAATTAGTTAATTTTTTTTTTTCACCAGTGATGGGGAAGTGGAGGTTGAGAAAGGTTTCTTCCTATAGCCCTAGATGTTCTGGAATCTCTTTCTAGACCAGACTGGCGTCAAACTCAGAGATCCGCCTGGCTCTGCCTCCTGAGTGCTGGGATTAAAGGCGTGCATCCCCACATCTAGCTAAATAAAATTTAATAAAGAAAAATTCTAGACTTACAACATACAACAGCCTAATCTCAAAGAGGACAGGGGAACCAGGGACACAGACCGACACTGGTTGACCCAAGGACCCACAGCAGTAATGGGGACAAGGCAGAAGGAATCCACACTTCTAATCAGACAGGCAGCGGCAGCCAGACTCCCAGGGCAGCAGCAGTGGGGACTCGAGCAGGAGCAAGAACACAGCAGATGCTGCTGGATGTGGTGGCTCATGCCTGTAATCCCAGCAGTCGGGAGACTGAAGAGGATCGTTGAGTGCAAGCCAACTTGAATTATATGCAGCTGACTACACAACAAAATCTTGTCCCCAAAAAAAAAAAAAAAAAAGTGGGGAGGGGGAGTTGGTGATGGCAGCAGGGTGAGATGATGTAGTGGGTAGGGGCACATGCTGCCAAGCCTGAGGACCTGACCCAATCCTGAGTGCCCACATGATGGAAGGAGAGAAGCAAAGTCCATGAGCAGTCTTCTTATCTCTACACTTACAATGCGGTAAGCAAGTGCACACACACAAGCAAATTGCAAGGGGAGTTAGATCAATATAAATTAGATTTAGAAATATCTAGGGGTTTCTGATACAGTCCCTTAATAGGGCATGAAGATCAACTTGGCTGTGGCAATTACCTTCTCAGTTTATGGACTAAAAACAAGGTTTATGGCCTGGCATTATTTTCAGCTGCTAAATGGGTGAAGCCCAGATTTGGCTGAAGCCAGGTGAAACAAGACCTATTTAAGGACAAAGTGAGTGGAGCGCCTCCCCCCAGGAGGGGGCATGCTAGACAGCTCAGATGCTAGAGAGTCCTCACCTAGAGACGGTAAGTAGTTTGTATCCTCTGGTGGAGAAAGTGCTGGTGAACTGATGGCCAGATCTCCCTGAGGCAGAAAGAAGCTGGTGAGCAGAGAAAGCCTCAGCAAGACAGCAAAAGGCCAAGGACTAAACCCTGTGGCTCAGCTTTTGCCTAGAGGGGTTTGACCTGTCAGAACAGCGGCCTGAACGGAACTGTGGCCAGCTTTAAAGACTGAGGCAGAGTGGCAGAGTTGCTGATACGAAGGAAATAAGTTGGCCTACAAACAGCTGAGGTCTCCCAGAGAGAAGAAAGCCTCAAGCTGCATTTAAGGTGAAGCCGCCATAGCCAATTTACCCTGACTAATCTACGTCTGAGATATTCCAGAAGAAAGACTGCTAAGTGCATTAAAGAGTCTATCCCAGAGACTGTGTTCCTGATGACTGAGGACCTGCCCCAGGGACTGTATCCTTCTAAAAGGTTATGAAAATAGTTGTAATAGTTATCAGTAGGTTTAGTGGTTAGGTAACAGGGGTTGTTGTCATTCATAGGGCTATTAGGTAAGTGTTTATATTTGTTATAAGCCTTTATAGTTATTGATAAATACATATTGGATAATTTTAAAGGTTCAACTTCAATAAATGAACAAAATTAATATAAAAACTATAGTCAGCAGCTGAAGAGGTGGTTAAGAGTACTGGCTGATCTTTGAGAGAATTCAGATTTGATTCCCAGCAACCACAAGGTGGCTCACAATCATCTGTAACAGTCCCAGGGATCCAACACCCTCTTCTGGCCTCCATAGACACACGCCCACACACCCCACACACATACCACATACATATTTTTTTTTTTTTGGTTTTTCGAGACAAGGTTTCTCTGTGTAGCCCTGGCTGTCCTGGACTAACTTTGTTGACCAGGCTGGCCTTGAACTCGCAAAGATCCACCTGCCTCTGCCTCCCAAGTGCTGGGATTAAAGGCGTGCGCCACCACCGCCCGGCTCACATACATATTTTTAAAGATCTTTTTTTAAAAAGTTCTTTTAAAAACAAGATGAATAGGTCCTGAGGTAGGACTTCTGACTTTTATGTGCATGTAAACATGTGTCCACAGCACACATACACACGTGCACCTACACATATACTCTCTCCTCTTACATAAGCTTATAATCATGTGTTAGGTGACACTCATGGCTATCTTCAACAAGATGAAGCCTGTGGGGCACACGTTGGACACACCTGGGTAACTTTTCAAAGCTCCCAGGCCTCGTCACTACCCTTCATCAAAATGCTAAGCAAGTTGCCCCACCCTGCTTTACAGAGACGGGCGTGAGCGTGACACATTTTGGAAAGTTTTCCAGCACCCTCACTATAGCCCGTGTTTTGCTGCTTAAAGGGATAAAACTTCAGCTTCAAGGAAATGTAGTTATACTCAAAAGCTCAGTTACAAATGATTCAGCTTTGTCTGTAACGCATGTTTCCAGGTGGCACAGCCAGTTCCACCTAGACTGAGCAAAGAGGGAAGGGAAACCACACGTTTAAAAAAAAAAAAACAATAACAAAAAAAACAAAAAGGGTATGAGTTTCCACAAAAGCCTGGAACCACTCACTCATCAGCAAATAGTTGCCAGGCTCCCCCAACCCTGTGTGCTCTCTTCAGGCTGGCCCTGCTTGCCCTGCCGCCTCCTCCCTCCACAGAGCTGCAAACTCTCACCCAATGCTGTTGTCCCTCACTTGGCTGTGAGACCTGTTACCACAGCCCCTGGGGAGAACATGGTGCAAATGTTTGCATTTTTCCCAGTGCCAGCTGGAGGAAGAGATCAGGGAGGGTTATTTAACCCCCATGGCTCTACAAAACATCATGGCAGAGTGCTTAAGGGAAGCCACAGAATGACTTAAAATATGGGAGGATGGTGACATCCCACCAAGCCTGAGGGCCTGAGTGTAATTCCCAGGATCTACGTGGTGGAGGGAGAGAACGGACTCCATCAGTTTGCTCTATCTCCACAAGCATACACCAACCCTCCCACACATACAAAAAATACACATATAAATTTTTTTAATTTAAAGAACTATGGTAAATGCTTGCTTATTCGGCCTGGATAGGTCCCTGCAAGTGAAAGGACACCCCTCCCAGCTCCTGAAAGGCCAGAGGGAGCTCAGATGCACAATGGCTTATGCCAGGAGGCAGCCGGCTTGCTCTGAGGCTGTCCAACAGACACAGTGGGCTGGCCCAGTTCCTCCCGTCTCCTGACACCCAGCAAGTAATAACAGGCACAGTGCCTGTCCAGCAGCAACAGGCTAGTCCAGTGACCTCCGTCACCTGCCTGAACTGCCAGAGAGTCCCAGCAGTGTATGTAGGCCTGTACATGAGGAGGAGAGCCCAACACCAGGAGAAAAGAACCAAGACTCACCCCGAGTCCCCAGTTTAGACTCGGGGTTCTCTGTTGAGTTGCCTCAGCAGGGCCTGGTGGCTCACGTCTATGATCCTGCACTCATGAACTAAGAGACTGAGAATGTGAGGAGAGCCTGAGCTACACAGCGAATTCTAGGCCACGTTAAAGAGTGAGACTGCAGCCGGGCGGTGGTGGCGCACGCCTTTAATCCCAGCACTTGGGAGGCAGAGGCAGGCGGATCTTTGTGAGTTCGAGGCCAGCCTGGTCTACAAAGCGAGTCCAGGACAGCTAGAGATAGTCAGAGAAACCCTGTCTCGAAAAACCAAAAAAAAAAAAAAAAAAAAAGTGAGACTGCTTGGGAGAGGGAGAGAGAGTAAAGGGGCAGGGAGGGGAAGGGCAGAGGGAGAGAGAGTAAAGGGGCGGGGAGGGGAAGGAGAGAGAAAGAGACTCAGGAGGAAGGGTAGGTGAGGAAAAAGAGGGAAGACAAGAAAAGAGGATGAGGTAGAAAAATTTACCACAATTGTAACAATTCATCAAAGTTGATGAAACTGTTTCACATTGTCCTAGGCTGGCCACAGACTCCTATTCCCTCAAAGGCTGACCTACACCAAGAGGGACATCTCTGGGAGCCCTGCAGGTCCCTGTCCATGTAAAAGTCTAAACAGGGCCTGGTGATACCTGTCTGGACTCCCAATTCCCAGAGGACATAGACCCATATGCCCCAACTCCAGAGACAGACACCCAGGAGGATGCTGATTGAGGCCCTCTACTGTACCTCATCTAGCAGATCCCGACTCACTTCCTCACAGGGCACCTACTTTCCTCCTCTCTGTACACTCAAGTCAGCTTCAGTGCCACTCTATGTGCCCCACACAACTAACTGCTTTTCTTTTTAGGTACTGGCAGGTACCTACGCACCATGCTAGGCAGGTGATATACTACTGAGGCACACCACAGCCCCTCACTGGGGGATTCTAGGCAGGTGCTCTACCACTGAGCCACACCCCAGCCCCTCACTGGGGGATTCTAGGCAGGTGCTCTACCACTGAGCCACACCCCAGCCCCTCACTGGGGGATTCTAGGCAGGTGCTCTACCACTGAGCCACACCCCAACCCCTCACTGGGGAATTCTAGGCAGGTGCTCCACCACTGAGCCACACCCCAGCCCCTCACTGGGGGATTCTAGGCAGGTGCTCTACCACTGAGTCCCACCCCAGCCCCTCACTGGGGGATTCTAGACAGGTGCTCTACCACTGAGTCCCACCCCAGCCCCTCACTGGGGGATTCTAGACAGGTGCTCTACCACTGAGCACACACCCCCAGCATGGAGGATTCTAGCACTAAGCCACCCCTGCAGACTCTAGGCAAACATCTCTGATGTCTATCCCTGCCTATGTCGCACCTTTGAAGTATAAAGTTTGCCAAGGTATCAAAGACCTGGGCAGCTCAGATTTATTCAAGTGGGTTTTAGAGTACACTAATAGCTTAAAACACAAGCCGGGCGTGGTGGCGCACGCCTTTAATCCCAGCACTTGGGAGGCAGAGGCAGGCAGATCTCTGTGAGTTTGAGGCCAGCCTGGTCTACAAATCAAGTCCAGGACAGCCAGGGCTGTTACACAGAGAAACCCTGTCTCGAAAAACCAAAAAAAAAAAAAAGCTTAAAACACCTGTATGTGCCAGGCACTTTTTTTTTTTTGATGGAGGTGCTGAGGATGGTAGAGTGATTGCCTAACACTCAGGAGGAGGAAACAAGAGGATGGAGAATTCCAGGCCAGCTAATACAAAACAAAATGAAAGAAAAAACAACAGGGCCAGTAAGATGGATCAGTGGGTAAAGGAGACTGCCATCAAGCCTGACGACCGTCCCAGTTCAATGTGGTAGGACAGAACCAACTCACACCACGTACGGTGACACCATGTATGGTGGCACTGGCACCCATCCATCCACCCACAGAAAGAAAAGGTAAAAGTGCTTGCCTGGCATGCACAAACTCCTGGGTTTGATCCCCCAGCACTTGACAAATAGAGACAAGAGGGTCAGAAATTCAAGATCATCCTCAGCTATATAGGAGTTTTGAGGCCAACCTGAACTGCATTAGACCCTATCATACAAAAAAAAAAAAAGCTATGGTATGGTATGGTAGATCCATAGGATACTAGACTGGAAAAATGAGGAGACTCAGCATATATGTGTCACTTGCAAGAGACAACACACTGGGGGTAAGTAGGTGTGTAGGTACAAGGCTGAGGAAGAGAGAGGCTTTCCACAGGGGTCAAGGTGAAGTTCCCACTGTGAGGTACCTGGCTCCACTGGAGGTGGATGGTCCTGAGGGCAGGAGCTGTGGCCCCAGGTGGGAGAGGCTTGAGTGGAACAAAGACTGGCTGCCTGGAACAGGAGGTGCTGCACCCCAAGGGTTGGTGGTGTTCAACCTGGGGGCAGACCTGGCCCCAGACAGTGATGGTTTATTGTATGGGGCAAAGGCCTGGTGGGCCCCAAAGACAGTGGCAGTCCGGTGGGGTGTTTGGGGGGCAGGATACGCAGGCAGGTTGGTCATGGAGTGGCGGTAGCGACCTGACACAGGGCCAGTTCCATTACCATGGAGGCACTGTTGGCAAGAGCAGACGAGTCCCATTTGGCCTGGGGGAGCAATGACTGAAGTCACTGGGTAAACTGGCCCCACTTGGCGTCGCACACTCCGGCAGAAGCTGGAAGTCTTGTTGGTTTGTGTTAGGGTGGCATAGTTGATGGTGTAGTTATACCCCAGTGGGGACAAGTCCACGACCTGGATGCCCCGGGCCACTTGCTGCTCCAGATAGTCACAGATACTAGCTTCATAGGCTATCCAGGATCCGTCATCACCCAGCCACTCCCAGATGATGCCCTGGCCTGGGGCAGAATTCTGTGAGAACAGGTGTCTGCGCACAGATCTCATGGTGCCTGCAGAGAAGGATCAGGACCATGCATGAGAACCCTCCTGCCACCCCACATGCCAGCACTGCAGGTGTACACTGCCACACCCATCTTTCTGTGTGTGCGCCCTTGTGTGCATGTGTCTGTGGCGTGGGTGCCTATGTATGTGTGGGCATCTGTCTGTGGTATGTGTTTGTCAGTCGTGTGTCCATGGTGTGTATGTGTTATGCTTGAGGATGTACATTTGTGTTTGTGTATATGTCTGTACACATGTGTGCCTGTGGCATATATATGGCATGTCTAGGGTATACGTGCATCTGCATGTGCATCTGTGTATCTCTGTGTCTGTGCATGTCTGTGTTGCTGAAGGAGCCCAGGACCTCACACATTTTAGGTCTGGGTTCTACCTCTGAGCTACATCCCCAGCCCCAGTTCTTTCCCCCCCAGTAACTCAATATCATCACCGCAGGTGTACGGACACATGCTATTTGACTCAGGGACTGGCAGAGCCTACCCAGCCCAGATTTCACTGTAGGGTGTAGAGGCTCACAAGGCAAAGGGCACCAAGTCACAAGGCAGGGCTCACCCTCCATGGCAGCTTTCTTGTCAAAGATGACTCACACTTGGTAAGGCTTTCTTTCCTCTCCCTTTGAGACAGTCTAGTCTCAAAGCCTTATAAATACTCCACCCTGAGCCTCCCAAGTACTGGAATTGCAGGCAGGCACAAGACTCCCAGAATGACCATGGCACAGCAAATCCTTGCTGAAGGAGGAAGGTGCCAAGGGAGCCTCCGCACGGGCTCCAGCACATCTGTCACTACCGCGAGGTCCATTTCTCCCAGGTTACGGATGCTTTCTTTCGAGACAAGATGTCATGTAGCCCAGCCTTACCTAGAATTCACCATACAGTCAAGGATGACCTTGAACTCCTAACTCTTCAGCCTCCACCTCCAGAATGCTACAATTACAGGCATGTCCTCAGTGACAGTTTATGCAGTGCTGGGGCTAGAAACCAAGGCTCCATGCATACAGAGGAAGCACTCCACCAACATCCACACCCCAGCCCCAGAAGCTGTTATTAGTCAGAGCACCTTCCAATCAGAAGTGTTCGTGTAGAGTAGGGATGGAAGGTGTGTCAGTCACAACCACAACCTAAAACCTAGCTTGGTACCCAGCCCAAAGCCAGGCACTGTAGCAGAGGCAGAAGGTTCTTACCAGTGTCCTGGCGGAACTGAGTCCAGCTGGGGAGGTCGATGATGTAAGGTGCCAGTGAGGGGTCAGCTTGGCCTAAAGGGATGCTGTGGGCCAGGCTCCCCAGTCCATAGCGCTGACCCTTTTGCTGAACAAACTGCTGCTCAATGAAGGAGCAGACAGCAGCACTGTAGGGGTGCCAAGTACCAAGCCCATCCTGCCACTCCCACACAGCCACCACCACAGGGCTCAGGTACACCTGTGGCAGAGACAAGCTTGGGGCCATGGCCATCTTCTGCTTTCCCTGAAGACTTCAGACCACTCTGGGCTGCAGACTCAGGTTCATTGCCCAGCACCTCTGGGGGACCTGGGAAAAAGACACAGCAGTTACTCACAGACATTGGGGACCTTGTCAGGCAGCTAAGGAAAACCAACTTTTCGTTTTCCGAGAGACAGTGTAGTCCTGGCTGTACTAGAACTCACTCTGTAGACCCGGCTGTCCTGCAACTCAGAGACCCTCAGGCTTCTGCCTCCTGAGTCCTGGGTTAAAAGTGTGCGCCACCACTGCCTGGCTGAAAACCACCTTTTCTCTACCACCTTTAGGGCACCTTGGATCAACTCTTGATCCTCATCTCTGCTCTAATAGACAGATAGTTAAAAGTCATTCTTGGTGAGGTGAACCAGCCCCAATGGCATAAGAGTGGGAGAGTTGACCCTGCCCCTCACCAGCTGCAGCACTCCAGAGAGCAGCCCCGCACCTCACCTGGGCAGCACTGTAGAGCTGGTCATAAACCCCGGCAGTGGCATTGGGTGGCTAGCCAGGGTGATGCTGGAGAGCTCGCCCTGGTGGCGTGGGTGCAGAGAGCTGGCGGTTTGACCAACCTCAGCTACCACCCAGGCCCAGGTCCAGGGCTGAGTTGGCCCACCCCAACATCTACTCCATCTATGAACTGCTGGAGCGTGTGAAGGGCAAAGCTGCAGGATCTCCATGACACGGCACAACAACAGGATGTCCCAGTGAGGATCCAGTACTGATAGTGTAGCAGAAGCCAGAGACTTCAAAAGAGACCAATGACTCACTGCAATGAACATCTGCAAGTAAAGATGTGTAGACAAAAGGGTATACTGTGGGGACACTCTGTGACACACTACAGCTTCCACAATGAGAGGATTTTTTTCATTTTGTTTTGCTTTGTGGGGTGGCTTGCAAGGACAGATACAAAAGGGTGGGGAGATGAGACTTTGATTGGATGTGAAACTCACAATCAAAAAAAATCTTAAAAAGTCATTCCTGTTGCTTACCCCCACTTCAGCAAGCATTCCAGAACAGGGAGCACAGTAAAAATGGGGTGCTGATCACTACCCAGTCATTTCCTCCTGATTCTACTACTTTCTCCTCAGTTTTTTTTCTTTCCTTCCTTCTTTGCATTTTGGGGATGCATGGACATAAGACCTAAACATGCCACACATTGCAGCTTCTCTCTGCTCCACGGCTGAGCCACATCCCCAGCCATTAATGGGGAATTCTCAGCAGATGCTCTGCTGCTGAGCCACATCCCTGGCACTCAGTGTACTTGTGAGTCACCCCAAATCTCTGTGGAGAAAGCAAGCCACAATGACCCCGTACATTTGTGTAAGAGCCCTCCAGTTCTCTATTTAGGCTCTATTTGGCAGACAAACTAACACCTGCTACTATCCTCACGGATGTTCTGTGGCTCAGGAACAAGGGCTCCAGGACACTCTGGGGCAAAAGCTCACACACAAGTTCCTAGGCTGGGGAGATGGACGGTGTGCTACACAAACTAAGGATCAAGGTGTAGGTCTGCAGAACCCACAGAAAAGCTGAGCATGCTGCCTGTATCTGTAAGCCAGTGTTATAGAACAAACAGGTGACTCCCAAAAGCTGGCTGGCCACCCACCCTACCTAAAAGGGCAAGCTTCTGGTTCAGTGAGAGTCCCTGTCTCACAGCAGTAACTGGAAAGAGATAAAACACACCTCAAGTCCTCCTCTGACCTCCGCACACACATGCACGCACCTGTGCACATACCACACAAAAACAAGAAAACCACTAAGGACTATCAGTGACAACAAGAAATCCTAGAAAAAAAACTAAAGTACTGCTGGGTGGTAGTGGCGCATGCCTTTAATCCCAGCACTCCGGAGGCAGAGGCAGGTGGATCTCTGTGAGTGCAAGGCCAGCCTGGTCTACAGAATGAGTTCCAGGATAGTCATGCTACACAGAGAGACACTGTCTTGGAAACCTAAAGTATCTCTTGGCTGTGTCTACAGCCTTCCCTGCACCTGTGCCTTGCTCGGCAGCTGTCTAACGTCTCTTTACCCCAGGGATACTCTGCTCCTCTTTCCAGTCCATCTTCTCCGGAGAACTTACATCCATCATGCACAAGTTGTGTGGTTCAGGGGGTGTAGCTCAGTGGTACAGCGCCTGCCCTGAATCCCCCAGTGTCACAGGAGCTCATGACCCTGCATACCCTCCCCCACACCAACCAGACACAATCCTGCCCTGAGTCTGCCTACCCTACGCCATGACAACAACCCAACACTCTATTCACAGCTGTAGGGCCAGCGCCCACCAGGCATTCCACACATGCTAGCCGTATGGTTTGGAGACAATGACACCAAACCATGCCCACAGCTGTCCCAAGAGAGATCTGCCAAGGCACACTCCTGCACCAGCTATTGGACCCTGAACTGAAAATCCCCTCCTCAGTCTCCTGATTCCCACAACCAGCTCCCCAAGCTCACATCAAATTCCTTCCCTGTTTCATGGGTGGGAAACTGAGACTTGCTAGATCATGTGGCAACAATAGGGCTTCCTAGACTATGTCACCTTTCAAAGCTGATGGAGAGCCAAGGCCATGGTCCTAGAAGGAACAAAACAAAGAGGCGCAGGCTCTGATGTCTCTAGACGTCCTTCCTCTCTCAGTTTGTTTGCTTTCATTTAGAAAACAGAGATGTTGACATTTATGTTAAGTTATTTTCATGGGAACTAAGCCAGACAGTACACAGCACCCACCCAGCCACATGTGGAACACGTGCCTGCAAACCCCAGCACTCCAGGGGCTGAGGCTCAAATGTGAGTTGTGAGGCTAGCCTGGACTATGAAGGGCTGAGATGGTTCAGTGGGTCAAGTCTTGCAGTGCAAGCAGGAGGACCTGAGTTCAGAACCCCAGAATCCATGCAATAAAAAGTAGTGTAAGCCGGGCGGTGGTGGCGCACACCTTTAATCCCAGCACTTGGGAGGCAGAGGTAGGCGGATCTTTGCTAGTTCGAGGCCAGCCTGGTCTACAAAGCGAGTCCAGGACAGCCAGAGCTGTTAAACAGAGAAACCCTGTCTCGAAAAACCAAAAATAAATAAATAAATAAATAAATAAATAAAAAGTAGTGTCTAAAGCCGGGCGGTGGTGGCACACGCCTTTAATCCCAGCACTTGGGAGGCAGAGGCAGGCGGATCTTTGTGAGTTCAAGGCCAGCCTGGTCTACAAAGTGAGTCCAGGACAGCCAAGGATACACAGAGAAACCCTGTCTCGAAAAAACCAAAAAAAAAAAAAAAAAAAGTAGTGTCTATAACCCCAGGTCTGGGGAGGGAAGCACAAACCGGTAGATTCAGCTATGCTAGCCAGTCAGTCTGCCTGAAGTGAAACAGGTGAGCTCCAGGGCCAGCGAGAGACACTGTCTCAAAAAATAAAGTGGGGGGAAAAACTGAGGAAGACATCTTGATATAAACTTCTGGTCTCCATATACAACCT
>CAJQZJ010033880.1:970830-1003857 GCA_907164525.1 Lophiomys imhausi | reverse complement strand
ACACACACACACACACACACACGGTGCACCCACTAAATTTAAAGCTGGGTACAGTAGAACACACCTATACTCCCAGGACCTGAAAAGTAGAGACAGAAGGATCAGAAGTTCAAAGCCAGCCTGAGTTACATGAGAGGATGCCCCCAAAAAACAAACAACAAAAAGTTACTTATAGCCGGGCGGTGGTGGTGCACGCCTTTAATTCCAGCACTTGGGAGGCAGAGGCAGGCGGATCTCTGTGAGTTCGAGGCCAGCCTGGTCTACAAAAGCGAGACCAGGACAACCAGAGCTGATACACAGAGAAACCCTATCTAGAAAAACCAAAAAAAAAAAAAAAAAAAGTTACTTATAGACTCTCCACCCAGCACCAGGCCCAAGGCAGACTGCCAGCCTGAGTCTCATGAGAGGATGCCTCCAAAAATCAAACAACAAAATGTTAACTTATAGACTCTCCACCCAGCACCAGGCCCAAGGCATGCCCAAGGCAGATTGGTAGCCGCAGGCTTTGGCCTTTCTGCTGTTTACTCACTGGCACACCCTTCATGTGGCAAAGGAAAGGGAGGCTACAGTATGCAAACACAGGTAGTGAATCAGGCCTGTGAGGACACTGAGTGGAACTGTCTGCCAGGCTTGCCACCAAGCCCTCAAGGCCTCCAACAAAGGCCCAAACACTGCTTGGGGATGAGACCTGGGTGCCCTGGGTAAGGCTGGCTCAGCTCCGAATGTACAATTTAAAGTGTCTATAACCAAGCCTAGGCATAAACCAGAGCCTGTGACTCCCAAGATGCCACTCATGGCGTAGGCAGCCAATGCCTGCAGCTTACAGGTATGTTCCAACATGTCTGTCCATCCTGAGATAAACCAACTCACAGAACACAACGGCCGGGGTGCAGTCAGCAATGATGGCCCCAGTTTTACGGGAAGGGGTGAGGCCACAATAAATCCTGGGTCCACCTCCACAGTTGGCCAGGACCCAGTCGTAACAATCTCTCCATCTTTAGGACCTCATGCCCAGCCACAGCTGACTCTAGCAAGTTCCAGAACATTCCAAGCCTTCCACAGCCATCAGTCATTGATTCTGATGCAGTCTCACGAAGCAAGCATTCACATCTTTCCAGACTCCACTGAGCTTCCTCCTGAGTCCTCTAGCCCACATCATCACAAGGGAGGTGACCCCACTGTCCTGTCCCCTTTAGCACAGAGGCCACAGTCATCCCAGCAGCCCTGCATGTCCTCGACTCAGTCTCCTTGAGGGGACAGCTGCTACTGACTCCAATATGGGGCTACAGAACTTCAAATGTCCCTCAATACAGAGAGTCTGAAATCCCAGGACAAATGACAGGGCTAGGGAGATGGCTGAACAGGCAGATGCCTACCACTAAGCCTGGCCATTTGAGTTCGATCCCCACAATCCACATGCAGAAGAGAACTAACCCTACAAGTTGTCCTGTGATCTCAACCCACAAGCTGTGACACACACACACACACACACACACACACACACACACACACACACAAATACATGTAATAAAAACATAAGGATCTCCACCCACAAGCTGTGACACACACACACACAAATAAATACATGTAATAAAAACATAAGGAGAGGCTCACCTAGTCCAGGGGCCTGGGCAATCGGTGCAGCTTGCCACTGGAACCCTGCAATCATGCCCACAGCAGTCCCATGTCAATGCATCCATTCTCTACCACAGACCTAGCCAGCACCAAGCTGTGCTTCAAAAACCTAATTTGTTTCAGCACGTAATGGTGGGGCTATTTAAGGTATTCTTAATTATGGAAATTACACTAATTGGCTGTGGGAAAAAGTCTCATTCTGGAGGCAATATAAACACCCCACAATATGGGAAGTTCTTTAAATACTGGAGGTGGCACCCAAGGTTGCCACTGAACTATATACCACCAGCCCTAATAATGAAATTTTTTTGAGACAGGGTCTGGCTCTGGAGCCCAAATTGACCTCAAAGTCCAGGCAATTCTCTTGCTTCAGCTGCCAAGTGATGCTGTTATAGGCATGAGCCACTATGTCTGACTCTTTTAAAATCTTTATTATTTATGTTCTTAATTGTGTGCCTTGGTGAGTCCAGGTACCTGCAGAGGCTTCAGATGCCTCTGGAGCTGGAATTACAGGTAGCTGTGAGCTGTGCTGGGAACTGGATACTCTGGAAAAACAGCAGGCACTCTTAACAACTGAGCCATCTCTCTAGTCCCATTTTATTAAGACAGAGCCTCACTCTATAATCCAGGCTGCCCTAGAACTCTAGAGACTCCTCTTACTTTAGCCTCCCAAGAGCTGGGATTATAGGCCTGAGCTACTACACACAGCCAGCCCTAGCCACTTCATTCTCCAAGCTGTTTTCTAAGCTGTCCCTCTGAGTTCAGGTGCTTTCTAAGAAATGGGTCTGAAATTCCACACCCAAGCAGCTGACAGATGTAAGAGACCTGGAAGACCATGGCACACATTAAGAACAGGCCTGCAGAGATTCCTCAGAGGTTGGGAAAGCCTCTCCAAAGATCAGGAAAAGTCAGATTCCCAAGTAAAAATCAAAGAAACGTTTTACTTTATTAAAAAATCTAATTTAAAAAAAAAGAAAAAGTAAAACAGGGGCTGTCAAGATAACTTGAGTTTGATCCATGAGACCCACATGGCAGACAGAAAAACAGACTCCTGCAAGCTGTCCCCTGCCCTCCATGTCTGTGCACTGCACACTGTGAGCACACATAGAGTAAGGAAGAATGGGATGTTGTTTTAAGTAAGGGCTGTGAAATTATAGTGGTACAGCATTGCCTTGCATGCACATGGCCCTGGTTTTCAACACTAGCACCAAACAAACAAAAATCAAACCATGAAATAAAAAATTGGTGCTGTGGCAGCTGGAGAGAGGTTAAGAGCACTTGCTGCTCTCTCAGAGGACCCAGGTTCAATTCCCAGCACACACATGGGCGCTCACAACCACCTGTAACTCCAGTTCCAAGGAATCCAATGTCCTCTGCTGGCTTCCTGGGCACTGGGCAAGCACACACTGCACATACAAACATGCAGGCAAAACAGCCATAACTAAATAATTGTTTTACATTGGTGCTGAGCACAGACCCAGATACTCATGTGCTAAGCATGCAACCTGCCAGTGAACCACACCTATCCTCAGCTCCTAATTTTTCACATTTTCTAAAGAAAGAATTACTTTCTTCATTTAAAATAAATATAAGGGGCTGGAGAGATGGCTCAGTGGTTAGGAGCACTGGCTATTCTTCCAGAGTACCTGGGTTCAATTCCCAGCATCCACATGGAAGCGCACAACTGTCTGTAACTCCAGTTCCAGGGGATCTGACACCCTCACAAAGACATACATGCAGGCAAAACACCAATGCACATAAAATAAAAGTAAAATTATAAATATAATATATAAATACCTTTGTGAGTTCGAGGCCAGCCTGGTCTACAAAGTGAGTCCAGGGCAGCCAGGGCTACACAGAGAAACCCTGTCTCGAAAAACAAAAACAAAAAAATTATATATATATATATAAAAATAATCTGAGGCAGAAGAAATGGTTAGCTGAGTGGGACCACTTGCTCTGCAACCCTGAGGACCTAAGTGTGAATCCCCAGCGGTCACGTAAAGTAAACTGTGCATAGCTGTACACATCAGTGACCCAGCACAGGGGAGGGGTTGGGGGGCAGACACAGGTTATGGAGAGGTCCTGGGAGGCAGCTGGCTAACCAGCCTCACTTAAGGGGTGAGCTCCCACTTCAGCCAATGACCCTGTCTCGAGGCAATCAATAAAGTAGAGGGAAACAGAGGAAGACAGTCAGTGTCATGGTGTAGCCTACAAACACACACACACACACACACACACACACACACACACACACACACATGACATGTACCCACGGTCACATACATGCAACAACACACACACATTAAAAATTTTTTTAACCCAGGAAGCAGAGGCAGGCGGATCTCTGTGAGTTTGAGGCCAGCCTGGTCTACAAAGTGACTCCAGGACAGCCAGGGCTACACAAAGAAACCCTGTCTCTGAAAATAACAAAAAAAATTTTTTTAGCCAGGTGGTGGGTGGTAGCATACACCTTTAATCCCCTGGCACACAGGAGGTAGAGGTAGGCAGATATCTAAATTCAAGATCAGCCTGGTCTATACAGTGAGTTCCAGAACAGCCAGAGTTACACACAGAAACCCAGTCTCGAAAAACAAAAATAGGACAAAACAAAATAAACTTTTTTAAAAAACTCTTTAACATGCCAAACATTGCTAGAGGTACAGCTCAGTGATAGAGAACCTACCTAAAATGTCAAACATGTTTAAAAGGTCAAACTCACCACCAAACCAAGCCAGGACTGCCCTGTTCAAATGCATCCTCCTGTTCCTACCCCAATGGGGTTTCACTAATGGGGCCTCATCAACTTATCAGAGCAACTCCCTGTCAACACACACCCATCCCTGAACTCCAAGAAAAACAAACCACCCAGGTACTGCCTGAGGATTACAACAGTCCTATGACTGCAGACATGCAATCTTTGTTCTGTTTTACTGTTTTGGAGTGCTGGGGTCAGGCCCAGTGACCTGACCAGTCTTCAACTTGCTATGAAGCAGGGGATGACTTTGAAGTCCTAGTCTTCTTGCCTCCAGCCCAGGGGCCGGGATGACAGGCATGCTCAAGAGCTCAAAGTATACCTTAGTGGTAGAGCATTTTGCCTACCATACACAAGCCCCTAGGTTCTATAATTAGCACAGAACAAAAGAGAGCAAAGAAAAGAAAAAACAGCAGCAAGCTGCTCAAAACCACATGGGGCCCAATGCAAGCAGGATCCATGTGTGAGTTAGAGGCCAGCCTGAGATATGTGAGGCCCTAGAGGCACCCTAAGGTACCATGGCTCCCATGACTGTCCAAGACAGGGAGGAGAAACAGCAAACCTCCTGCCAATATCAAAAGCAAGTATTTCAGACTGTTCCAGTTACAAATCTGCTGCCTTGAGACAAAAACAATATGTAAACTAACAGGAGTGACTACATTCCAGTCAAACCGTAGGAACACCTGAAGTGGCTCAATGGTAGAACATCTATATGCCTAGAATCCCCCAGTGAGGGGCTGGGGGCATGGCTCAGTGGTAGAACCCCTGTCTAGAATCACACACTGAGGGACTTGAGGTTTGGCTCAGTGGTAGAGCATTTGCCTAGGATCATCCAATTAGAAGTTGAAGGTATGCCCCAAAAGCTCTGTGCTTGCCTAGAATCCCCCAGTGAAGGGCTGGGGTGACTCAGTGGTAGAGCATCTGCCTAGAATCCCCAGTGAGAGTCTAGGGATGTGATAGAATGCCTGCTTAGAATCCTCTATGGAGGGCTGTGGGCTTGGTACAGTAGTAGAGGACTTGCCTACCACAGACAAAGAACTGGGTTCAATCCTCAATGCCTATAACGAACAAACAGGTGCGGAGCTAGGCGTTGGTGGTGCACAGCTGTAAGTTATCCCAGCATCTGGAAGGCTGAGGTAGGAGGAGTACTGCAAGTTAAAGGCTAGTCTGTGCTATACAGAGAAAGATTGTCTCAAACACCTCGTCACAAAAGTAGAAATATAAATTACAAACTTGGAGAAAGACTAAAATCAACAATGCCTGTCAGTTTTCCTATCACTTGGAGATAAGAGACAGGAGGACCAAGAGACCAAGGCTGGGCAGGGCACAGTTGGAGACAGAGGCAGACAGATCACTTGGTTGGTTTGGTTGGTTTTTCAGACAGGGTTTCTCTGTGTGGCCCTGGCTGGCCTAGAACTTGTATAGGTCCACCTGCCTCTACCTCCTGAGGGCTGGGAGCGGCAAAATGGCTCAGTGGCTAGAGGTGCTTGCCATGTAAACCTAACGACCTGAGGTCAGGCCTCAGAATCCACAGAGTGAGATAGAGAACCAGCTCTGTAAAGTTCCCTTCCTCCACATGCACACCATGACACCTATACCCGCACCCCACACACGGATAAAATACAAAGGAGTAAAGGTCATCCTGAAACGTACAGGGAGGTTGAGGCTAGCTTGTCTGAGCACATAACAGGTGATGGGATGGCTGAGCAGATAAAAGTCACCAGCCCGACACAGGAGTTCAATCTCAGGGTCCAGGTGGCTGAAGGACAGTCAACTCTTACAAGCTGTCCTTGGACCTCTGATCGATCGATTGCATGCACCGACAAATGTGCCATGCACACACACAAAGTAAGTGAATAGAATACAACTTTCAAAATTTAAATAAGTATATAAAGATATACACGCGTATATGCTAAAAGAGATGTGGGAATAGAGCGCACTAGCAGAATGCTTGCTTACCAATGTGCACACACCCTGAGTTCAAGCCTCAGTGCAGGGAAAAACTTTTTTTTTTTAAATAAAAGAAGCAGACCACTAAGCCAGGAATAGTAGCACACACATGTAATCCCAATACCTGGGAGGCAGAAGCAGGAGCATCAAGAGTTCAACACCATCCTTGGCTACACAGTGAACTGGAGGCCAGCTTAGACTACTTAGGCTACAGGAGTATAGGAGACCCCATCTCCAAAAAAAAAAAAGGAAAAATTTTAAAATCTGAAAAGCAGACCGTGCATCGATCGGGCTCTGGTTTCATCTGATCAACAATTACCTAATCAGGGGCTAGAGAGATGGCTCAGCGGTTAAGAGCACTGGCTGCTCTTCCAGAGGTCCCAAGTTCAATTCCCAGCAACCACATGGTGGCTCACAACCATTCATAATGAAATCTGGTGCCCTCTTCTGGCCTGTAGATATACCTGCAGACTATACACTGTATACGTAATAAATAAATCTAAAAACAAAAACAAAAAAAAAACAATTACCTAATCAGAGGGCCACACAAGCCTGCTGCTATCTGTGGACTGAGGGACTTTTCTCTTCAGTCCACCTAGTAAGTGCTTGCTGTACAAACATTAGGACCTGAGTTCAATTCCCCATAATCCATGTTAAACAAACAAACAAACAAACTCAGGCACAATGGTACACAATCCCAGCACTGTAAAGGCAGAGACAGGAGGATCCCTTGAGCTCACTGACCAGCATCAGGGAGCCCCAAAAGAGACCCTGTCTCAAAAAAAAAAAAGGTAATGAGAGTGGTTAAGGAAGATGGTCATTATCAACCTCTGGCTTCTACACACATGTGAATGCATAGCCCTGTACACATGTACATATATGCATGTGTATGTGCACGCATGCACACAGTCTGAAAGCACTCTAGCTTTCCTTCCAGTTCCGCTTTGCTCCATGGATTTCCCAGGCTCTACTGAACCAGAGACCCTTGCTCCCTGTCAGCCTCCTGCCCACTCCCCCACAACTGCCTCAAGCCTACACACTCATCAGCTCTGGCAGCCGACGTCTGTGTGCACTTTCCACCTCCCACACCCATAAGCATGCGCTCCCAGCTGGCCTCACCAACTCTTCTCTCCTAGTCTTACCACAGACACAGGTGCCACACGAGCCCCTTCAAGTGTCTGTTCTGATCTTGTCCCTTCCCTTCCCTCCCCAGCTTCTGCAGAGTGAAGTTCATGCTCTGTAGGGCAACACTCATGCCATCATAATTGGCACACACACACACACACACACACACGTAATTCTGGAGGGAGAGGCAGGAGTGCCAAAGTTTGATACTATATAGCCTTGATATATAGCCTTAACTATTCAGAGAATTCCAGGTCATTCTGTGCAAGACTCTGCCATAAACAACCAAAAAAGAATTTGCCTGAAGTTCTGTGTTCCCTCACCTCCATTCTCCACTCCACCCAAAGGCTATCCTCACCTAACCTGTACTATCTCTGTGCATGGACATAGATGTAGGGGTGTGTGTACATGTGTGTGGAAACCAAGGGTTCACACTGGGAATCTTCCACAAGCACTCCCCACCCTGTTACCTCATTAAAGACTGATTTTGTGTCTGTGTGTACTCATGGAGGCCACGAGACAGGCCCTGGGAGTTGGAGTTACAGGCTTTTGTGAGCCACATGACGTGGGTGTTGGGAGCTCAACCTCAGTCCTTCAGGAGACCAGCAAGTGCTTTTTCTTCACCCCTGAGCCATCTCTCCAGCCCTGGCCTCCTTATTGCTTGAGACAGGATCTCTCATTGAACCTGGAGCTCAACCATGCAGCAGGACATGCTGGCTAGCAAGTCTTGGGGACTGACCTGCCTCCACCTTACCAGGATTGGTGTCACAGGCATGAACTGGCACACTCACTTTTTACATGGGTTAGGTGATCCAAACTCACATTCCCAAGCTTGTGCGCAAGTGCTTTACCCACTCGGTCAAACTTGGAAACTTTCACCTATATTTTCAATTAAAATTTACTTATTTTGGAGCAGGGAACAGAACCCAGAGCCCTGACCATGTTAGGCAAGGAGCTGTGACTGAGCCACGCCCCAACCACTCACTGGTAGACTGTAGGCAACTGTTCTACCAAGTTACATCCAAGCCCGAAGGTCCAATTTAAACACCATGCCCAACAGAGAAAACAAACTCTTAGTTCACATATAACTTTATATCTATCCTTCATTGAAGTCTCTTAAAATCCTTCCAGTCCTCAGAGCTTTGGTGAACATTTGTGGTATTGAGTAACTTCTATAAGCTAAAAAAAACCTTTTTTTGTTATTTATTTTTAAAGCAAAATCTCAAGTACCCCAACCTACACCTATGAACCCATCGGGTACCTGAGGATGACTCTGAATTTCCTAATTCTCCTGCTTCCACTTCCTGTGTGCTAGGATGGCAGGCCTGTGGCACCATTCCTATGCAGTGCTGGGATAGAACCTAGGGCTTTGAGTGAGGTAAGCAAACACTCCACCAACTAAGCTACATTCCCAGCCCCAAAATCAATTTATTTGGCTCATCTTTGTAATGGCTGGAGGGCCCATTAAAACATGGCACCAGCCCTTCTCAGTAGGGAAGCAGAAAGAAACAGAGGCACAGAAGTGGCCAAGCATGTGGGTGTGGCTTTGTCTTCTCTCATCCCACTGTCTGAAGAACTAATTCACTTCCGGGAGACACAAACCACTGCATATGATCAGCATTAATCTGCGCATGAGTAAAGCCTGCTGAAGCTAATGACCTCTTTAAAAAACACACACATAATCTATGTGCATGTATGTGTTGTATGTTTATGCCATATACAGGAGAGTGACAACAGAGACTGGATCTCCTAGAGCTAGTTACAGATGGTTGTGAGCTGCCTGACATGGGTGCTGGAAACTGAATCAGGGTCATCTCCAAGACCAGGAAGTGTTCTCAAGCACTGACATCTCCCTGCCCCTAGAGTCTACCCCTTAAAGGCTACATAATACCACGGCTACATTACCACATTAAGACCCGGCTTCTGGTGTACGAACACCTTAGGGTGACAATCCACGAGCAATCAGCAAGGCCCTCAGAACCTCTGCCTTCTGCCCACACCCCAGCCTCTCCACCACTCCACCACAGTCGCCCCTTGTTGTTGTAGCCAGCACAGCTACATTTACAGCACCCCAGCCCAGCCCAGGTAACTTCATGACTACGCAAATGCTGACACCCCTTCTGACTTTCTCCCCACTTTCTCCTCCTAGTTTGACTTTAACATCGCTTCCAAAAGCCTTCCTGAGCACGTTTGCTTACCTCCTCCTGGAGGAGGGGTTCTCACCTTGTGACTCACCTCTGCTCTCTGTACATCTCTCACGACACCCTGTCACTAACTGGTGTGTGTCTGTCTTTCCACTCAAGAAGTTGCCAGAAGACAGAGATCTTGTCTGGCACCCAGCAGAAGTTTGTGCGAAAAAATGAATTCTGGTTCAAATGCAATAATACTGGCTCATTTCTCTAGCCCAGTAAAGCATATCTTGGTTGGTGGTGTTGGGGTTTTTTTTGTTTTGTTTTTTAAAGATTTATTTATTATGTAAACAGTGTTCTGTCTGCAGGTATACCTGCACACCAGAAGAGGGCACCAGATCTCAATACAGATGGTTGTGAGCCACCATGTGGTTGCTGGGAATTGAACTCAGAACCTCTGAAAGAGCAGCCAGTGCTCTTAACCTCTGAGTCATTTCTCCAGCCCTTTTTTTTTTTTTTCTTTTTTTAAGAGATAGTAAGTATCACCCTATGTAGTCCAGGCTGGGTTAGAATTCACAACATATCCCAGGATGGCTCCAAACACATGATCCTCTTATCTCAGTTTACAGAATACTGGGATTACAATTTACGACACCATGCAAGGGCGAACTTGTTACATCGCCCAGGCTGGCCTCAAATTTGCAGTACCACTTAAGTCTCCCAAGTGTAGGATCACAGGGAGGCATCACCTTGCAAGGCATGTTTTCTTTTTAATTTATTATTATTGTGTGAGCATGGGCTTGTGTTAGAAATGGAGGTGTGCCGGGCGTGGTGGCGCACGCCTTTAATCCCAGCACTTGGGAGGCAGAGGCAGGCGGATCTCTGTGAGTTCGAGGCCAGCCTGGTCTACAAAGTGAGTCCAGGACAGCCAGAGCTGTTACACAGAGAAACCCTGTCTCGAAAAACCAAAAAAAAAAAGAAAGAAATGGAGGTGTGTAGAAGTCAGTCAAGGAATCCAGGCTGTCCTTCCACTGTGGGATCCAGGGACAGAACTCAGGTGGTTAGGCTTGTGCAGCAAGGGTAAAGTGTTGTTTCTTTAAAAAAGAAAGAAAAAAGAAAAGAAAAATAGGAATATGGGGAGGGGCCAGCGACATGTCTTGGCAGGTAAAGGCAGTTACTGCCAATCCTGACCGCATAACTTAGATCTCCAGAACACTCATGGTGTCAAGAACCGAACCCTGCAAACTGTCCTCTCACCTCTGCATGTCCACCATGACACACACACACAACACAAATAAATGTTAAAAAACAAAAAAGTAGTAATAGCCGGGCACGGTGGTGCACGCCTTTAATCCCAGCACTTGGGAGGCAGAGGCAGGTGGATCTCTGTGAGTTCAAGGCCAGCCTGGTCTACAGAGTGAGTCCAGGACAGCCAGGGCTACACAGAGAAACCCTGCCTCGAAAAAAAAAAAAAAGTAATAATAAAAAAATAAATGCCTGAAGTGCTGGAAACTGAACCCAGGTCTTGTACTCTAACTAAGCACTTACCAAAGCTGCTTCCCAGCCCCATAAAGCATGTGTCCTAAGGTGGGACACATCCTTTAAGACTGGTTGGACAGCAGCTGTGTCGGCAAGGAACCAACTGACTTTGTTTGCAACAGCTGGCAATCAACAGTCAACTCCCAGGCCTCACTTCGCTCCAGGAACCCCAGAATCCAATCCCAGCATCCACGCTGCCTGCTTCACTGTGTGTGTATATATACAGAAGCATGTGCACAAATGTATGGGTGCTCCTGGAGGCTGGAGGACAGTCTGAATTGCAGGTCCTCCAAATTGTTCACTCACCAGACAGACAAGGCTGGCTTGCTAGTAAGGTACCTGTCTCTCCCTGGGCACTAGAATTACAGGTACATACCACCATGCCATGTTTTTCACATTGGTTCTGGAGAGTGAATCTGGATCCTCCCGCTTGCCAGACAAGCACGGTACAGACTAAGCCTCTTCCTTCGATGCCCACGCCAACCCTCTCTTTTGAAAGCCAGAGATTTCAAAAGCAGCAAGGTAAATTTCCCCATGGCTCTCACCTCCTCTCCCTGAAGGGCTGGCACCAAACAGTCCCTTCTTGATAGAGACACCAAATCCTCAGGAGCAATAACTTGTCTGAGTTCCCATCTTGATACGAAGGGCGAACAACAAGAGCCCGGCAAATCTGAGGGCTTGCTGACTCAGCCACACCAATTCCGAGGTACCTTTGCCAAAAGAGATGATTAAGTCTTCAACGAAGAAACGGCAAGAGAAAAACGAGCACACAGATGTTGGATTCCGTGTGCTGTGACTGGCGACTGGAAATTACCAGACTTATTTTCCAACAGCCTGGGCAGACAGCAGAAGGTATGACAGTCTTTCTCAGCCCACTCAACTAAGCCCTTTCCCAGAAAAGCCCGTATGAGGACTTCAGTAAAATCAGTCCACAGGACAGTCCATGTAGGAAGTCCACACACAAGAGAGGATAAAATTTCCACCAAGGTCACACGGTAACTAAACAAAAGGACTAGATACCTGAGAGGCTGAAGTCTACACTGACTTTTCGGCTACTGGGAAGTCTACATTACAGAACTGTTACTTAGTTTTTTTGGTGTTTGTTATTGTTTTGGGTTTTTTGAGCAGGGTCCACAGTATATAGCTTAGAGCTGGCCTGGAACTCCTGATCTCGTGCTCCTGCCTCACAAATGCTGAGATTATAGGGCATAAGTCATCACACCTGGCTAGCACTTTGTGTGTGTGTGGGGGGGGGTTAATATAGGGGCTCACTAAGCAGCAAGCTTTGAACTCGTTACCCAGATGCCCTAGTCTCCAAGTGCCGGGATTACAGGCGTGCACCACATCGCTCGCTTGGGCCCTCCATAACTTTAAAGAGGCTAGAATGGCATGTAGGAACAGAGTTCCTTAAAGGTCTTGCCTTTAAGGTCCTGTACACATTCGTATTATGCCATTGTGGAGGCAAAGCTAACGCGGGCAACCCAGCAGCTGTCTGAGGGACAGGACGAGAAGTGGACCTTCAAACCAGGCTCCCCAAAATGCCCCAGGGACCCAGTTTGACAGAGACCGAGAATGGAGAGGGGCAAACGCCTCCAAAGTCCGCCTCTTAGCCAGTGGTGGAGCACTACAGCCTGGATGCAGCGACCCCGGCCCCCAAGACTGAAACTGTCCCCTCAGGGAACTAGGGTGGCTATAGACTGCTCTTCCAGGTCCCGTAGGGCTGGCACTCCCAGGGAAGCGACCCCCCCCGACTCTGCAAAAATAAGGGCTCTCACCACACCCAGCTCTGTCCTCAACGCTCAGAGCGTCCCAACTGCGACTTGCCGCTTCCAGGACCCCAGCGCCCCGAAGCCCAGTGCTCCCAGCGCCCCCAGGACTCGCCCATCCCGCCCGCACGGCCCACCCTCACACGCACGACCGCCCCCTTCCGGTCCCAGCTTGGCTTAATAGCCCCTTCTCCTCCACCCACCCACCCACCCACCCATCTTCAGGACCTCCGCCTGGGCGCCAGCAGGTGGCCCGTCCGTCCCGCTCACCGAGTCTGAGGGAAGCAGAAGGAACAAGTTGAGAGGACCGCCGACCTCTGCGCTCAGCTACCGCTCGGCCTGGACAGAACCCTCGACTGCAGCCCCGTCTCGGAGCGGGAGGCAGCCGGAGTGAAACTCCCAGCGTCGTAGCCTCTCGGCAGCGCTGCGCTTGCTCGGCGCGCGCGGTGTCTTCTGGGAAATGTAGTTCTGGCGAAGCCGAGCGGTCTGAACCAAAGCACACCAGCAAATAAATGTCCATGTACCCAGCCTTCCTTCGCTTTCTGCTTACTGACTTACTCCTTCACTGTTACGGATGCACTTGGTTTTTTGATAGTTTTTATATTTCGTTTCATTATTATTATGTGTGTATATTCTGGGCATAGGTGTATTTATAGAGGTCAGAGAACAACTTTAGCAGTCTGTTCTCCCCTTCCACCTTCCCGTGGGTTCAACGGATCGAACTCAAGTTGTCAAGCTTGGCATCAAGCGCCTTTACCCTCTGATCCATCTTGCCACCAGCGATGTTTCATTTTGTGGAGTTGCGGCTCAAATTCAGTGCAAGCACATTAGGCCAGAGTTCTACTACTAACAAATCCCCAGCTCTAAAATTCACTTATTTTTAGGGAGGGGGTGAGTCAGGGTCTCGTGTAACTCAGAGTGGCTTTGAATTTGCCATGTAGCCAAGGCTGGCCTTGAACTCCTGAACCTCCTGCCTCTGCTTCCTAATTGCTGAGCTTACAAACAGTTTCAAGAAAGATAGGCTTTAACTTTAAAAATAAAACAGCCAGATGTGGTAGCATACGCCTTTAATCTCAGTACTCAGGAGGCAGAGGCAGGCAGATCTCTGAGTTCGAGGCCAGCCTAGTCTACATAGCTAGTTCCAGGACAGCCAGAGCTACACAGAGAAACCCTGTCTCAAAAAATAAAAAATAAAAAAACAAACAACAAAATAAGAAAAGAAAAGAAAGAAATAGTCTATTTGTAAAAAGTTCAAGCCTTGGCTTATGGAGGCATGGCTTCAATGGTAGAGCACTAACAAGTAGGCAGGAGACCCCATGTTTGCAAAAGAAGTCCTTAAAACTCCATGTGACAGAACCTGTTCCATATCCCAGAACCAGCTCCCAGCTCACCCAGAAACAAGAAAAGATGAACACAGCCAGAGAAAGGGAGGAGGCCTGGCCTCAGCATTGTCGCTGAGGGGCTGGGGCACTTGCTGTTTTGCTTGGAGAGGCAGAATTGTGTTGCTTCCTGCCTCTGCTAATTGGTCTCCATCTGACACTCTGGAGGGACAGCCTGATAAGACACAGCTGCTTTGCTCATTATTTCTGATGAATGGATGGCACCTGGCCTCTCCTGGTGTCCATGGTGGCCACCCAGGACCCACATGCAACCTATACAGCCAGAAAGATCTTAATGACTTCACAGCCCCAAGGAAAACATATCTGTCTCCAAAAGCTCTATATGTCTCTCCTAATGGAGGGTTGGGGGGGTTGTTTTGTTGAGACAGGGTGTCATATAGCCTAGCTTGGCTTCAAAGATGGCCTAATCCTCTTGCCTTTACCATCTGAGCATTGGGGTTGCAGGTGTGTACCACTGTTCCCAGGTTTATGCAGTTGGGGTTAGGGGACCCAGGGCTTCCAGCATGCTAGGCAAGCACTCTGCTAACAGCCATATCCCCAGCCCTTCATGCATTGAATGGACTCCTCCTGTCTGCTAATTTCTGTCTTGCAAGTCTGAAATAATGGATAAGGGCTCATTTTTTATTTTTTTATTTCTTTGTGCAGGGACGGATCATGCCACAGCATGTACACAGACGACAGAAAAGCTTGTCCCTCAGTTCTCGAATCCCACCATGTGAGGCCTGGGATCGAACTCAAGGCGTGAAACTTGGTGTCAGGTGTCTTTGCCTGATGAGGGAGCCATTTCCATGGTCTTGTATTCATACTTAATTCACCTCTAAAGTTTTTGTTTTGTTTTGTGTTTTGAGACAGGGTTTCTTTGTGTTGCCCTGGCTACCCCTGGAACTCACTTTGTAGACCAGGCTGGCCTTAAACTCAGAGATCCGACTGCCTCTGATTCCCAAGTGAGATTAAAGGCGTGCGCCACCATGGCCAACTCCTCCCTTCCCCAGACAGGGTTTCTCTGTGTAGCCCTGGCTGTCCTGGACTCACTTTGTAGGCCAGGCTAGCCTTGCACTCAGAGATCCGCCTGCCTCTGCCTCCCGAGTGCTGGGATTGAAGGCATGCGCCACCACACCCAGCTGGCTTTGTTTTTTTAAGTAGAAGGATTCTTCAAAAAGGAGAATAACACACACCCAACAGGACAAGTATGAGCTTCTTACAATCCCAATTAGGTTTCTTTGTGATGGGTCTATATGGCGTCTTGATGGCTCTGAAGTTACATCTCTAAAGGTTGTCGAGAAAATGCCATGTGTTTAACATTGCCCAAGGGGTGTGATTTGTAACATGTTTAAAAGTTAATGAATTTTCCAGTAGTTGGGAGGCAAAGGCAGTCGGATCTTTGAGTTTGAGAAGAGCCAGGGTTACATAGTGAGAGTCTGTCTGAGGGGGAAAAATGTTAAAGGTTTTTAGAGGTTGGAGAAAGACAGCTCAGTGGTTAATAGTGCCTTTCTACTTTGTAGAGGATTTACGTTCAGTTCCCAGCACCTTCATGACAACTCACAACCGTCTGTAACTCCAGTTCCAGGGGATCCAACCCCTTCCCTTGACCTCTTCAGGTACTGCACGAACATGGTACACAGACACGTTTGCAGGCAAGACACTTGCACACATAAAATAACATCTTTTAAAAATGTTAAAGATGCTGGGCGTGGTGGCGCACACCTTTAGTCCCAGCACTCGGAAGGCAGAGGCAGGCAGATCTCTGTGAATTCAAGGCCAGCCTGGTCTACAAAGTGAGTTCCAGGACAGCCAGGGCTACACAGAGAAACCCTATCTCGAAAAACCAAAAAAAAAAAAAGTTAAAGAAATTCTTAGTAAAGTGGTGAGCTATATTTCTGATTAGTATAAGAATGATGAAACAGAAACATAAAATTGTGTCAAAAGAAAATCAAAGCTGGGCATGGTAAAGGGCGCACTTTTAATCCCAGCACTCTGGAGGCAGAGGGCAGGCAGATCTCTGGGAGGTCAAGGCCAACTTGGTCTACAGAGCTGGTTCCAGGACAGCCAGGACTACACAGAGAAAGCCTGTCTCAGTAGAAAAAAGATGGCAGCCAGGTATGCTTACACACTCGGGAGCCTAAGGCCGGCCTGGTCTATAGCCAGATCCAGGACAGCCAGAACTACATAGAGAAACCCTGTCTCAAAACAACAAAAAGGACATGTGTGTGTGTGTGTGTGTGTGTGTGTGTGTGTGTAGATGAGACGCCAACTTGCGCCAATTTATTCTCTCCTTCCACCATATGGGAACCAGGGATTGAGGATGTGGGTCCTCAAGCACCTTTTCTCACTGAGCCATCATACCAGCCCAGACTACATATTTCATCTCTAAGTAATCACAGCCTAATCATTGTCTTGATATCTTTGATGTGTCTATCTTGGGAAAGAATCACCCAGCCCTAAGTGAGCATAATTTCTATGTTGCTCATCAGTTAAGGCAGATCGGAGGGCAGGAGCCAAAACTCCACCCTGTCCCATGTCTCCGTGATGCTCTCATTTTATTATTTGTTGAGACAGGGTTTCTCTGTGTAGCCCTGGCTGTCCTGGAACTCAAACTATGAACTGTAGACCAGGCTGGCCTGGTCTATGCCTCCCTATGATCTGCCTGACTGTGCCTCCCAAGAGCGCTGGTTAAAGTTGTGCACCACCACTGCCAGGCTGATGTACCATTTCTCAACCCCGCCTCAGTAGGGATCTCCCTGTCGGAGATCCCCTCTTCCAGGGATGGAAGAGCTTTTCAGCTGAAGGTAAGATGGCCCTGCCTGCAGGTCAGATCCTAGCCTCACTTCTTCTGTACCCCAGACACAGCTACTTCCTCTCTGTTATGAGGAAATGAAAGAACAGTTGAATGAGAAACGCATTCTCAGACTGTTACAACACTCAGAGACTTGAGGACAGGGAGAGATGGAGTTTCATTAAAGAAATGGTCTCCAGAATGTCCTTGGAATTACATTCACCGAACAGTGACTGTTGGGGGCTGGGAGAGGGCTCAGAAGTTAAGAACATCCTGTTCTTCCATAAGACCTAAGTGTGACTCCCAGCACCCACATGGGGCGGCTCACAACCATCTGGGACTTTGGTCAAAGGGGATCTGATACCTTCTCCTGGCAGTCCATACACACAGGGTCCAGGGTACACAGACATATAATTCAGGCAAAATACTCATACACAAAAAAATTTAACTATCTTTCTAAATATTTTTCCATTTATTTATATACGGGGGACACAGAGGTCAGATACAGAATAACTTGCAGTCAGTCAGTCCCCCTCTACCGGTCAGATACAGAATAACTTGCAGTCAGTCAGTCAGTCCTCCTCTACCACGTGGGTCCTGGGGACTGAACTCAGGTCTTCACATGTCACAGCAAGTACCGTTACCTACTGAGCTACCTCACCAGCCTCCAAAACTACATTTTTGGTTGTTTGGTTCTGGTTTTTCGAGACAGGGTTTCTCTCTGTAGCTCTGGCTGTCCTGGACCCCCCTTGTAGACCAGGCTGGCCTTGAACTCACAGAGATCCACCTGCCTCTGCCTCCTGAGTGCTGGGATTAAAGGCCTGAGCCACCATGCCCAGTTTTTTTTTTTTTTTGGTTTTTCGAGACAGGGTTTCTCTGAATATCTCTGGCTGTCCTGGACTCGCTTTGTAGACCAGGCTGGCCTCGAACTCACAAAGATCCGCCTGCCTCTGCCTCCCAAGTGCTGGGATTAAAGGCGTGCGCCACCACCGCCCGGCAACCCAGTTTTTTTTTTAAGCCAAGCTAGTATACTGATAGACACCTGCCATACTAGCTCCTGGGAGTCTGCAGCAGGAGGATCTTAACATCAAAGTCATCCTGTACTACATGTCTCAAAAATAAAAACCCAGGCTGGGGATATGGCTGAGAGGGTAGTGTTTGCTACATAAAGGCCTACATTCCATTCCTTGCACTGCATAAACTAGATTTAGTGGTAATATACCTCCAATCCCAGCATGCAGGAGGTACATAGGCAGGAAGGTGAATCCAAAGTTATCCCCAGACAGTAAGATCCTGAACCTCAAAAACAAAAATATCCCAAGATGCAACTCTAAATCCTACACTTACCCTTGTGTATATACATTTATACCTTCACTCTGTAATATATTTCCAATTCCTAGCAGGTCATGATAGCACATGCTTTTAATCCCAGCACCCGGGAGGGAGGCAGAGGCCAGCCTGATCTACAAAGCAGGTCCAAGACACCCAGAGCTATTATTGCACAGAAAAACTGTCTCGAAAAAAAAATTCCTAATTTTTATCTCTGAATTCTTTAACAGAGGGAGAAATAGGAACTAGTCTTTTACTCAACTCGGTTTTTGGGGGGTTTTTTGGTTTTTGTTTTTTAGGTTTTTCGAGACAGGGTTTCTCAGTATAACAGCTTTAGCTGTCCTGGACTTGCTTTGTAGACCAGGCTGGCCTCGAACTCAGAGATCCACCTGCCTCTGCCTCCCAAGTGCTGGGATTAAAGGCGTGCACCACCACTGCCCGGCTTCAACTAGTTGTTTTGAGTTTTAAAATTGTGTCTGTGTACTGAAGTCAGGACAACTTGCAGGACTCTCTTCTCCTATAGGTTGAACTCAGGGTGTTTGGTGTGCCAGTGAGTACCTTTACCAGCTGATCCATCCCACCGGTCTGGTCTAGTCTGTCTTTGACACCTCCACAGCCTTTCCTACCAGTCACATTTCTAAACACTTGAGTATCAAGGACTTCCCCTTCTCAGTAGGCCAAGAGTCAATCTTGCTCTAAATATACTGTAGACACCAGAGTCATGTGGTGACATGTTTATAATCCTAGGACTTGGGAGATGGAGGTGGGGGACTCAGGAGTTTAACGCTAGTCTTGGTTTCATGAGACCCATTCTCAAAAGGTCTGGAGAGGCCAGTCTTGTGTGTGCTAGGCATGCATTCTGCTAACTACAGCTCCAGCCCAAGTCAAGCCATTGGAGCACCTGCCTTCAATGTGACATCCCTCCCTGCAGCTGTATTACAGCAACTTCCAGTTCCCATTGGTCTATGCCTAACAACTGTACCCAGCAGGCAAACGTTCAGTTTGGCCCATTAAAGCCCCGAGTGTCACATCAAGTTGCTAGAAAGACTGAAGTGCTGCTAAGCCTAGTGGTGCATGCCTGGGAGTCCTAGGACTTGGGAGACAGAAGCAAAAAAAGACCAGGGAGCTCAAGGTTGTCCCCATATGCAAAGCCCAAGGCCAGTCGAGCTATGTGAGATGCTATCTCAAAAAATGAAAGGGGATCGGGAATGTAGCTCAGTGGTGGAGCGCTTGCTTGGCATTGTGCAATGCCCTGGATTCAATCCACAGTCTCACAAAGACAAAGGTGTGTGCCTGGGGGTGGAGGCACATGCCTTTGATCTCAGTGCTTGGGAGGCAGAGATCAGAGATCTACCTGCCTCTGCTTCCCAAGTGCTGGGGGCCAAGGCAGCTCTTGAGACCAAAGAAAATCCTAGAGTCTCCTTCTGAGGTCTTTAACTACCAAAGGAACCTCTTCTCAGAGCCCACAACCATACACCGTCCCAAATTCTACTCCACACACCTTGGTGATTACCCAGAACTAAAATTATTTTGACAACCTAATTGGGACAGTTTTTTTTTTCTGCTTTGAGCTCATGATCTATGGAGTTTTATAAGTTTAATTTATATGTATATATCTCTGCATATAGGCCACATCTACCCAGGTGGCCATGGAGTCCAAAGGAGGGCATCAAGATCTCCTGCAGCTGGAGGTACAAGTGGGTCCCAGAATATATTGTCGACCACTCAATATGGGTGCTGGCATCTGAAGTCAGGTCCTCTGAAGACCAGCAAGTGCTCCTACCACTGAACAATATCCCCAGCACCTATTTACGTTCATCAGTGTTTTGCTTCTACATAAGTTGTGTTATACGCATTCCTCCTGCTCATGGAGGTCAGAGGGCATATCAGATCCCCCGCAACTGGAGTTAGATAGTTGAGATTGTCACTGTGTGGGTGCTGGGGACTGAGCCGCTAGTCGGCTACAAGAGCAACAAGTGCTCTTAATCACTGTGCCATCTCTCTGCAGCCCCATGTTTTTGAAACAGGGTCAACGCATAGCCTAGGAAGGCCTGCCTCTAACTTGTTACAAAACCAAAGATGCCCTTGAACTCCCGATCCTCCTGTCTCCACCTCCCAAGTGTTGAGGTGAGTGCCATGTGCCACCAACTCCTGGCTTTAAGCAGGTCACTTTGTCTGCTGACCTGAAGAAAGCAGCAAGAAGTCCCCTTACCATCTTTACCCCACTGGAGTCAGGTCCGTGGGGGCAGTGCTAGGAGATTCCTTGATACCCTAAGAAGTCAGGCCTACCTGGCTCTTTGAACAGCTCCCACCTCTGCGTACTGTCTCCTCAGAGTCACATCACATATAGCTAAACTCATGGATGGACATGTTGCCCAAAGCGGAAGTACAAGTCTTAGTATACAAACCGGCTTAGCTTCTTAACGTCTAAGGTGGCTGTTCACTGGAGGTCCAGATGTTCTTACTGCATTAGGCCATTAGCACACATGTGGTATGTGACAGTCCAGTCCACCCTGCCCCCATGCAACCACCACCAACACCCCTCCCATCTCAATTAGAGGCACTAAACCACACTCAATACTGGGGTTTCTTTTATTGTGCAAGGGATACAAGGTGGGAAGTTGTATGACACTTCTTGGTGATACCAAGGACAATAACAGCCAGGGTCAGGAATGCCACTGTGGCTAGGCCTAAGCCAAGAGCCACAGAGGTTTGAGCAGAAGAGATCCAGCCCTCCACAGCCTGGTCACTTGCCTTTCCCAGGAAGATTAGGGGCCCTACAGTGACATCAGCTTCATCAGTCACTGTGGAAGAACAGGACATGGGGGAGACTGTGTTTATGCTGAGTGCTGGAGAATCATACCAAGGTCCTCAGGAATGCTAAGCAAGGGCTCTACTGGTGAACCACACCACCCCAAGTCCCTCACTGGGGGATTCTAGGTAGGTGCTCTACAGCTGCGCTATGCTCCAGCCTCTCAATGGGGGATTCTAGGCAAATTATCAACTGCTGAGCCTTTCTTCCAGCCTTTCATGGTTGGTTTGAGACAGGGTTTCCCTACCTAGCCTAGACTGGCCTTGAACTGTGATTTCTCCTATCTTAACCTCCCAAGGGCTGGGATGACAGATGTGAGCCATCACTCTCAGCTCTCAAATTAAGTATAGTTCCTAAGGATTTATATTTTATATTTAAATTCTGTTCTGCCTCAGTGGATTACATGCGGTATCACCCAACTATCCACATATTCTCCCCCCAGTACCCCATAATATTTTGAAAGAATCTAAGGGTTGACAAGAGCTACCCCACAAGTCACTGGGAAGAGAGGTCAAGCATCCTTCCCAGGTGAGGTTCAAGATCTCAGTCGCAGAACACATTTCCAAAGTACACCATATCGATGGAGACAAACAAGACAGCAGGTGTCTTTAAAAGAGGAAGAGAAATAAATATCTCGTGCCTGGGCCATACATACCATGCCTTCGGTTTCGAGATGCCGACTTGGGCCACCGACTCACTCGATGGGTCTGGTTCCTTGAAAAGCTTGCGTTACTGCAGTTACCTTTGTTGCAACAATCACAGATGTCATCGTCGCCCTCTACTGGCAGCCAGCTGAGAACACACACGAAAGCCTCGCTTAGCTCCCATACCATGACTGAAGAGAAATAAACCATGACGGGTGTCTGCTCACCTCTTGGACGTTTTGTTGAAGGAACAGGCTTTATTGAGCTTGTCTGGGGTCTGGTGAGCTGGGGTGACTTTGAGGTGACAGGTGATGTAGATCTGAAAGAGAGTTGTGGACAGGCTGCGTTTAAAGATGTGATGCCTTTTGAAAAAAATTTTCCAGGAAGCCAGATGTGGTGGCGCAGCGTTCAGGAGGCCCCAGGCAGGCAGATGTTTTAATCCTGGAACTCAGGAAGCAGAAGCAGGCAGATCTGACTTCAAGGCCAGCCTGGACTACAATTTGAGACCCAGGTCACCCATAGCCATGAAATGAGATCCTGTCTCAAAAAGGAAAAAAAAAAAAGAAAAAGCCAGGTGGTGGTGGCGCATGTCTTTAATGTCAACACTTGGGAAGCAGAGGTAGGCTGATCTGAATTGGAGGCCAGGCCAGGCCAGGCCAGGCCCTGGAGA
Source organism: Lophiomys imhausi (assembly GCA_907164525.1). NCBI lineage: Eukaryota > Metazoa > Chordata > Mammalia > Rodentia > Muridae > Lophiomys > Lophiomys imhausi. Next base: position 981,330 of record CAJQZJ010033880.1, on the reverse strand, counting down.
ACCAGGGCTACAGAGAATCCCTGTCTTAAAAAACAAACAAAAAACCCCAACAACTTGGTGAAGGAAGGAGGAACTGGAGAAATGCTTTATTGGGTGAAGGTAGACTAATGACCCAAGTTTGGTCCCTGGAATCCACACGGTGAAAAGGAGATAAACAACAACCACTAGTTGTCCTCAGACCTACATACATACACACACACACACTCAGACACATGTTCCACATTCCCAAAGTTTCCAAAGTTTACTTAAGCCAGGTATGGTGGCTCACACCTTTAATCTAGGCAGAGGGGCAGGTAGATCTGCGAGTTCAAGGCCAGCCTAGTCTACCATGGTGAGCTCCAGGCTTGCCAGGATACATAGTGAAGACCCTGACTCAAAAAAAAAAAAAGAAAGAAAGAAAAAAGGACAAGAAACAAAAATTTTAATTAAAATAACTTTCGGTTCGATTCATGTTTGTGGTGCTGGGAGATCCAGCCCAGGGCCTTGTATATCTACACAAGCGCTTAGTTGTTAAGCCAGCTCCTCAGGTGTGGGGATTAACTTTTGTTGTTTAAGTGGTTTTGGGAGTAAGACAGGGTCTCAATTATGTTGCATTGGCTGGCCCAGAACTCACTATGCAACCCTGGCTGGCATCCAACTGGGATCTACCTGCCTCTGCCTCTGGAGTGCTGAGATTAATAGGTGTGTGCCACTATGTGTGGCTCAGCTATTTAAGTTTTTATTATTATTACTGTGTTTTGCCCTCATGTATGTCTATGCACTACATGCATGTCTGGTGCCTGAGAAGTCGTAAGAGCACTAGATCCCCTAGAACTGGAGTTCCAGGTGGTTGTGAGCCACCATGTGGGTACTGAGACTCAAACCCAGGTCCTCAGAGAGCAGCCAGTGCTCTGGACCACTCACTATACCATCTCTTCCTGTTCCATTTTACCACTTCTCAAGTTTAAGCAGTACAAACCCTTACCTGTGAGGGCCTCACTGAGCCCACAGCTTTCTCGGCTGGCTTCTGTTACTTTCCAGTTCCACCACGGTAAGTCCTTTGCTTAAAGGAGGCACGTGTGGCCAACAGCAGGGAGAACACTCGGGCAGAACATTCAGTTGAGGCTTACATATGCCTGCGGGAAAACGTCCTTACCGTATTTCTGGAGCTGTTAGCAAAATGGAACACATCCACTGTGAACTGGAGAGTCTCTGGCCGGGGTCTAGGGACTTGAAATGCAGAAAAGCTCTCCGATAGACCATCCACAAGGCAACTTGGAAGGGAAGAAGTGGAGACTGGAGTTAGCAGCTAGGCCGCCTCATTACCAAAGGGCCCTGGAAGCCAGGTGTCTTAAGTTTGCTTCCTGCTGCTGTGGTAAAAATTGACCAATGGCAACTTGGGGAAGAAAAGTGTTTGGCTTATGGGTTCCAGTTCATCACTGAGGGAACCAAGGTAGAAATTCAAGGGACCTGGAGCAGGCACTGAAGTGTGGATCCTGAAGGAAACAACTTAAGGCTTGCTCAAGTTACTTTCTGTAAGGATTTTCCTTTTATTGTGCATTGGCGTTTTGCCTGCATATATGTCTGTGTGAGGGTGTGGAGTCTTCTGGAACTGGGGTTACAGACAGTTGTGAGCTGCCATGTGGGTGCTGGGGATTGAACGGAGTCTTCTGAAAAAGCAGCCAAGTGCTCTTAAAGGCTGAGCCATCTCTATAGCCCAGGCCCACCTGCACCAGGGGGCTGGATTCTCCAACATTAACTTGCAACTAAGAGAATACCCACAGACACATCCACAGGCCAATCTAATGGAGTTACTTTCTTCAACTGAAGCTCCGTCTTCCAAGATGTGTCAAGTTTGTCAACCAAGATCAGCAATCATACCAGACATAGTGGCTCACTCTTGTAATCCCAACACTCAAAAAAATAAATCCTTGTCTCAGTCTTTTAAGACTTCAAAGTAGAAGGAACTTAGTTGTGAAGAGAAAGGGTTATCAACTGGAGGGTGAGAACAAAACATGATAGGAGAGCCAGGAGTGGTGGTGTACCCCTTTAATCCTAACAATGGGGAGGCAGATGCAGGCGAATCTCCAAGTTTGTGGCCAGCCTGGTCTATAAATCAAGTCCAGGACAGCCAGGACTCTGTCATACAGAGAAACCTTGTCTCAAAAAAAAAAGGAAATGGGGGTGAATCGTCCAAAATGCACACATATGAAAATGTCATGACGCACTCAATTCATATAATTAACATGCTAATAAAATATTTAAAGGGTATTAAAAAGCCTCCCTAGAAAGGAGGCCAGGCCTCACCCATGGAAGTCCACGATGACATGGTAGGGAGAGGCGTTCTGGTCTGGCGAAGGCGTGGCCACACAGTGGTCCACAAACAGCTGTAGTGGCGGGTGGCTTCCAGTCTGGACTTCTGCCTGGAGGTGGGCCACTTCTCCCAGGTGGAAGGTAGGGGATGATTTCTCAGTGTTCCAGTTCTCTGAAGGGGTACAGACAGAGGCTAGAGACTGCCCCCAGAGGCACCTGGAGTCCCCTTAACCAACTCCTCCAGCCCTGACTCACCCTCCATCAGGCGCAGAGAGAAAGCCAATTTCTCCTCCGAGGACACAGTGCTGCTGAAGGGAACCCAGGTGGGCAGGATAGCGTGGCTGCTTACATTCCCCTGCCTGCGAGAAAAACTCCAGATGCTACCATACAACCCCATCCTGGCGCACATCCCTTCCCTATTAGAGTTCTATAATAGGATAAAGCCAGGGCAAAGGTCCCCAAAGGCTGGGCCTGTTCCTTAACCCCCTCCTTGAATGCCTACTCCCTCAAGATCAACCAGACAGACGCTCCAACCATGGGGACAGAGACCGAAGCATGGGTGAGCAGGGCTGGAAGTAGAAGCTCCATTTAGTAGGATGAAATCTGGCCTCTATCAACTTAGGCCCTGATGAAAGACAAACAGAAGCCAGAAGTGGCATGGTTGTAACTACCCCCAGCACTGGGGAGACTGAGGCAAGAACAACAAGAGTGGTCAATTCTAACTCCATAGTTGACAAAGTGCTTGCCTAGCATATGTGAGGCCCTGGGTCCCATCCCCAGCAAGTACTTTATAGGCCATGTGTGGTAGAGCCCATAGCCCTGTAATACCAGTACTCAGAGGTCCAGACAGAATTGAAAGTTCAAAGCCACCCTGATCTATAAAAAGCAAAATCCTAGGCTAGCCTAAGTATACTCAGTAAAACCCTGTCTAAAAGTAAAAAAAAGCCACCAAAAATGAATGAAACCAAAACACCCTGCAGAATTGTGGCAGAGGCCTATCATCCCAGTACTCCAGAGGCAGAGACAGGGGAATCACTGCAAGTATGAAGCCAGCTTGATCTACATAGGTAAGACTGCCTCAAAAAAACAGACATTAAAAAGGACACTCACTGGACACAATTAAGTATCCCAATCTAGAGCCCCAAGAGGAAGTCTGTGCTGGGCATGATGACCCCTCCCCCATTCCTGTAATGCCAGATCTGGAGACACCAAGACATAAGATTAGCTAGCGCCAAGCCAAGGTCAGACTGTAATACGTCCATCAGGCACGTTCAACACTGTGACAGAAGCTGTCATCTATAAATTTCACCTAAAAAGCTCATATATATTTGAGCGGGACAGCAGTGGCGCACACCTTTAATGCTAGTACTCAGGAGACAGAGGCAGGCGGATCTCTCAAGTTCCAGGCCAGCCTGGTCTACAGAGTGAGTTCCAGGACAGCCAAGGCTACACAGAGAGACCCCCATCTCCAAAAAAGAGGGCTCATGTTTGAAATTGAGTTGCAAAAGTACCTTGTGATTTTTGCCCAGCATGGTGGCGCATGTACGTCTTTAATCCCAGCACTTGGGAGGCAGAGGCAGGTGGATCTCTGTGAGTTCAAGGCTAGTCTGGTCTAAGAACAGCCAAGGATACACAGAGAAACCCTGTCTCGAAAAACCAAAAAACAAAAACAAAAAAAAACCTTGTGATTTTTGTTGTGATTTCTCTTTGTTGTTTTGGGACAGCCATCTCTGCTGGCCTGGGAACTCTATGTAAACCAGACTGGCTTCTAAACAGAGATCCTCCTGCCTCTTCCTTTTGAATGCTGGGATTAAAGAACTATGCCTCCATGCATGGCTTCCTTCACAAAGTTTTAAAGAGTCCAATTTTGTGGTGGGCTATATCCATGGGCTACTGTGGAACATATGTAGGCCACAAGCCCACACAAGCCTGGGAAAGAGACACCCACACACACAGAGAAAAGCAGGCAAACAATCCAGTCAAGCTGCCCCCATCCTGCATCCCCAGCATTTGGGAGGCCGAGATAGATCACAGAGTTCAAGGCCAGCTGGGCTACAGAGTTCCAGGTCATCCTGTGAAACACAAAACCAAACCAGGTTGGCTAGCCAACATGCTACCACCCAGCATTTTTAGGAGGCGGAGACAGGATCTGAATTTGAGCCTGAACTTCATAGAAACCTGTCTCCACTTTGTCTCTCCCTCCTCCCCCCTGAAATTGGTCCCTTAATGCACACCTGGCCTCACTTTCCTCAGCATGCCGTCTAATCATTCGCACATGGACAATGATCACAGCAGCAAAACATTTTTCCTTTGTAGAGCAAACATCCTACTCGCAAGGCAGCCACAGCCAATCCAGGACTCTAGCAGCCCATCTCACACTGACCTGGGGTAGCTGCACTCAATGGGTATCTCCACGCGGTTAGTCCTCAGGATGGACAGGCCGCCCACAGGTCGGGGGTCATGGAGCAGGAAGATGCTGTACACCAGGGCATCTTCCGTGACCTGAAACAATGATGTAGTGTCAACCAGATCCAAACCACACCCCCTGTATATGCTTGTCCCATGGGAGGGTAAAGAAGCTTAGGAAGGTAGTCCCTCTGCTGGCCAGTAGAGACATTAGAGAGTTGTGCTAGAGAGAGCCCTATGGTTACCAAGCACTTGGGGACAATTCCAAGCACTCACATGGTGGATCACAACTGTCCTTAATCCCAGTTCCAGGGGATACAACCACCCTCCATGGTGCACATATATACAAGCAAAACACACACATAAAAATCAATCTTAAGGCTTTTTAAAAAAAAAGTTGAACAGCAGTGGTGGCACACGCCTTTAATCCCAGCGCTAGGGAGGCTGAGGCAGCTGGATCTCTGAGTTTGAGGCCAGACTGGTCTACACAGAGAGTTCCAGGACAGCCAGAGCTACAAACGCCGTCTTGAAAAAAAATGAAAAAAATAAAAATAACTGTTGAATAGCTGCTATTAGTTTTACTCCTAAAACTAGTAGGTTGAGCCCAGGTTGGCCTCAAACTTGCCATCTTCCTGCCTCAGCCTCTCAAGAGATAGGACTACTTGAATTACAAACCAAAGTTGGATTCCACTAAAGTCGACTTTAGGACATCTATGGGTTTTTGTTGGGCTTATGCACTAAACATGGGCAACTCCCAAAGAAGCTGCTCCACTGGAAGAGTTACCCTGTCCTCAAGTTGGCTTCACTGTGGCTGTAGGGATCACCCCCCAACCCTCTCCTCCTCATCCCTTCTAGGCCTTTAGCACACTCCTAGACCTAAGCAACGAAGGCAGAATTACATACAGCTAGCTGGAAGGTGTAGGAGGAAGCGATTGAGATCCGGTGATGAACCAGGAAGGACCCAGCCTGGCTTATCCAAGGTCTACCTTCATCCATCTCCCAGGTTCAGCCTCAAGCGCTGGCACCTACCACAGCACCACCATTAAAAAAATTTTTTTTTTTAAACAGGCTTTCACGTAGTTCAAGCTTTCCTTAGATTTGCTATGTAATCCAGGATGACCTTGGATTCCTAGTTCCTCTGCCTCTGCCTCCCTAGTGCTAAATTACAGGCACGGACCGACACGTCCTATTTTGTGGTGCTGGGGCTCAAACTCGGTACATTATGCTCGCTAGGTGAGCACTCTACCAACTGAGCTACGTCTGGAACCCAGTTGAAAAGCTTAAGGTCTTTATCTTAATAAATGTTGTCCTCTTCCCCGTACATCTTTTAGCTTAAAGCTGCCAGGCATGGTGGTGTGTCCCTGTAAGCCCAGCACCAGGGGAAGCGAAGGCTGGGTTTATAACTACAAGACCTTCTCTCTCTTCAAGAAGCCAAGTTCAGGGGGTTGTAGCACAGCGGTGGAGTTGCTTGCCTTGAATGTGCCAGGCCCTGGTGCAGTCCCCACACACCTACCCACCAGCTAATGATTTTTCTCTATCAGCAAGATCAGGTCCAGGACTTTGGTTTCCGAGACAGGGGTTTTTCGAGGAAGGGGTTCTCTGTGTAGCCTTGGCTGTCCTGGAACTCACTCTGCAGATAAGGCTGGCCTTAAACTCAAGAGATCTGCCTGCCTCTGCCTCCAGAGTGCCAAGATTAAAGGCCTGTGCTACCATAGCCCAGCCTTTATTGTTGGTTTTTGTTTTACTTTTGAGGCATGCTCTATGCTGCTCTGGCTAGCTTTGAGCTTGAGATCCTTCTGCTCCAGCCTTCCAAGTGTTGGGATTACAACTGCATATGTGTTTGTGGTTCAGAGGGGTTTTTTTTTGTTTTGTTTTGTTTTTGTTTTTGTTTTGTTGTACTGAGTCTTTCATATAGCCAAGGCTGTCCTTAAAAACTCCCAATTCACCTGCCTCTTCTTGCCAAGTGCTGGAATTTGGGGCATATGTTAACCAGGCATGGTTTTAGTAGGATTTTTAATGCCTCTGGCAAGCGCCTGAGCTATCCTCTCCATTCTTCTCCAACACTTGGTCTCATCACCCTCCTTCATGGGGAGGGGACCTCAGGTTGTCAGGAGAATCAAGAATCAGAATGAGAATCCAGCAGTGGTGGTGCATGCCTTTAATCTCAGCACTCCAGAGACAGAGTCAAGCGGATCTCTGAGTTCGAGGCCAGCCTGGTCTACAGAGCTAGTTCCAAGACAACCAGGTCTATACAGGGAAACCTTATATTGAAACCCCAGGCAGGGGGAAAGAGTTGGAATGAGTAGGTGGTCCCAAGAACACAGTTACTTCCAAACTCCCTCCATTTGCCAGCTTCCAGCAGAACTGCCCCCACCATCCACTATTAATGACCACTCCCTATCCACAGTGGAAGGAGACCATCTCACCCCTCGCCAGCTCCATCACAAGACGGCCGGCATCCATTCCCCTAACCAAGCCCAAGGACGCTCACAGCCTCACCTGCACCCTGCTGCTGCACTCATGTAATTGGGCCTTGAAACTGACCACGTCGGTATCCACGGACACCAGGGGCTGGCAGCCTTTTGAGCCAAGGGTGAGGTCCCCAGGCTGCACGAGCTTCCCTGTGCCAAAAAGGTCTCTACTGACAGTCACCACCAGCTCAGCTTCCAGACACTCCACCTCCACGGCCGATAAGGACTTCACTGGGGTGGGAGTTCCATCCGGCAAGAGCCACAGAGCCTGGGAACCACACAACTCGGGGCCTCCATACAGTAGGAGACAAAGGAGGAGTCGAGCCCTCAGCCCCATGATTCTGCTTGGACTACAGATGGGAGCAGAGCAAGGGCCTGCCGCTACTGGGTCTTCTTATATCATTGGGCGGACCACCCTCCCACCTGAACGTCCTCTACTCCACTCAGTCTCGGCTGGAGCCCATGAGCAGCACGTTATTAGGTCGGTGGCCTCAAACCCATCTGGGCCAACAATCAGAATCTGGGCTGTAGTTTAAAGACACACCACGTGATTCCTATTCAAGCTTTTCTATTTGGTTGGTTGGTTGGTTGAGTGTGTGTGTGTGTGGGGGGGGTTGTTGTTTGGTTTGGTCTTTGGTGACAGGGATTCTCTGTGTATCCTTGGCTGTCCTGGAACTCACTTTGTAGACCAGGCTGGCCTCAAACACACAGAGATCCTCCCGCCTCTGCCTCCCAAGTGCTGGGGTTAAAGGCCTGTGCCACCACACCAGGGTCCTATTCAATTTTCAATTCTTTTCCCTGTGGAATTGGAGGTTGAACACAGTGCTTCCTGAATGTTAGGTAGGTACTCTATCAGAGTCAGGCCCCTAGTGCCTTGCTAGGGGATTCTAGACAAGTGATCTACCCTCAGCTTTAACCCCCGCCTTCTTTTCACCTTTTTTTTTCTTTTGAGACAGTCTTATGAAGTTGCTCCACCTGGCCTTGAACTCACTCTATGGCTTAGCAGGGCTGAACTTCAGTCGTCTTGCCTCACTATCCCAAGTAGCTGAGATGAAAGGCCTGGGCTACCAGGCTCGACTTTGTATGCACGTTGAAGCCTGGTGAGCCATAACTAGTCACATTTTCTCTATTCCCACCCTTTGCGTTCAGTGTTTCCTTTCTGTATGTAGGAAGCTCTAGGCAGCTAAGCGTCATCACAGGTCTGGGGGTTGGGGAGGGGCCTGGAGAGAGACTTCAGAAGACGCAAGGATTTTCTAAAAAACAGCTGAGGGATTCTTGCCTCATGAAGAATAAAGAGGCATTAATTGCGCACCAAGAGAAAAATCTATGTGCCTGGGACCCATTCAACAGCTGTTCCTTGAGGGTAAACTCCTCAATCATCCACCCCTGCCAGCCAAAGCAAATTAAGTTCATCAATCTGTTTTATTCATTTATCATAATTTCGTTTGTTTTTCGAGACGGTTTTTCTGTGTGTATTCCTGGCTATCCTGGAGCTCGCTTTGTAGACCAGGCTGGCCTTGAACTCATAGAGATCCACCTGCCTCTGCCTCCCGAGTGCTGGGATTAAAGACATGTGTAGCAACAGCAGCACCTCCCCCCACCCCTGGTTTATTTATCATAATTTTATTTTTTGTGAGGGAATAGCACAAACAAAATCCCCCACAACCACCAGTTCTACAGTCCATTTTCTCAAATGGGGGGAAATTGCAGGGGTTAGTTGGAGGAACTTCTTTCCCCCCTCCTCCCCCCCTCAAAAAAAAAAAAAAAACACATTCCTGATCATGGTACTTCCTCTACCAGGGAAATAGTGATTTTGTTTTTTTTTTTCTTTTCAGGCAGGGTCTTGCTATGTAGCTCCTGCTGGCCTGGAACTATTGTAGCCCAGGCTGACCTTAAACACAATCATTTTACTGACTTAGCTTTCTTGGTGGAGGGATTACAGGTATGAGCCACCACACACGTCTCTATTTTATTTTAACTGATTTTTTGAAAATATTTATTTGTTTTGTGTGCGTGTGGTGGGGGGTGGGGGTGGTGTGTGTGTGTGTGTGTGTGTGTGTGTGTGTGTGTGTGTGTGCACGTGCCGCAGCATGCATGTGGAGATCAGAGGAGAGCTTTTGGGAGTCAGCTCTCTCCTTCTGTCTTGTGGGTCCCTGGGATCTAACTCATGTAGTCAGACTATATAGCAAATGCCTTTATACCAAGTCAATTTTGCTAGCCTCTGTTTTTCTATTTTATTGTTATTTTTCTTTTACTTTGGATGGATCAACCATGCTACCTGAATATAGTTTGTCTTTTTACTTTTTAAATTTATTTTTATTTCTTCCAGTTACATCTCAATCACAATCCCCTCCCTACTCCCCCCTCCAGTCCCACCCTCCCACCACCCTCTTCCCCCTCAACCCCCCATCCCCTTCCTTTTTTTTAAGTTTAAGGTATATCTTTTTCCCCCCAACAGCTCCCCCTTTCAGTCCAACAAATGGCTCTTTCTCTTATAACAACAAATACAATACAAAACAACAGAAATAATTAGGCCACAATTATGAGAGTTATAAGGCTTAGCATACATTCCCAATGTCCAGTCCATACGTATTTGGCACCTGACTTTAACATTCTACTATCTAACCATCTCTGTGAGTTTAAAGTTCTATATCCAACTCAGCTTCCATACTAACTTGCATCACTACTTTTAAAATATCTTCTTAGATCCAGAACACCCTCTTAATTCCTAAACAACTCAAAATTTAACTATGAGACTCTAGCTATCTAGTCTTCAACCACATCAGAGACCTGAGAGGGATAAATATATCTGATTATACAGGAAGTGCAGGGCCAGCATGGACAGTTTCCAATTTCTCTCCAATCATTATAACATCAATCTTCAGCCATTTGGTCCCGTTCCTCTGACAGACATTGATTGTAGAGCAGGAATTATGAAGGACTTGCCTACCCTGTCTTGGCAGAGCTAGGCTGTCGATTTACCTGCTTCCAAGTTTTGTCCTATTTGGACAGCATTCTGTCTACAGTTGAAGCAAGGGGTTTTTCTTGCCAAGAGATAGCCTTGCCACTAATTCAACCACCTCCAATTGGAGATTCTTCAATGCTCATATTCTACTTGGTGTAGAATAGGGGGTGCTGTCAGGAGCTGACATGTCTTGATATCAAGAAAATCTTTTTTTTGTTTGTTTTTTTAAGACAGGGTTTCTCTGTGAAGCCCTAGCTGTCGTGGACTCACTTTGTAGACCAGGCTGGCCTCGAACTCGCAAAGATCCGCCTGCCTCTGCCTCCCAAGTGCTGAGATTAAAGGCGTGCGCCACCACCGCCCGGCGAT
>CAJQZJ010033880.1:949136-970430 GCA_907164525.1 Lophiomys imhausi | reverse complement strand
CACCCAGAAAAATTAAGAAAAAATCTTAACAAAAATTCTTTTAAATGTAGGGGCTGGGTTTGCCACTCAATGGTAGAGCACCTGTCTAGAATTCTGTAGAGAAGGGCTGGGGGTGTGGCTCAGTGATGGAGTACTTGCTTAGCATGTACATTGCCCTGGGTTCCATGCCCAGTACTACCAAAAATAGATAGAACAAAAGTGAAAATGTTAGCTCTTATGTGAGTCATTACCTTGAGATGTGGAAAATGAAATTCTATTTTTGCTTCCCCTGATACTGTGATCCAAACCTAGGGCCAGGCTTGTTGCATTCTGATTTGTCCAGAAGACCTGTGGAGCACTTCAGCATGTGGGCCAATGATGCTTCTGTGCTAAATGATTCCATCTAGTAAGTAATAGAAGACCTACATGCAAAAAGAAGCATTTGGCTGAGCAGGGGTGGCTCACATCTTTAATCCCAATTCTAGGGAGGCAGACACAGTTACACAGAGAAAGAAACCGTCTCAAGAAACCAAAAACATCAATAAATAACTAAATAAAAATTTAAAAAAGAAGAAGAGTTTGACCAGCTCTCCACACTCTAAGGTAAGTTGTTTTATGGGCCAGTGAGAAAGGTGCTTTCAACCAAGTCTAAGGACGTGAGTTCAATCCTCAGGACCGCAGGTGGAAGGAAAGCACCTTCCCTGCAAGGTGCCCTCTGACTGCCACTTACACGAAGCAGCACATGTACACACCCACACACATTCACACAAATAAATTAATAAATGTCATACAATTTGCTTTGTTTTTTCAAAACAAAGTCTCACTATGTAAGAAGCCCTAGCTGTCCATAGCTGGAACTGGCCTCGAACTCACTGAGATCTGCCTGCCTCTGCATCCCCAGTGGCATCCCCAGTGCTGCGATTAAAAGTCGTACACCACCAAGCCCAGCTTCTTCCACCGTTATGTGGGGTCTGGGGATCAAACTCAATTTGCTGGGCATGTGCAGTAAGCATCTTTATCCACTGGGCCATCTCGATTGCCCTGAATGTTGATTCTGTCTGCCTCGCTCATTTCTTTATTTCTTTTGAGAGAGGATCTCACTAGGTAGCTGAGGATAACCTTGATCTCACGGTGTAGCCCAGGCTGCCTCTCCATCACCCATGTCTGATATTCAGCCCTTCCACGCAGAGCTAGGGACTCATTCAGGCTTTTCTGAAACCTGAGCCTGGAAGAGAGAGCTGGCAGAGGGAGGGGCCACCTGGCCTCATAGCTCCTCCTCTTCCTCGGTGCCCTTCTTCTGGGTCCCAGCTCACAACACTACGGACCACCTCCACTCTCCCTTTGCCTCTCTCTCTCTCCCGCAAAGGTCAGGTGGGGACAGGCTGGGGCCACCCAAACGTCACCTGGCTCCATGGCCAGGGACATTGCCTCTTCTTTCCTTCTAGCTACGGAAAGAAAAGAAGAAAAGTCTGTGTTAATCTGCATTTGGGGGGCCCTTCCCCCTCCTAAACTTCCCAGGGCAGAGGCAGTGATTGGAACTTGGATTATCTGGAGACAAGGGACAGAAAGAACCCAGAACAACCCCTCAGGTATGAATCCTTCAGTTTTGCCCGTGTGTGTGTGTGTGTGTGTGTGTGTGTGTGTGTGTGTGTATTCTCTCTGTGTGTAATAACAGTTTCCTTTGAAGATCTCCAAAGCCCCTTCTTTAAAAATAAAAATCTTAATATTACATTTATTTATTTATGTGTGTGTGCAGGCACACACACGGCATTCAGAGGGCAACTTGCAAGAGTGTTCTCTCCTCCCAACTTGTGGACCCTGGGAATTGAACTCAGGTCATCAGACTTGGCAGCAATCACCTGTACTTGCTGAGCCAACTCATTGACTACTTCCGGAGTCTTTTTTAACTGCTTCTTTCTATGACTCCATAGCCAGAACTTCATTCAGTTATTCAGCAAACATTTCCTGAACACCCTGTGCCATGTACAACTATGGAATGAGATCTGACTCTTGTCTTGGAGGGTCTACAGATGGGGGCTTTCATAGCCACAGCTAGCACATTAGAGTGGGCCAGACACTGGGGAAACTTTTATAAACATTAGCCCATTTAATGTGGCAATAACTATAAAGGAAAGAATATGAGACCATTTTGCAAAAGAACAAGAGGCTTCACAGCTTCTAATCACCTGCCTCCCAGGGCTGAGAGGAAATCTGAGAACATTCAAGAACCCTGGGTCAGTGAACACTTGCTGCTCTTACAGAGGTCCAGGGTTCGATTCCCAGCACCCACATGGTGATTCATAAAAGTCTATGACTCTTGTCCTAAGGCATCCAATGTACTCTTCCAGTCTCCCCAGACACCAGGTACATATGCAGTGCCTGTACATACCTACAGCCAAAACACCCATACCCATAAAACAAATATTTAAAGAACTTTGGAAGGCAGATGTGGTGGCGCCGATAATCCCAGCATTCAGGGGTGGAAACTGGAGGGTGGAGAATTCAAGGTCATCTTTGGCTGCCTAGGAATTGGAAATCCTCTCTCAAAACAAAACAAAACAAACAAAAAAGCCATGGCCACGTAGGACAGGGACAAAGCAATGTCTACTGCTGTCCACTGAGAATGTGACAGGAACAGGAGTTAGTTTGGAGCTGAAGGCTGTGGGTACTAGGCTGAATTCCTGGATGGAGAGTCGGGCTATCTGGGATTTGAAGTCCCTGTAGGCTATTACGGAGGAGAGTGGCTAGGTCTGTCCATCTTCTAGGCTGCAGAAGCAGGGAATACCATAGGGGCAGCTGACGATTTCTGGCAGGGGCCTTGGAAGATATCCATCCCTCAGGAAGAGGAGTAAACTGGCATGGGGTAGGGGAAGAGCAACCCCAGAAGTGGGTGGCCTGGGAGCCCTGGGAAGGCCCAGGAAACTATGTATCCCCACTAGAGAAGATTGGCTTGTAGCTGCGGTCCTCCTTACAATTCTCAGTTCCTGTGTCCCAGCTGTCCCCAGTCAGGGCAGGAGGAAGACAAAAGGTGTTTATTCTGCTGGGGTCTATCCTGGGCTTCCATGAATGGCGTGTTGAAAACCCCGTGTCCACATCCAGATCTGTTTTCACCGCTCTGCCCGAATGTACTGTCTGCATGCCAGGCTGGAGTCAAAAGCCAGGCAGAGATTCTCCAGGGAGGGGCACCATGGCCCTGGGCACGTCAGACTCCAAGGCATACACAGGACCATTTTCCTCTACCGATTCCTACCATGCCCACTCCCAAAGTGGCTGGGAGGCAGGTGGGTGCTTCTCTCCTCCAGCTCACATAAGCTGAGTCCTGCCAGCTTGGTACCCTGGCTTTCTACTGCAACCGTGTTTATTTCCTGACTCTATCTGGAGCCCTGAGAGGCCCATCAGCCTCTGAAACAGCCTCCATCTATTCCCAGCCCAAACTCTCAACACCCAGATTCACACTCCTGCTGAAGGCTGCAAGGAGAGGGACACACTTGTAGGACCGTCTGGGGTGCTGATTGTACAAACTATGTAAAATTTCACTGAGATTCACAGTTAAATTATTTGTTTGTATGTATGTATGTATGTATGTATTCGTTTATTTATTTTCAGACAGGCCCTGGCTGGTCTGGAACTCTCTTTTAGACCAGGCTTCCCCAACTCATAGAGTTGGGAAAACTGTCTGCCTCTGGGATTATTTTATTTTATTTTAATTTTTGAGAGGGATGGAGACCTAAGCCTGGGTCTCACTCTCTGTATATAGCTGAAGCTGGTCTGGTACTCAGGTGGTAGCCAGGTTTTGTCTCAAACTTGTGACAATCCTCTTGCCTCAGAAGTAAATCATCATAACCGGATTTTTGTTTTGTCTGATTTTTGAGACAGGGTCTCATGTAGCCCAAGTTATGTTCAATCTTTTTTTTTTCAAAGATTTTTTTAGTTATTTATTTATTTTATTTATGAGTCCTCTATCTGCAAGTATGCCTGCAGCCAGAAGAGAGCATCAGATCACATTGTGGATGGTTGTGAGCTACCATATGGTTGCTGGGAATTGAACTCAGGACCTCTGGATGACCAGACAGTGCTCTTAACCACTGAGCCATCTCTCCACTCCCTGACTTCAATCTTGCTATGTAGCTGAGGGAGACCTTGAACTCTTTTTTAAAAAATATTTGTAAGCTGGGCAGTGGTGGCACATGCCTTTAATCCCAGCACTTGGGAGGCAGAGGCAGGTGGATCTCTGTGAGTTCGAGGCCAGCCTGGTCTACAAAGCGAGTCCAGGACAGCCAGAGATACACAGAGAAACTCTGTCTCGAAAAAACCAAAAAAAAAATTTGTTTATTTGTTGAAGGTGTATGACTCTTTGCCTACATGTGTGTATGTGTACAACGTGTGTGCCTGGTGTCTACGACGGTCAGAAGAGCGTATCAGGTTCTCTGGAACTAGGGGAGGTTGCGAGGCACCTTGTGGGTGCTGGAAGTGAACCTGGGTCCTCTGGAAGAGCGGCAAGTGGTCTTAACTGTTGAACCATCTCTCTAGCCTGACTTTGAGCTCTTGATCTTCCTGGCTTCACCACGTGCTTGAGCATTTGTGAGTCTCTCTCTCTCTCTCTCTCTCTCTCTCTCTCTCTCTCTCTGTGTGTGTGTGTGTGTGTGTGTGTGTGTGTGTGTGTGTGTGTGTGTGTGTGTGTGTGTGTGTGATTGCAGGCAAGCACATAAAGTGCATGGGCGGCCAGAGGTTGACATCAAATGTCTTCCCCAATCATTCTCTGCACTTTATTTCTTGAGACAGGATCTGCACTCGGGAGGCAGAGGCAGGCAGATCTCTGTGAGTTCAAGCTAAGCCTGGTTGATATTAGACAATCTAGACAGAGCTGTATGGTAAAACTCTGTCTTAAAAACAAAAACAATAGAGGAAAGATGGGTAATTAACTAAATTGCTATACAGTGCTTGCCTATCTTGCAGGAGGCCCTGGGTTTGAACCTCACGTAAAATGAGGCATAGTGCTACACTCCTTTAATGTGGGCACTCAGTAGAAGCAGGAGGACCAAAAGACCTCACCTGGCTTCATAGCAAACTTGAGGCTAGCATAGGCTATGGAAGCAGTGTAAATAACTAACAAAACCAGAGATGTTGCCGAGTAATAGACCACGTGCTCTGCATGGATGAATCCCTTGTTCTAAGCCCCATCACTATACCCAGAATCACAAACACACCCATTCATACCTGTAACAGAATATTTTTATTTACCACACTTATATTTATTAATACTTAACAATCACCTATAAAATACCTAAATCCTATAACCTAAATCTTAAATCTAAAAATCTATAATCTAAGAATGCCTTAATACCTAAAAACACTATAATACCTATTAAAAAACACTTAACATTATTTTAAGTTTCTTTTTTTTTTTTTTTTTGTTTTTCGTGACAGGGTTTCTCTGTATAGTCCCTGGCTGTCCTGGACTCGCTTTGTAGACCAGGCTGGCCTTGAACTCACAGAGATCCACCTGCCTCTGCCTCCCAAGTGCTGGGATTAAAGGCGTGCGCCACCACCGCCCGGCTATTTTAAGTTTCTTAAGAGGATATTAATACTCTTGGCATAGGTTTGTGTAGGATGGCTTAGTTTATGGCAATCCCATCAAGTAGTAATTTTTAAGTTTAAGGTCCATCCAGTTCATAAGGCCAGTTTATTTCCACCACCAAGTTGTGGCCAGTTTATAAAGTGAGTCTGTTCTGACCGCCAGTGGAGGGAGGTCTTTTTTTTTTTTTTTTTGGGGGTGTTGGTGTGCGAGAGTTTTTCTCTGTGTTGTCCCTGCCCTCGACTCACTTTGTAGACCCGGCTGGCCTTGAACCCACAGAGATCTGCCCGCCTCTGCCTCCCCTCCCCCCCCCCCAGTGCTGGGATTAAAGACATGCGCCACCACACCCTGCAAGGGAGGTCTTTTCAATCAGCCAAGAATTGACTCGGTGGTCTCCCTCACCTTTCTGGCACTCTAGGGCTCCAATGCAGGATACTCCAAAGGATTCTCTCTTAGCAGATCTGTGGCGTGTTTTCGCTTTGGATTGCAGTGGTCCAAACTCTGCCAATGGCGTATCCTGCTATGCTCTTCCCCAGTGTGGATTCCCAGCTGGTGAGGGCAAGAGAGAGAGAGAGAGAGAGAGAGAGAGAGAGAGAGAGAGAGAGAGACTTTGTGACTTCTTGATGGGTGAGGGCAGAGAGAGGATGTGAGACTACGTGGATCTTTGATTTTTATGTCCTTCCATTCGGTAATTCTTGGCAAAGGGACTTCCAGCATTCTCGTTGCTGTGGTTACCAATTTTTTTTTTTTTTGAGGCTTTCTCAAGTCACATCTACAACAGTGCCTCAGTGTGGTCCCATCTCGAGATCGTCGGTGGAGGCAGTCTCAGGATTCCCATTGCTTCTCACAGCTAATGACGTCATCTGCGTGGCTTGCCAGGTTTCTTAGCAACAACACCTTTCAAGGGCATATCTTCTGGCCATAACTGGCTCTGCCCATATCTTTCAAGTAAAAGGTCGTCAAGTTTTTGCCAATCCAAAATCCCTATGCTACTAGATGCTAAGTTAAATTATTATCTATTAATTGCACTAACTCCTGCCACACATACCCACAGATGCACACATACAGACAAAACCAATGAAAATGAAGTCTGTAGGACAACAGTGGTGTATGACAGCACTTTGGAAGCAGAGGCAGACAGATCTCCGAGTCTGAGGCCAGCCTGGTCTACATAGTGAATTTCAGGACAACCAGGGCTACACAGAGAAACCCTGTTTTGAAAAATCGAAGCACAAAAACAGGATGATAATTATAAAATTAATAAGTAAATAAATAAAATCTAAATATAGACTCACAGCCCCCCTAAAATTAACTGGGTTATTGAAGTACCACCCATGGTACCAACCACACTTTGGGATATAAAGGCCTGAAGGATAAACTCAGGGTTTGCCATGGTTGGAACCCAACAGCCTGCAAGTTCATATGCCATATTTTGTCTTTACACAGCCTTAGCTACAGTCAAATGCAATTCCTTTTTTTTTTTTTTTTTTTTTTTGGTTTTTCGAGACAGGGTTTCTCTGTGTAGCCCTGGCTGTCCTGGACTCACTTTGTAGACCAGGCTGGCCTCGAACTCGCAAAGATCTGCCTGCCTCTGCCTCCCAAGTGCTGGGATTAAAGGCGTGCGCCACCATTGCCCGGCTAAATGCAATTCCTTATTCATCTCCATGCATACTCCATTTTTTTTCTTTCCTTCCCCCTTTGTGGTATTGGGAATGGACCCAAGGCCTGTGTGAGTTCAACAACTACCACTGAGCCGTACCCCCAGCTCTTCAATAGGGGACTGCGGGTAGGCTCCCTGCTGCTGAGCCATACCTCAAGATTCTCAATGTCAAATTCTAGGCAAGCTTTCTACCGAGTCATGTCCTGGCCCACATTCATCTTTCTCAGCATCTAGATTTTTCACCTGTCTTTGCCTCCACCAGGAATGTCAGTCCCATCTGGATATGTCCTGTAGCTGGCCATGCAGCTGGAAGTAAACGCTGGGGATCTTGAGTTCCAGATGTTCCAGCTGTGACTTCTCAGATTCTTGATGGGACTGTATGAAAAGCCATCCACTGGCCAGACACAGAAGGAAGCAGAGATGCAAATTGCTCCCCAGCCTAATGAATGGAGCAGGGGTTGGAAGCCTGGGAAAAAGGGTGGGGCACCTTTGCCCCTCTGCCCAGCACTGTCCTTCCTTCTTCTGTTCCCACTGGGTAAGTATCCCTAATCAGCCCCTGTTACTTTCTAGGTCTCAGTTTCCCCCACTGTCCAACTATGGCTGGAGACCAGACATGATGGCACCTATTTGTAATCTTAGTACTTGGAAGCAGAAGGATCAAAAGATTAAGGTCATCCTCAGCTATACATCAAGTTCCAGACCAGCCTAGGCTACCTGAGACCCTGTCTCAAAATAAGCAGGCAATGGTGGCATAGGCCTTTAGTAATCTCAGCACCAAGGAGGCAGAGGCAGGCAGTTCGAGGTCAGCCTGATCTACAGCCAGGGCTACAAGAGAAACCCTGTTTTGAAGACAAAACAAAAAACAAAAACAAAACCCAAAATACCAATAACAACACAAATTAAAACAAAACAAAAACAGGACAGGCAAGGTGGCTCAGCGGTAAAGTACTTGTCACCAAGCTTGAGCACCCGAGTTAAGTCCCTGGAACCCACATGATGGAAAAAGAGAGACAACTCCCCAAAGTAGTCCTATGGCTTCAACATGTGCTGTGGGGCACACACCAACATTCATGAACATCATTCATCCACATGAATGTCACACACAAATACATATTTATATATTAATATTTATTATCAATAGTTTTATATATTAATTTCTATATATTACATATTTATATATAAATATATGCATATATAAATATGTATATGTAAATATAGCCACATAAAATATGTACATATGGGCTGAAGAGATGGCTCAGCAGTTAAGAGCACTGGCTGTTCTTCCAAAGGACCCAAGTTCAAATCCCAGCAACCACATGGTGGCTCATAACCATCTATAATGAGATCTGGTAGCCTCTTCTCAGGCCGAATGTTGTATACATAATAAATAAATAAATCTTTTTAAAAGTACATATATATATATATATATATTCGAAGAAAAGAAGTGTGAGGAATGTTGGCAAAGGATTGTAACCTCAGCACTTACTTATGAGGTAGAAGCAGGAGAATAAAAAATTCAAGACGATCCTCATCTACACAGCAAGTTCCAGGTTAGTCTGGCCTATGTGACTCTATATCAAGAAATCATTAAAGGCTGGACATGGGGGAGCACACCTTTAATCCCAGCACTCAGGATGCAGAGGCAGGCGGATCTCTGTGAGTTCGAGGCCAGCCTGGCCCAGGACAGCCAGGGCTATTACACAGAGAAACCCTGTCTTTAAAAACCAAGAAAGTAAAACAAAAACAAAAGCAAAAAAAAGAAATCATTACAAAGGAACTATAAAGTATGGCTCAGTGAATAAGAACACTGTGCTGGCTGCTCTTCCAGAGGACCCAGACTCAATCCCAGGCACCCTCATAGTGGTGACTCATAAACGTCTGTAACTTCTCTTCCAGGGCATTCGGCGCCCTCTTTTGGCCTCTTTCGGTATTGCAAGTGGTACACAGATGCATGTGGGCAAAACACACACACACACAATATAATAAAAATAAATTTTAAAACAACAATGCTTATGTATTTAAAACATCAATACTTATGTATGATGTGGTAGTGGATGCCTTTAATCCCAGCACTCGGGAGGCAAAGGCAGTCAGATCTCTGCACGTTCAAGGCCAGGCTGGGTCTACAGAGCAAGTTCTAGGACAGCCAGGGCTGCACAGAGAAACCCTGTCTCAAAAGAAGGAGAAGGAGAAGAGAAATAAATTAATTCCTTTTTTGTTTTTTGTTTGTTTTGTTTTTGGGGTTTTGATGTTTTTGGGTTTTTTTTTTTGTTTTTTTGTTTTACACAGGGTTTCTCTGTGTAGCCCTGGCTGTCCTGGACTCACTCTGTAGACCAGGCTGGCATCGAATTTACAGAAAACCTGCCTACCTCTGCCTCTGACTCCCTAGTGCCGAGATTAAAGGCCTCTGCCACCACACCCAGCTAAATTAATTAATCCTTAAAAAGAAAAAGGAGGGCTGGAGAGGTGGCTCAGAGGTTAAGAGTACTGGCTGTTCTTCCCAAGGTCCTGAGTTCAATTCCCAGCAACCACATGGTGGCTCACAGCCATCTACATTGAGATCTGCCTGGGCATATATGTAGAGCAAATACTGTATACATAATAAATAAATTTTAAAAAATGTTAAAAAAAAAAAGAAAAAGGATACCAAAACGCTGCTTTGTAGAGAGAAAGGCTTCAGGTTCTAAAACTCCTGCAGGTAGCAGAGAGTTCTCCTGAGATTTTTGCCATCGAGGAGATAAATAGGTCTGGGGCAGATCCGCTGTGGTCCATGGACCACCAGGCTAGGGAGGTTGATGGAGTGGTCCCAAGAAGAGAAGACAAGGCCTTTGGAAAAGGAGACCTTCAAGAGGCAGGGAGTTAGGATGAGACCCATGGGGAAGGGGAAGCTGTGTGAAGGAACGGTCCCCCAAAAGCTGAGCAGAGACTCACATTCTTCCTCTGTTTCAGCCAGTGCTCTCCAGCCCACTCCACTGCCTTTTCCAGGTAAGATCTGCCTCTTCCACCTCCCAAGCTAGCATGGTCCAGCCACACCAATTTGATAGAAGGCTCCCATGGCATCTTGTCCCATTGCACCAGCTTCCCCCCCCCCTTTTTTTAACAGAGCTGAGGCTGGTAGGGGGCCCAAGCCGCTGCCGAGGGCGCCTGGAGGTCATGCACAGCGGCTTCTGGGGCAGCGTTTGCGATGATGACTGGGATGTTGTAGATGCCAACGTGGTATGTCGTCAGCTGGGCTGTGGCCTGGCATTGCCGGTGCCGCGGCCCCTGGCCTTTGGTCAGGGCAGGGGCCCCATTTTCCTGGATAACGTGGAGTGCCGCGGGCAGGAAGCTTCCCTGAGCGAGTGTGGCAGCAGGGGCTGGGGTGTCCACAACTGCTTTCACTACGAAGATGTGGCCGTCCTATGTGATGGTGAGTACAGGAAGCAGGTACAGTGGGGCCAGGCAAGCTCACTTAGACGTTTGGTTGCCCCACAGAGTTCCCCCGCTTGGTTTTCTTTTCTCCATGGCTACGGATTGAACCCGGGGCCTCATGCATGCTAGGCAATTACTTTTTTTTTTAATTTTTTTTAAAGATTATTTATTTATTGTGTATACAGTGTTCTGCCAGCATGTATACATTCACTCCAGAAGAGGGCACCAGATCTCAATGTAGATGGTTGTGAGCCACCATGTGGTTGCTGGGAATTGAACTCAGGACCTTTGGAAGAACAGCCAGTGTTCTTAACCTCTGAACCATCTCTCCAGCCCGCTAGGCAATTACTTTAACACTACGCCACATGCCCAGCCTGGCACTGGGGGATTCTGTGCACGCGATCTACCGCTGAACCATGTTTTCCCTCCATTTATTTATTTGTTAGTTTGTTTATTTGTTTGGTTTTTTGTTTATTTGAGATGAAGTCTCATATAGACCAGGCTAGCTGTGAGGGCAGAGAACAAAAAGATCCCTGGATCTTTGCTTCTGCTCTGTTTCCTCTGCAGAATTCTTGCACCCCCAGCCCCCAACAAGGAAGGTGTTGACCAGCGTAGCACCCCCTACAGCCCTCCAAAATGGGAAAGGTAAGTGTGGGGAGACCCTTGGTAGGCTAGAGGAGGTGATTAAGTGGGGGTGAGGGCTTCAAGGTCATCCTTCAGTGCAGTAACAAGGACCCGCTTTTGAGGGACAAGTAGAGGGAGGAAACCTAGAGGAGGCCGGTCCCATCTATTAGGAAGTCAGGGAGGGCTTCGTGGAAGCGATATCGCAGCTATATCTTGCAAAGTGCTTTTCTCCGGTCAGCTATATATATAACAAACAGATGTATTCTAGAACGCCAGTTAGAGCAGGGATGGGAAAGAAGGCTGGTTTTAGTTTAGAATGACACAATGTAGACTGATTATCCTGGAACCCACAATCCAACTCCGGACTGTCAGATGGCTTTGTCAAGGGGGTGGGCCGGCTATCTTATCCCTCCTGGGATTTTGGTCCTGCAGCCCAGGGCGCTGTCCCTGGGGAGGCCTGGTGCTTTGACAAAGTGGATGTAACTGTCCCCCTCATGGCCCTGTGAGAAGCTGCTTGCCCCACCCTCTCCGTCTACGGTCACCAGGTGAGGGCAGCGTGCGCCTGGTGGGCGGCGCCGGCCGGTGTCAAGGCCGAGTGGAGATTCTGCATGGTGGACTGTGGGGCACCGTATGCGACGATGACTGGGGACTGCCGGATGCTGCCGTTGTATGCCGCCAGCTGGGCTGTGGGGCCGCCTTGGTTGCCACCACTAACGCCTTTTTCGGCTACGGCACCGGGCATATCCTGCTGGACAACGTTCACTGCGAAGGTGGAGAGCCCCACCTGGCGGCCTGCCAGAGCCTAGGCTGGGGCGTGCACAACTGCGGACACCACGAGGATGCTGGGGCGCTCTGTGCAGGTGCCAGGGGCAGGCGGGGGCGGGGCCTGGCCAGAGGGGCGGGGCCTTTTGCAGGAGTAAGGGCCGGAAGGGGAAATGGAGGAAGCTGACTTAAGGGCTGGGTGGGAAAAGGGATTTGACTAATTACTCTCCAGATCTCTCTGGAAAGAAAGGCTCTGAGATTACGTGTACTATCTCAGGTCTACTCTGGGGAAGCAACTCAGAATCACCCTCATTCTCACACACTCTGTAGCTCTATAGAATATGGTGTATTCCTCTGGTATTAGAAATGCCTCTAGAGCCGGGCGGTGGTGGCGCACGCCTTTAATCCCAGCACTTGGGAGGCAGAGGCAGGCGGATCTTTGCGAGTTCGAGGCCAGCCTGGTCTACAAAGCGAGTCCAGGACAGCCAGAGCTGTTAAACAGAGAAACCCTGTCTCGAAAAACCAAAAAAAAAAAAAAAAAAAAAAAGAAATGCCTCTAGAATTTTCTAGCAATTTCCGAGAATTCTTCATGGACTATTTCAGAATAAAGCAATAATATTCTAGAATTGCTCCCTCAAAGATTACTTTCAAAGCACCTAAACTGCAGAACCCTGCTCAGTTATCTGGAATCCTGGGGATCTAATAATAGAAATACCTCTCCAATTTGGGAGGTATTTTCAGCAAATAAAAGGGAGGCATTGGGGCAGAAAGGATGTGGCTTAATTGGAGAGCTTACCTAGCACGAAGCCCTTGATCCCCAGCCCTACATAAACTAGGCATACTTACATACCTCTAACTCCAGCCCTCAGTACATTAGCCATAATGGTCATAGGTAACCCTTACCACATAAGGAGTTTCAGGCCAGCCTGGGTTGCATAAAACTATGTCCAAAAAAAAAAAAAAAAAAAGGCTGGGCCTGGTGGCATATACCCTAATTCTCAGCTCTTAGGAAGCAATGGCAGCCTGATCTCTGAGAGTTCAGGGCCAGGCAGGGCCTTGTCTCAAAGTAAAATAAAATAGAGGTGATTTTTGTCCTGTTGAGGCAGGGTTTCACTCTAGCCCAGGCTGGCCTCTAGCAAATGATAATCCTCCTAAATCAGCCTCCCTAGATTACTGGCATTTGCCACCCACCCAGCCTAACAGATGGGTTGTTGTGGCTGTTACATGCAGGGGAATCAAACCCAGCATGTAAACCAGACACTCTACCACTGTGCTAAATACACCCTTCGCCCAGCAAATAATACTTATGGGGCCATAACAGTACTTCTCAAATAGACTCTGTTCTATTAGATGGAAATTGTGGCAAACCAAAGGCTATCATTCCCAGTTTACAGATGGGAAAGTTGTGGTCCTGAGAGGCAACCAGAGCCCTAGCAGAATCACAACTGATCTTGCTCAAAGGAGTTCATGCTCCCTCCCCTTTCTGGCCTCATTTTATCTGTAGGGTAGGATAAAGATTCTTCACTCTTATTTTAGCCTGGCCTTGAACTCAGTACTTAAAGGACATTGATCCTCCTGCCTCCACCTCCCCAGTGCTGGGGTTACAAGCATGTACAGCTACACCCATTTTACGTGACATTAGGACAGACCTCGTGCCTCATGCATACTAGAGAAGCACTCTACCAACTGAGCTATATCCCCAGCCATAAAATTGGCCAAGTCTTTTTCTGTAAGTCCCTCAGAAATGAGCATGGAGGTCCTTAGTAGGCAAAGCTCTGAATCTTTCTGTTTTGTGAACATTAGGCTTCTAAGAACACTGGAAACAGAAATGAAAGCATGTAACAAGCCTGCATCCATCTGGGTACCACACATAATGTCAAAACTGGGCAGGGCTCCTTCTATCTCAGCTGGGCTCCCAGCCCTGGAAATACATTTTTGTTTTTGAAGGTGGGACAGCCTTAGTCCTACCACTAACCCTTCTGTCTTCTCTCCTGCTCTAGTTCTGAGCCCTCCAACTTTCACAGCACTGCCTCCCTCTGTCACAAGAGAAGACTGGGCATGGCACACTGAGCCAGCAGGTAAAGAGCCCACCCTCCCAGCTGGAAGGGTTGGGACTGTTGGTTAGGGGTGGGAACCAAGGAGGCTGGTCTAGAGATACAAGAAAGGGACTTAAGCTAAGGCTTTGGGGCCAATGGTAGAGACGGGGTGAAAAGAGATGAGCATGGATGGACACCCAGGACTCTGAAGAATGAAGGGTGAGTAAGAGATTTCTTTAAAATGCCTGACTCAGGCTTGGCGAGGTGGTGCAGGCTTTTAATCCCAGCACTCAGGAGGTTGAGGCCGGTGGATTTCTGTGAGTTCGAGTCCAGGACAGCCAGGGCTCAGTTAGTTACACAGAGAAACCCTGCCTCAAAAAACCAAAGCAAGCAAGCAAACAAACAAATAAAAATTGTAATGATTGACTCAAATTAGGGGTTGCTGCTGAGGTAGGGAATTGAGAGGCCACGTGAGGGAATTCAAATCGGGAATCGAGGTTAGAAGTAAGTTCGGAATTAGAGCTACAGCCATCACTGTGATTAAAACTAGGATAATTAAGATCCGGAAGTTAGGGGGATGGTGATTGGGATGTAAAAAAAAAAAAAGCCGGGCGTGGTGGCGCACGCCTTTAATCCCAGCACTCGGGAATCTCTGTTGAGTCTGAGATCAGCCCTGTTTACATTGTGAATTGCAGGCCAGACAACGCTACATACTGCGAGCCTGTCTTGAAAAAAGAAAAAGAAAAAGGGGAGGAAAAACCCAAAAGATGTTTATTACTGACAGTACAGAGACTCTGGGACTGAGGCAGAGTAAGGTGTGGGTGTGGTAAATGGCCTTCTCGCCCCCTCCAAAGGCTCCCTTGTCTACATAGCTACAGGAATTGATGCCCTGCCTTCCAGGGATAACGTGTGGTTCACCACGGCATCCTGGGCCTCGGGGAAGAAAAGTAAGTGGCCCTTGCCTGGGTACCCGCAGGGGGTAGGAGCGGGTGGGCGGAGGGCTGCAATAAGGAGCCTGCCACCCCAGCCCAGCCACTCTGACACCGGGCCGTGCGCCCCGCAGGCGGTAGGCTGCGGCTGGTAGGCGGCCCGAGCCCGTGCCGCGGCCGCGTGGAGGTGCTGTACGCCGGGGGTTGGGGGACCGTGTGCGACGACGACTGGGACTTCGCGGACGCGCGCGTGGCCTGTCGCGAGGCGGGCTGCGGCCCCGCGCTAGGCGCCACGGGCCTCGGTCATTTCGGCTATGGCCGAGGCCCTGTGCTGCTGGACAACGTAGGCTGCACCGGTACCGAGGCCCACCTCAGCGACTGCTTCCACCTGGGCTGGGGCCAGCATAACTGCGGCCACCACGAAGACGCCGGAGCTTTGTGCGCAGGTGAGGCTGTGGCGCGGGAGGGGTGGAGTCCCGGAGGAGATGGGCGGGGCCGAACGCACGGGAGGGGATGTGGGCGGGCACACCAAGGAGGCGGGGCGGGGCCTGAGGAGTCATGGGCGAGGCCCCGCGCACGCGCTCGCGATAATATAGGCGGGGCTGAATCAGAAGAGGGGCGGGCTGTCGCGTGGGGGCGGGACATGAAATTAGTGGGCACTCGCTGCCCTGTGGACGGGGCCGAGTCTGAGGAGGCATGGGTGTGGTCGTGCGCAGGCGCTATCTGCTGTGTGGGCGGGGTGGTCTAAGTAATGGGAGTGGCCTCACGTAGCAGGCGCTGCGGAGCGGGCTAGACGGGGTGCGATGAAGAAGGGGCGTGGCGGTCTCTGCTGCAGTGCAGCGGAAGTATTGCGCATAGGGGAGCAGCCCAGATCCTCGGGCACTCTCAGCGGCTGCGCGGTATGGTCGTGACCGGAAGGGCGAGTCCTCTGCAGAGAGGGGAATAGGGCGTGGCCTAGGGAAGGTTCGTGCTGTGCTCTCCGTCTTGTGGAGGGAGGTGTCCGTTTATTCACTCTCTGCTGAGTCAAGGTTCCCTACTCGCTACTAGTGATGGATAGGAAGCAGGTGGAGCGACCTTTCCCAGAGCTAGCTTTTGACTTTTCAGCGATATCAATGAAAAAAGGGCGTTTACAAAGTCTGGCGGGACATTGGCAATTCCTTCTGTTCGTTGCTTGCTGTAGAAAGTGGTATCTCCACCTCTATTTGATGTTCAGGCCTAAGGGGGCCCTCCTGTCTCCTACCTTAAGGCTGGCAGTCTTCGAAGTGATTTCTATTTTAATGTATAATCCAGAAAGGGTAGAAAAGATGACTTGGCTGTAGGGAGCATGTTCCCCAATATGACAGCAATCTCTTTTTTTCTGACTTGCTGAGCCAGGCCCAGAGGAGCTGGGACTCCAAGTCCAGCAGGATGGTTCTGAGACCACCCGAATGCCCAGTCCTCGGCCCAGAGATGGTAGGTTCCTACTGCCACTGAAAATGAGATTGGAACTTTGTGGGTAGGATGAACCTGGATTGAGGAAGGGCAAAGCCTGGATTACAGCAGGTCAGCAGAACTGACCAAGTCCTAGAACACTTGTCCTTATGTGTTGCTCTCCTCATCAATGGGCTTCAAACTAGAGCAGTCTAGAACTGGAGGTGGCAAGCTGGGGTTAATATAGCTCAGTGGGTAGAGTGCTTGCCCAGCATGCAGGAGCTTCAGGTTCAGTCTCCAGCCATGTCTTCTATGGGCCAACCCTTTCTGACCCCTGGCCTTATCTGTGACACAGAGCACCTCACGAACTGGAACATGCCTGTAATCCCAACACTTGGGAGACTGAGGAAGAAAAGCCAGGAGTTCAAGGCCAGCTTTGTCTGTACCATAGCTACATAGCAAGTTTGAGGCCTGTCTGGGTCTCAAAACACTAAATGAAAAAACTAGAGCCACCTAGAGATTTCTCCATTTGGGATCAAACGGAAGGGATGAGAATCCTATCTTGAAGCAAACAGTGACAGAATGCAGAATTAGGCATGATGGTCCATGGCTTTCATTCCAGCATTCCAGAGACTTGGGCTCTAAGGATAGTGAATTCAAGGCCAGGAGGAGCCACAAAGGCTCTACCTTAAAAGAAAAACCCAACAAATTAGCCCAGGGAATCCAGGTATGGAAGGGGAGACAGTAAACTTTGGGGGACAGGATAAGACATAGTCACGGTTTCCAAACAGCCTGTGCCTAAGGGGCTGAGACTGTTGGGGATCTCACTACATAGATCTGGTTGATCTTATGTTTTTTTATTGGACCAGGCTGGCCTCAAACTCACAGAGATCCACCTGCCTCTGCCTCCCTGGTTCTGGGATTAAAGATATGCGCCATGCGCCACCATATCCAGCATTATTTATTTGTGTCAGTGTGTATATCTATATATATGCATACATTTGTTCACATATCTGAACACAAAATAGTATAAATGTGGAGGTCAGAGGACAACCTGTAGGAGTTGGCCTTCTCCCTCCACCAAATAGGTCTTAGGGATAGAACTCAAGTCATCCTGCTTGGAGGCAAGTGCCCTCAACCACAGAGCCATCCCTTGAGTCCCATGAGCCCATGGACTCTTCTGACCTGAGGCCTTATCTCCAACACAGGGCACCTCCGTCTGGCTAGTGGAACCCACCGGTGTGAGGGACGTGTAGAGCTCTTCCTAGGACAACAATGGGGCACTGTTTGTGATGACGCTTGGGACCTACGGGCAGCCATTGTCCTGTGTCGTCAGCTGGGATGCGGCCAGGCTCTGGCAGCCCCTGGTGAGGCCCACTTTGGTCCAGGCCAAGGCCCCATCCTCTTGGACAATGTCAAATGCCGAGGAGATGAGAGCACCTTGCTACTCTGCTCTCATATCCGCTGGGATGTCCACAACTGTGACCACAGCGAGGATGCTAGTGTCCTGTGCCAGCCATTGTGACCCAGCTGGCTCTGCACTCCATACCATATCAAAAGAGGAGCCTATGGGGAACTGCCTCACCTTTTTCAGGATGCCCTCCTATAATTTCTGCAGTTCCTGGTACCCCTTTCTCCCCTAGCATGGGGGAGCTGCACTACAGTACCTGCCCCCATCCTCTTGCTGGGTGGCCTCAGACTGTTGTCACCTGCTGGAGGCCCAGTACAGTGAACATGGCAATGTTTTGCTTAGCCAAAACAGAAAACGTGGAAGAATGATTCACTTCTCTTTGGGGAAACTCTTATATAGTACCCCAGACCCTGACCCTTCCTCTCTCCACCCATATCCATGAGGCTTGGGCTCTCTGTAAATGCCTTCAAACCCTTCCAGTGACCTATCATGGTCTCCCCCCAAAAGAAGGGAGACAGAAAGGGTTGGGGTGCTCTTTTCTATACACTGGCAGAGGACTGCAGAAGATCCTAGGTCATCACCTTCCCTGCTGGGTGAGGGCCTGGACTCAGATGGTGCTCAGCTGAACAAGAGGGCTGCAGGGGCCAAAGCAGGGAAAGGAGGAGCCCTTCTTGCAGCATCTCTGATTTCCACTGCCCCCGGCACAGAGCCTCCACTTTGCAGTAGCAAAGAAGCTTGGAGGCCTCTAGCCACGGTTCACAGGTGCCAAGTCAATAAAGCATTATCCCCCAGTCTTTTAACTGAGGTCATTGTTTGAGAACCTGTACTGTGGCAGCTGGAAAGACTCCAGGAAGGCCTTTCTGGAGAAAATCAGTGGAGAGATGAAAGGCTGCGGTCCAAGAGCATTATCCAGTTCTCCACAGACCCATCACAGCCTGGAAATGCTGAATCACCAGGGCAAGCTTCAGGCCCCTAGAAGAGCTTCTGGTCACCTTCTCCGTTCTATTACACGCCCACACGTTTAGATCCAGGAAAAGAGGATGTACAGCATGCTGGTGCATGTCCATAATCCCTGTACTGGGGGTGCCAAGGAAGGAACAATGCTGGGAGTTCCAGGCCTGCCAGAGCTGTGGCGAGAACCTAAACAAGCCAAGAAAATAAGATAGCAAACAATGAAAACAACTTCTACTCTGGTGATATGTACTATGGTGTTACCTCTTTAAGGGAGTCACAGGAGGAAGATCTCAGGGCCATCCTCAACTACATAACCATGCAAGGCCAGCCTGGGCTATGAGAGACCTGAGGGGCAGGGGAGGCTGTTGAGGGGAGAGACACTGTCTGAATTGGTGGTGGCAGAAACCTATAATCCCAGCACTTACATGCTGAAGCAGATAGATTGGAAGTTTAAGGCAGCCTGGGTTTCCAGAGAGGCCCCACCACTCTCTCTCTTTTCCCCACCTATGAATTTCTAGATTAGTTTTTTTGTTTTTTGTTTTTTTTTTTTTAATTTTTCAAGACAGGTTTTTGTTGTATATCTCTGACTGTCCTGGAACTCACTCTGTAGACCAGGCCAGCCTCAAATTCAGAGATCTTCCTGCCCCTGCCTCCTGAGGGCTGGGATTATGAGCCATTACTCACCATAAATTTCCATGTGAGCCATTGTATTTTGTTCTCATTTGTTCCTGCCTTCTTTATGCCTTTGCTATTCTTTGATGCTTCCTTTAGACTCCATTTCTGCTTGGTTTTTGCAGGACTGGGGATTAACACTAGGACGTAATTCACAGAGAGCAAGTACTCTCTTATCACTGAGCCACAACTCCTCCAATTCTACTTCCCCCTCCCCCAACAAATATTGTGTGTGTGTGTTTATTTCAGGTGTCCTATTCTATCACTCTTGGGTTCCCTTGGAACAGGGTCTCTCACTGAACCCAGAGCTATGCTAAATGCAAGTTCTGGAAGTCATTCTGTCTCTGCCCTCTGCAGTACCAAAGTTATAGGCATTTGCGGTCACCCTGGTTTTACCCCTGGGTGCTGGAATACATGCTCAGGTCTTCAACATAGCACTTACCCATTAAGCCGTCTATTCAGCCTCTTATTGTTAAATTTTTATTTATTTTGTGTATGCTCTGTGTTCACCAAGGTCAAACAGCATTGGACCCCCTGGTACTAGAGTTACGATGGTTGTGAACCACACCATGTGGATGTTAGGATCTGAACTCAGGTTCTCTGCAAGAACCAGTGCTCTTAACTGCTGAGCCATCTATCCAGCCCCTCTTAGCTTAAAAATAAAATTATCGCATGCAAGTGTGTGTAGACATCACAGGAGGTCTCTCCTTTCAATACGTGGGGCCCAGATTCTTTCCTCTGTGTAATAGTTCTAGCTGTCCTGGACTCTATAGCCCTGGCTGGCCACGAACTCACAGATCCACCTGCCTCTGCCTCCTGAGTGCTAGGATTAAAGGCTTGAGCCACCACACTCGGCTTGAGATTCTTGATAGAAAGTTGTTTTTACCCGCTAAGCCATCACGCCAGCCCCGGGCCCCTCATCATCTACACCATCATGGAGACATGATGTCCTTGTCTCTGCGTTCCTGAGGATGACTTGAATTTCTGCTCCTCCTTCCAAAGTGCAGCATGCTAGCGTCCCGTGTCTATTTGTTGTTACACCTGCCTGACAACCTGAGCGGGAGCCAGACATTAAGGATTGAGGGATTAGCAAAAAAACGAGGCAGCTGGGATTGACTTCCTATAAGGTCAAACACCAAACTTCCAGGGTCTTCCCGTTCACAGGCACTGCCCCGGGAAGTCAAACAAAAGCCTAGCGAAAAGTCCAGGGTTTTGCTGGGTCACCAGAAAATCATCAGGGACCAGGTGTTAGGATTCCCACCCCCCTGCCCCACAAGTTTTGATGGCCAGGACCCAGACAGGACGTGACGTGGTATTGCCCTTCCGGCCCCCTCACGGCGGCGCGCCTTCCTGCTGAGTCACCGTAAGAGCTCAAAAGAGGGCCCGCCCTGGGTGGGAACCTAAGCCACGCCTCTATCTTCTTGAAGGATCCTGATTGGGTGGCTCATACCGGTTTCAGCCAGTCACAGCAAGTTGCAGGTTGCCGGGGGGGGGGGGGGGGAGGGATGGGGCAGGGTGTGCGTGGAGAGGATGGGGGAAGAAGGGATGGGGAAGGTGGGGCGTGGAGGGTACGGGGAAGAGGGAGGGGGTGGAGCCATCCTCTTTGAGACCCTCCCATCCCTCGAAGGCTCAGGTTTTGGGGAGAGTTCTAGGCCTGGTCTGACAATGAGTCCCGGATGTAGCCCATACAAGGGGAGGAAGGTCAAGCATTCCCAAGAGACTGGAGTTTAGGTGACATTTTCAGTCCCTGAAGACATTTGCAGCTTACATACAAAGAGCATTTACCAACAACAACCTCAGGGCCACAGAACTGCTCTTCTTCTCTCTCTCTTTTTTTTTTTTTTTTTTTGGTTTTTTGAGACAGGGTTTCT
>CAJQZJ010033880.1:885216-924493 GCA_907164525.1 Lophiomys imhausi | reverse complement strand
CTCTCTTTTCTGAAACAAGGTCTTGCTGTGTGGCTCAAGCTGGCCTGGAACTCCTGATCTTCCTGCCTCCACCTCCCAACTCCTGGTATTCCAGGTGTGCAATACACCTCCGTGCTTCGTTTATTGGCCTGTTTAATGACACGGCGATCAACCTGATGGGATCAGGATCTACAGGGAAGAGGATGGACTCCTAGGAGGAGGCTTCTGCAGACCCAGAAGGAAGTGGGAAGGTTTTGTTTGTTTGTTTTTTTAACATCAGGGGTCTGAATATTGCCTGGTGCTATGGTAAGAGAAGAGGCCAGGCCAGGAGAAAGTACAGAGCAGAACTATTTCTAGAATTTCTCTCTATTTGGTCTGTTCCTTACATGCTTGCTAGAGCTGCCCCCTCTAACTGCATTCATTCATTTACTCATCTCTCCCACTCATTCATTCTTTGTTGTTTTCCATTCCTTTTTGGATTTTTCTTTCTGTATTTTATATATTTTGGGTGCATATGAAGGGTCTAATGCACTGTTGTGTGTGAGTGTGTGTGTTTTGGTCTATAGGTCAGCAGACACAATATGGGAGTCAGTCAGTTCTCTCTTTCTACCATATGGGTCCCTG
Organism: Lophiomys imhausi; assembly: GCA_907164525.1. Classification (NCBI taxonomy): domain Eukaryota; kingdom Metazoa; phylum Chordata; class Mammalia; order Rodentia; family Muridae; genus Lophiomys; species Lophiomys imhausi. Next base: position 923,890 of record CAJQZJ010033880.1, on the reverse strand, counting down.
AGATTTAACTCTGGTTGTCAGGTTTAGTGGCAAGCACCCTGACCTACTGAACCATATTGTTAGCCCTCTCTTTGGATTACTTTTTTTAATTTAATTTTATATGTATAGGTGTTATATCTGCATGTGTATCTGTGCACTGTGTGCATGTCTGGTGCCCATGCAGGTCAGAAGTGGCTGTCAGATCCCTTGGAACTGGAGTTACATATGGCTGTAACCTGTCATGTGGGTGCTGGGAATTGAACCCCTGTCTTCCGCAAGAGCAGCAAGTGTTCTTAACATCTCTCCAGGCCCTCCATGCATTGCTTGATGTTATGTGTTCTCATGCTTTGTGCGTACCAGGTCTTGTGATCATTTCTGATCCTTCAGTAGAGATGAAGACAAAATGCAGATCTGACTATTTTCCACCATTGTTAAAATATCTTATGAAGGGCCTGATGTCTCACACCTCTCATCTTTGTACTCTGATGCACACAGATGACCAGGAGTTCAAGGCCAGCCTGGATTACATGGCAAGTTTCAGGCTAGCCTTGCTACAGAGTGAGACTATTTTCAAAAGAAAAAAAATAAACAAGGGCTGGAGAGATGGCTCATCGGTTAGGAGCACTGATTGCTCTTCCAGAGGACCCAGGCTTAAATCCCAACACCCACATGGCAGTTTGGAACTCTCTGTAATGGCTGGGCATGGTGGTGCTCTCCTTTAATCCCAGCACTCGGGAGGCAGAGGTAGGTGGATCTCTGTGAGTTCAAAGCCAGCCTGGTCTACAGAGTGAGTTCCAGGACAGCCACGGTCCTGTTACACTCAGAAACTCTGTCTCAAAAAAACAAACAAAAAAAAAAAAAGAAAGAAAGAAAGAAAGGAAAAGAAAAAGAAAAAAAGAGACTTAATTCCTGGGCAGGGGAGGGGCTAGATGAATAAGAAAAAAATTTTCTGGGTTGGTGATATGATTCAGTTGGGGAGCATTCATGTGAGACCCTGGGTAGGAGTCTCAGCACAGTAAAAAACAACAAATGAAAACAACAAACTCTAACCCTGTCTCCCAACTCCTGAATTACTTACCCATCATTTAATGTCCCTTATACTCTGAGTCCTGACCCCATTAGAATTTCCTGAAACAGCAGAGAGTCAGGGAGCCTATCATAAATATATCTAACCGGGCGTGGTGGCGCACGCCTTTAGTCCCAGCACTCGGGAGGCAGAGGCAGGCGGATCACTGTGAGTTCGAGGCCAGCCTGGTCTACAAAGCAAGTCCAGGACAGCCAGAGATACACAGAGAAACCCTGTCTCGAAAAACCAAAAAAAAAAATAAATAAAAAATAAAAATAAAAATAAATATATCTAAATGTCCCACCCAGGTAGGAGTGACAGTGATTATGTTTGATCCAAGCGCTAGGGAGGCAGAGGCAAGATGATCTATGTAAGTTTGAGGCCAGCCTGGTCCACTCAGTTCCAGGTCAGCCAGGAAACTCTTGAATCTCTTATCTTGAAACTCTGTCTCAAAATAAAAAGAAAAAAGAAAAGAAAGAAGGAAAAAGAGAGAAAAAGAAAGAATGAGACAGACTAGGGTTATTATTCAGGTACAAGAATGGTATTTAGCATGGTGGACTGAGAGTTTTGTTTTCTTCAAAAACACAGAAATGTTATGTGAATATGCTGTATGTTTTTGTTTTGATCCCAGGTGTGGGATATGGGGTTGCTTCAGATTGTCCCCAGGAGCTAACTATGATTTGTCTTGTGCTTTAGGAGGGGTGTGATTTTGTCAGCTGCAGATGGTTTACATTTGGAACTCTGGGGACTCTTCAGAGATTATATAAATGCCAGAGCTCCAAGAAGGGCAGCTGCCACTCCAGTTTGTTAAATGGTCACGTGCAAAGAGACAAGTAGAAGAAATTGGATATTCTTTCAATGACGATCAACCCTGCCCCAAGGAACTCAACACCTCTAATCAGCAGGAAGTAGTCTAATGAGATTGACACCCTCTTTTCCCCTCTATTCTTTCTCTCCTATCTAGTGTCGGGGAATTGGAAGGGATTGGGGTAGAGAAAAGTAGTAGGAAAACAAAACCAATAAAGTAGCCAAAAATATGGCTACAGCATAGTCTAGGTCTTAGGTTCAATCCCCAGTCTACAAAAAAAAAAAAAACAAAGAATAATAACAATAACAAGTTATATATGATAACATGTATAGTTCTCAACTATACTTCAATCCTGCACACACAAAACACATACACCCACAAACACAAATGTGCACACACACACACACACACACACACACACACACACACACACACCTCACGGAAGCCAGAGGACAACCTCAAGTGTCCACAGGGTCCCTCACTTGGCCTGGAACTTACTAAATAGGTTAGGCTTGCTGGTCAGGGGCCCCCATGAATCTTTCTTTACCTTCCCAGTGCTGGGATTGCAAATCTGGGCCTCCACACTCAGTTTATTTTTTCAGTTTGGTTGTTGGGCTCAACCTCAGGCCTTCATGTTTTCAGCACAAGCACCGTACCTTCTGTCTCCACAGCTTCCTTCTGTCTATGAGGGCTCAGTTGGAAATGCTGCTGACACCTTTGTAGAATGTTTTTAGGACCTCTGTCCATCTGACAAGAGAGTTGACAGGTTTCTCAGTGTCATCCTCGCTCTCCTGAACTCACTATGTAGACCAGACTGGCCTCAAATTTACAGAGATTTTCCTGCTTCTGCCTCCAGAGTGCTGAGATTAAAGGCATGTGTCATCACCACCCAGCTGAAAATAATTTTTTTGTGTGGTGCTGGGGATTGAATTTAAAACGTTGGGGCTTTTGTTTGTTGTCTTTTTGAGACATAGCTTATCTGTGTAGCCCTGGACTTCCTGAAATTTGCTCTGTTGGCCAGCTTGGCCTTGAATTTATAGATCTGCCTGCCTCTGCCTCCTGAGTGCTGGGGTTAAAGGTGTGCGCCACCACCAGCTGCCTTTCTTTTTCTTTTTTTCAAAATTTACTTTTATTTATGTATTTGTTATATGTGTATACCTAAGAAGGCCAGAAAAGGACATCGGATTCTCTGGAGCCGCTTCATAGGTATTCATAAACCGGTAAACTGGGTGCCAGGAACCGAACTTGGGGTCCTCTGGAAGATCAGCAAGCAAAGTTAACCACCAAGCCACCCATCAAGTCTCTCTTTTTTACAGTGTCCTATGAATATCATAATGACCTAGAATTTGCTATGTGGCCAAAGACAACAGTGAAATTCTGATCTTCTCTGTCCACATCCTGAACACTGGAGTTATAGGAGCGTGCCACATTTGGTTTATATGGTAGATATCCTACCCTCTACTTTATATCTTACTCTCTTTCCTTTATTTTCCAGATTTGTTTATTTATTTTCAAGATAAGGTTTCTCTGTGTAACCCTGGCTGTCCTAGAACTCACTTTGTAGATCAGGCTAGCCTCAAACTCAAGAGAACCGCCTGCCTCTGCCTCCCAAATGCTGGGACTCAAGGTGTGCACCAACACACCTGGCTTATTTATTTCTGAGATGCCCTGTCTGGGCTGGAATTCACAGCAATTCAATCTGCCTGCCTCAGCCTTCATGATGCTGAGACTAAAGAACAAGCTTAGTTGTTGAACAGAAAAAAGAGAGAGAGAAATAAAAAGGAAAGGAAAGGATATGACTGCTCTTAGGTATGGTGGAGGAGAAAGATTATAAAGGAGACACAGCCAGAGGCATACGCCTCTAGAAGAGTCCAGAGTGGTCATAGCCATAAACAATGTGAGGAGAGGGGGAGGGGAAGGGAGAGAGGGGAACCAGCCAGGAGGCCAAAGGTACAAAAGGAACAAAAGAAAGGGCGGGTGTAACCATTAGTACTTTGTGTTTTTTTTTTCTGTCTTCCACCCTTCTCTACCCCCTTTCCTCTTCCCTTTCTACCCCCAACACTTGATGTGAGAGAAAAAAGGATAAGAGAAGGAAGGAAAGAGATCCCTGAATAAAGTCAGGGGTCGGAAATGGGGTGACATTGTTAGACTACACCCTGCTGATGAGGGGCATCGAGCTCCTTGGAGCAAGTTTGATTTTTGCCAACAGGATATCTAACTTCTTTTTGTTTCTTCTTTGCACTTCTTGAGTACTTAAACTGCAACCAACAACCAATCAACAATCCACCCTACCTCTAAGGACCCTTGTAACAATCAACAACCACGCCTATCAGGGTTCTAGCATTTATATGCCCTCTGAAAAGCCCCAGACTTCCAAATGTCACATGATTGCAGAGACTGTCTGCAGCTGGCCAAATCAGGCCTCTGCTAGAGCACAAGGCAAATCATAGCTGCGCAAAGCAGCCCCATATTCCCCACACCTGGGATTAAAACGAAAACATACTCTTATATTTTTGTTTTTTAAATAAATCAGAATTCCAAAGTTATCACTACAGGCTGGTAAGCAAAATATCTGGATTATACAGGTGAGAACCTCTGTAGGACCAGCAGCCTGGCCCTTGAGCTGGAGAGTTCAGCTTAGAGGGCAGGGTATGCTAGCCATACCCTGTACCAGGTAGGGACCGAACCGGAGGGATATACTGGGGGAACCTGGAGGCCAGGTCCACTTTGATATGCTAAGTAGGCACGCCAGCTGCTTATCCTGGGTTTGAAATTTAACAGTTGTCTCCTATTTTTTTGAGCTGAGAGCTTTGTCTGTTTGGTCCATTGTTGTGCCCAGCTGTACGCAATCACTGGAACAGGGTAGGTGCTCAACATGTTGAACAGATGAAGCAAATAAAATATACACTCAAGGTCATTGTGTTGCTACAAGTCTATAATTCCAGAACTTGGTCTGGAGGAACTCAAGCCCAGTTCTAATTATATAAGGAGTTCGAGGCTGTCTTGAGAGCTGCTATGAGACCCTGTTTCAAACAAAACAACCCATAAAAACACAGGGAAAATAAAATACGTAATCAAAACTATAGGGAGTGTGAGCTCAGGCAGGCGTTGGTCCAGCGAATTGAATCTTCAGTACTCTCCACTGGAGAGGAAGAAGGGAGTCCCCCAGGGCAGTCTGCAGACAGCTTCATCATCACTAAGGGAAAATAAGCAATATCCCCGGTGGATATATGTCATTCCATGATTTTTCTTTAGTCAAGCCCGATGTCAAAGGGCATCATTGGCAACTGAAACCTTAGTGTGTGTTAGACAGTTATCCAAGGGTTGCATCATTCACGCAGCCATCTCTCAAGCAAGCTCACCCCCTTTCGATAGTGGTGGTTGAGCAGTCTGGATTTATAGTGTCTGCACTTCTCTTGTCTAGTCTATACTGGTGTTCTTCCCCTCCCCCCAACTATGACCAGTTACTTCAGTTTCAGAGAATGCAGAACTGAGGCCCTGGCCTTTTCTGTCCTCCATACTATCCACAGGCCATGGGGCGGGGCCGTGAATCAGCACTAGCTTGGACTAGTGCAGTTTGCATCCCCGCCAGGGGTCCCCAGCGGCCTTGAGCTTAGACCCTGCCCCTTACCCGGCCCGCCTCTGCTTGCACGCTACGCCCGCTGGGAGGTGTAGTTTCCAACGCCCCTTTGTCCTTGGTCTGCTCTGCCCGTCAGTTCTCTGAGGGTCAAACTACAAGTCCCAGGAGGTCACGCGCCAGAGTCTATGCAAACCGAGGGGGTCTTCACGGGGCGATAAAGCTGAGGACTTAGGGTAAAGTGAAGAAAGGTGCACATTAGGGAGCAGTAAAGATTTGGAAAGAAGCTGAGAAAACCCCGAGGAGCCACAGAAAACGTTCCAATAGGGGAAAAACCCAGTAAGGGCAGGGTCGGGCGGGGCCGGGCGCGGCGCACGCATGCGTGAGTGGGCGGGGACTTTACGTCACTCGTGTGGGCGGGACCGCAGGGGGTTGTCCGCCCGCCGCACGCATTGGAGCCGCAGCCTCCTTGCGCCGGGTCCCGCGGTCGCAGCTCGTGCCGCCTCCGTCTCGTCCTCGCCTCAGCAGCTTGCTTCGTGGGTCGGTCCCTCCGACACACGAGCTCCAAGCCGCGCCTCTCTCCCTAAAGCCCTTCAAGGCGATCTTCGGTTTCCTTCTTTCCAGCCGACCCTCTACAGCCGTGCGAAGATGGTGGACCGCGAGCAACTGGTGCAGAAAGCCCGGCTGGCCGAGCAGGCGGAGCGCTACGACGATATGGCCGCGGCCATGAAGAACGTGAGTGTCTCCTCCCCTCCCCCCTGCCTCGCCCCAGGCGCTCCCGACACCGCGATCCTCCGCGTGGAAGGCATGCCCAGGGCCATGCCTTGTGACTATAGGGTCACCTCTCCATCTCACTCCTTGGAGGAATTGGGGAGGGGTCCATGTAAGCGGCTCCGTCACCCAAGTGGTGACGCGGCCTCTTTCCCAGCCTCTCCGAGTTCGGGGCTTGGGCGGGGTCTTGGGTGGCTGGTCTCTGCTCTGGGGGTCTCTCAGTGACCCTGAATGTCCAGGGACCTGAGCTGGGAGCCGTGCGCATCCTTTGTGCCCCACTTCCCCTCCTCCCAGCTTAGGCGTGGGGGCGGGGGAACCGCATGGATGCGGTTCCTCTTTCTCTCCCTGGTGTCTGGGCGGCGCCTTTCTCATTCACTCAGCAGGTCTCCCAGTTTTCCGCCTCTCCACTCCAATTCCCCCCCCCATCATCTTCCCCTCCACACAGCCTTTAAAGACATTTCGGGAAGACAACAAAGTGTACATCCCTCTCCCCCCAAAAAAATACAAAAAACCCAGGTTCAATGGTGTAAAATCGAAACCACCTTGCTCACGTTTTTCTTAACAAAAGGCTTCCCTATACCCATTCCCCAAAGCAGGTCCCGTGGCTTTTAGGAAGGGAGGGGTATGCGTGTCGCTAGCATTCCCATTCGTGGCCCTCTATATGGCATCTTCATTTTTCAAAATTTTTTTTCATTTGGAAGGGCAAAATACGATGCCGTTGAATGTTAACTAACTGATTCAATATGTGGCATATGCTGTTTCTCTTTTGAATGAAGGCACGAGTCTGCAGAAATTCCGATAAGTGTGAAAAAAAATTCTGTCTGATCTGATATTGCAAACAAAGCAGTGGTGGGAGGCAGTAGCAAGTCCTTCCAGAAGATTCTGCATTTGTCATATTGCAGAGATCCTAGACTGGGTGGAGGCTGGGAGGAGTTATTTTAAAGAGGAAAAAAGTCTTTAAAAAATTATTATTTTTTTTTTTTTTTGTTTAGTGAAACGCATCTGAGGCTTTTTCCCCCCTCTGGCCTAATGCATTCTCATTCTGATAAGAATACTGTCGCATTTTTTTCTGAGATGCAAAAACCTACCTAGTTGCACCATTTTGTCAGTAACACTCATTTATTAATGAGTTGTGTACCAGTTTGCCTGCAGAAGAGGGGCAAATAATGAATATTGCAAAATCCAGTAGACAAATTAATAATTGGGTTTCCAAAAATTAATAATCGGGTTTTCCAATCCCTTAATATTTAACTTCCTACCTTATGTAACAAAGGTTGTTAAATGCATCTCTGGTGTGAAGTGGCTGCTAGAGTGTGCTTTGCATGTTACACCTTTCAAATGAAACTGCAGAGAGAGATCACTTAATTTTTAAATAATTTTTTTCTTGGTTTTCAAAAGGCCAGGTGTGCTTATCCTTTCCTAATTAAATGAGCCACAGATTTTATTTTCATTTTGTGAAAAATAATTGGTTTTAAAATCAGAAATACTATTGTGTTAGTGTGCTGTTACAGTTGCCTTTTTGTAACGGTTTAATGATTAAAGATACAAGTTGGACTTCGGTGGGTCTCTAATGGTAATGTCTTCAGCTTGTGATATTCAGACTCTAATTTTCCCCTATTTCTAGTTCCACAGGAGAGCGAGTGACCTCGCACCTATATCCATAGCAACCCAGTGATGTCACTCACAATGACACAGAGGCTGCAATGCACCTAAGGGCTGATAGGGAGTTTTCAGATGGCATTTGTCCAAGGTAATGCAGAAATGAGCTGATAAGCCAGGTGGCACTGAACACCTCATCTTCTACCAGATAGGCCTTGGTCCCAAAAATAAAAATTTTATTTTCCTTTAGACACACACATAGGGCAGTGACTTCTAGATAAGACCATTCGCCTTAAGCTTCCATTAGCAAAAGTTTATAGGATACTTTTTTTTTCCTCGAGACAGGTACTTTAGTGTTTTTAAGCATTTCTTTCACTTATTTAAAAAAAAAAACCCAGCAATGAGGAAATGAAGGGAATTGTAAATAAAAATGCCTCTGTGGTCACAGTGAAGAGGTAGGGTGCGCATTTAGGGTTGTCGCAATGAAACAGGTTTTCATTTAAAAAAAAAAACCTTAAAAAATAATGGCTGCCTGCTGGCCATCTGCAGTAGCTACTGGGAATGAGAACCCAACACAAAACGTTCCCATCTAAACATGGGAAGGTTGTGTGCTCTGCCCCATTTGTGTCTCTGCTTATTACACTGACAGTACTTTGGAAGGAAGAACCATTCATAAAAACCTTTCAAAAGGTTTTTTTTTTTTTTTTCAGACCTATTTTCCGTGGCTTAGAGGAAGTCTGCTTACCTCTGGCCCTCAGTCTCCACACCATACTTATTTGAAACAGTGATTTGAAAGAGTGAGGAGCACGGTTGGGCCCTCTGAGTGGTAAACTCCATCCAGCTGTGGCTCGCTTTGCACGTGTGAGTCCCTGAGGTCACCTCAGCACCAGAAACACTGAGCAGTCATCACTTGAGAACTTAGCATGAGGAAAGAAACCTTAGTCTTAACTACCCCAGTTGAGCTCTCCTGTAAGCTGGCCCTTTGTTGATGAAGGGCATTAAGGTTTAGTTGCATCTAGGGCAATTCTGGGAATACCGTGGTTGGAATCCACGCACAGCCGTGTATGTGGGTGAACAGGACAGAGATCGTGATGGGGCAGTGCTCTACAACGGGAGAGTTCAGTCATTTAAGATAACTGTGATCTTGTATTGAAGCAGAGTGCCTTACACTGGTCCACCATGTCCGGTGGCATCATGGCTCCCATTTATCCACATTTTCAGTTTATCTCGCTTTCCTTTGGCTAATCGCAGTCTAAGATGATGAGAATGTAATAAAGCCCTCAACCTCTGCTACAGTCTATTGTTATAATTGTTCTGTTTTATTATCAGCTATCACTCCCCTTCCGTGCCTGTCTTACAGATTAAATTTGTCGCAGGTATGTATGCGATACAGTGTTTGGGATTAGCTGCAATTTTGGGCATCTGTTAGGGATCTTGGAGCACATCCGGTTGCCCAAGGGGGAGTCTACACTGTCTTTGGCTCTCAGTAGCCTCTTGAGAAGTTACTATCCTGAGTAGGCCACTGGTATTTGCCACTGGGGGAGAACAGGTTCTGGACTACTCACTTCCTTGGAGTTACAAGTTAGGCACACGGTGGCAAAGAGCTGCCATAGTTACATAAACAGGTCTTCTGGTGGCATCAGTGGGTTTTAAAGCCCTTTCTGCTAGTTCTTCCAGGAGCCAGATCGATAGCCATTATCCCTAATGGAGTAATGACCCCTTCCACAGGTTCTTCTCCAAGACAGCTCTCTGCCAGCTGGTCTCCATCATGTGTTTTAGGCTGCTCTTTGAAGTAGAGAGAGCTTGTAACTTTGTTTCTCATGTTATCCTTCACTGTGCTGAAATGAAATTCTTTTTTCCTTCCTGTAAGAATTACCAGCATGGGGCTGGAGAGTTGGCCCAGTGGTTAAGAGCACTGGCTGCTCTTCCAGAGGACCTGGGTTCAAATTCCAGCATCCATGTGGCAGCTCATAGCTGTCAGTAATTTTGCCGGAAGTGGTTGCTCACGCCTTTAATGCCAACACTCGGGAGGCAGAGGCAGGTGGATCTCTGAGTTCAAGGCCAGCCTGGTCTACAAAGTGAGTCCAGGACAGCCAGGACTACACAGAGAAGCCTTGTCTGGGGAAAAAAAAATACCAGCATGTGTGTGTAAGCCAGAGGACAACTTGTAGGAATCAGTTCTCTTTTCCATGTAGGCCTGGAGGATTGAACTCTGGTCATGAGGCTTGTTGGGAAGCATTTTTACCTACTGAGCCATCTATCTCACCAGCCCCTAGGTACCCCCCACCAAATAATTGAAAAACAAAAATCCTCATGTGCTTCATGAATTCTTTTGAGTTAAAAGACATGGTTTAATATAGGTTGCCATTATATTTTGATTAAAGGCAGACCCCAGCAGCTGGATCCCCAGCCTAATTCTTCAGGGGCTGTCTTTATGAAGACTAATTCTATGTTATTGAAAAGAAGGAAGAAAATGATACTGGTTTTGTTTTTTTTTTTATTTGAGAGGATCTCACTAGGTATGCCAGGCTGGCCTTGAACTCAGGGAGATCCACCTGTTCGCTTTGTCTCCCAGGTGCTGGAATTACAGGACTGAGACACCATACCCAACTGTTAGATATCAGTTGTTTTGTTTTGAGAAGTCACACCGCATATTAACTTAGCCCAGTCCAATAACAAAATTTAACATGTCTAATTTAGTGGTACTTAGTATTTTCTACATTGTTAAGCAGCCATTGCCCTATTTAGTTCAAAACTGGAAGCTGGGTATGTATGGCTTGTGAAGCGGAAGCAGGGGAATAAAGGACCTCATGAGAACCTGCCAAAAAGGAGAGAGCCAAGGCCTTTGACTTTGAGATACTGGTCTCACCTGCAGCTTGCTGGGTTTCAAAATGTGACTACCCACCACTACTCCCAGCCATCGGTAATTGGATGTCCTTTGGTCTTTATTTTTGAATTTTGGACTCTTTACATAAAGCAGAGGAAAGCTGAAAGCTAGGTTCACATTTCCATTTCAAGAGTCACAGGACTTAAAAACCATATGAGGTTCACCTAAACAAACAAGAAATCTGAGCCTGCTGTTAGGGCCTTGGGAGGTTGTAGAAACATGGCTGGTGTTCTTACAAGCCCAAGGCTGACTTCGGTGAATGACTTCCCTGCTGTGTTGTAGTAGGTCCCTCATGAACACCCCCCAGGCAGTGACTGAGCCTGGTGAGCTGTTGAAGCCTGGCCTTCTAAATTGGGAGGTATTGAATGTGTGTGTCTCAGTTACCAGCATGTTCCCAAGGCTGTCAGGCTCAGGACTGCTTCTTCCCCTTCACACTCATAAACACCTGCAGTTCCACCAGCCACAGTAGTCCTTTGGCTGCCTGGGCTTCTGATTCTGTAATCCTTCCAGATTCATGGGAAAGAAAGCAAAGGGTTTTTTATGAGTATGAGTTTTGCCTGCTGCAAGTGCACCAGGTGCATGCAGTGCCTGCAAAGAGCAGAAGAGGGTCTCAGATGCCCCGGAACTGGAGTTAACAGCTAGCTGCCAGTCACCATGTAGGTGCCAGGAACTGACCCAGGTCCTTTGAAAGAGCAGCAGTTGCTTTTAGTTGCTAGGCATCTTTCTGGGCTCTATTAGTTTTTAATTAGTTCAGAGACGGGGTCTCATGTAGGCCAGGCTGGCTTCATTCAAACTTGCTATGTAGCTGAGGATGATCATGCATTTCTGATCCTTCTGTCTCCACCTCAAGTGCCAGGGATGAAGCCCGGGGCATTGTGCATGCTAGACAAGCATTCAGGCACATCTCCAAACCTCTGTTTAATAGTCTGATTTTATTTAGTTTTGAGCCCAGGTCTTACTGTGTAGCTGAGGCTGCCCTCAAACTTGGGGTGCTGTTAGAGGCGTGGGTCACTTCTGTTCATATAAACCACTGTTCAGTGTTCCTCCTCTACTAGGTACTCTGGTCTTACCAGAGGTGGAGGTGTTGCCTTTCCTACCATTTTAAACTATAAACAGCTACCTTATGGCCTTTTCTTTGTAGTCTTTTTTTTTTAATCTGAAGTTCCATTTTAGGATCAGTTATTTTGATTTTGAAACTGCATCATCTGGTTGGCTTTTAAAATTTTTACTTTAGTTATTTATATGTATCTGGGTATGTGCATGTGAGCTCAGGTACCCACACGGGCCAGAACCATTGGTTTCTTCTGATGAAACAGGAGTTTCCAGCCTCCTGCTGTGTATGTGTTGGGGGATTGCTTTGTTTTGTTTTAGACCCAAGTCTCATAATCAGGCAATCAAGGCAGATTTAAAACTCACCATAGTAGAGACTGACCTAGGACTCAGGATCCTTGGGCAGCTGGATCCAGTGCTGGCATGGCTGGCCTGTCTCATCACACTCAGTGGGTCCTGTAATTTTACAGAGCAACAAATAAAGACTCCAAACACCTTTTATTTACCATGCTAGGCCCTCTGCGTGCCAAGCATATGTCACCACTGAGACACATGCTCAGCTTTCTTGCTTTTGAAGTGAATTTTCACTGAGTTACCCAGGCTTGCCTGGAACTCCATATTAGCAGCAGACCTTGAACTTGTGGTTGAAGTAGGATTGTGACCTGTGCCACCAGACCCACCCCTGTTTTTTTTTTTTTTTTCTTCGAGACAGGGTTTCTCTGTGTAGCCCTGGCTGTCCTGGACTCACTTTGTAGACCAGGCTGGCCTCGAACTCACAAAGATCCACCTGCCTCTGCCTCCCAAGTGCTGGGATTAAAGGCGTGCGCCACCACCGCCCGGCTTCCACCCCTGTTTTTTTGTTTTGTTTTTTTGAGAATGGGTTTCTCTGTGTAGAAACCCTTTGTAGACCAGGCTGGCCTTGAACTCAGATCCACCTGTCTGCCTCTGGAGTGCCTCCAAGAGGAGGCCACTACACCTGGCCCTGTTTCTTTTTTTTTTTTTTTAAACCGGCTCTCTATGCAGTCTTGGCTGTCCTGGAGCTTCTGTGTAGACCATGCTGGCCTTGAACTCAGATCTCTCGAGTGCTGGTATTAAAGGCATACACCACTGCTGTGTGTCGGCATGCCTGGCCCTTTTCTCTTTTTCTTTTTTAATTAGTTTGTAAGGGAGCAGTAGCCCAATCAGTAGCTGCCTGGATTGATTGATTGATATTTTGATTGATTGAGGCAGGTACTTGGTGAGTAGCACTTGCTAATGAGGTGCTCACTATGTAGCTCGGATGGGATGGGTAGTGGGAATATAAACACACCACCGTGTCCAGCTCTCCTCTGGAAGGAGCTGGTAGAAGGTAAGCAGACCACCACCAGCATTTCACCTGATTCTAACACTCCTCCTGTGCACATAGCATTGGCTTTGCTTGTAAATTAGTAAAGAGGAAGAAGCATTAAGTCTTTTCTTTCCCCCGTATGTGCACATGGCCTCGTGTAGGCCAGGTTGGCGTTGAACTCACCATGTAACCTAGGATGATCTTAAACATCTGATCCTCCTGTTGCTGCCTCCTAGTACTGGGATTACAGGTACCACCATGAAGGGCCCCGGATGTTTTCAGATACATAGGTTTTGGTGGGGTGTGTGGTTTTCTTTTTTTTTTAAGGTTTACTTACTGTGTGTGTGTGAGTTCATTCTGGGATGTACATAAGTGCAACACGTAACTTCCATATCTTGCACATGTCTTCAGAGACCAGAAGAGGGTATTGGATACCCTAGAACTGGAGTTAAGGTGGTTATGAGGCATCTGACACGGATCCTAGGAGCTTGTGCAGGAGCAAGTAGTGCTCTTAATCTGCTGAGACATCTCTAGCCCTGTTTCTGGAATTTTTTTGAGATGGTCTCATGAAGCCGGGCTAACCTTATTCTTGTGTAGTGTAGCTAAGGATGATCCTGAACTTGAAGTTCTCCTGCCTCTGTCTCCCAAGTTCCTGGTTTTATGCAGTGCTGGGAATGGAATCAGGACCTGCATGCTAAGTGGGCCTTCTGTGAACTCACCCACGTGTTCAGCCCAGGCTATAGAACATTTCTTTGGAAGGCATAAAAATCATCTGGGTACCTTCAACTTTCTGAAAGCTGATGTGATGTTATTCCCATTTAAACTGCCGTATTTAAACATCCTCTATCTAGGAGACGAGGGTGTGGAAGCCCAAGCTGGGTTTTTTTGTTGTTGTTTTTTGTTTTGCTACTTTCTTTTTTCTTTCTGTCTGGTGTTGCTAGCAGGTGAACTCAGGTGACTACCTGCTACTTACCTGAAAGACTAGATCTCCCTGTGCTGTTGAGGCTGGCCTCAAACTTGATTAAGGCATCCTCTTTTCTGCAGAGTATACAGGCACCCTGTTGAACTTCATTTTCTTTTGAGTTGTGTACGTGTGTGTCTGTGGATTTGTGCTTGTGAGTGCAATTCCTGCAGAATTAAGAAAATGTCCGGTTCCTGGTAACCTTGAATTAAAGGCAGTCATGAGGCACCTAAGATAGGTGGTAAGAACCAAAGTCGGGTCTTCTGGAACATCAGGCCAGCCTTGATCTCATAGAGATCCACCTGCCTCTGTGCCCCCCCCCCCAGTGCTGGGATTAAAAGTGTGTGCCACCACTGCCCAGCTTGTTATAGGATATCTTGGCCCTTTCCTCCCTTGCAGTACTAGGGTTTGAATGTAGAGCCTGCCCATGCGAGGCAAGAGCTCTACACCTTCAGTCTTTGCCCCCTTTTAAATTTATCATCTAGGCTTTAAATTCATGTGTAAAATTACTATGAATACATTTTTTAAAAAAATAAATTTATTACATTGTGACTAGTTTATGTTGAGAGAGTGTGTGTTTAGGTCAGAGTAACATGTGGGAGTTGGTTGTCTACTTACACCATGTAGCTCTCAGAGTTCAAACTCAGATTGTCCCACACTTGGTGGCAGGCATATTTACCTGCTGAGCTATCCCACTCCCCCACTAGTATGTAGCCCAGGCTGTCCCAAAGGCTTTTCTGCCTCAGCCTTTTGAGTTCTGGGGTGACAGACTTAAGACTAAGTGTGGAGGCTGTACAGATGGCTCTGTGGTTACAGTTTGTTAACTCTGGCTCCTCTTGCCTCCCAAGTACTGTGCACCACCACACCTGGCTATCCACAACTATCCACACACCTTTATTTAAGCCCAGCACTTAGGAGCAGAGGCAGGCAGATCCTCTGAGTTTGAGGCCAGCCTGGGCTACAGAGTGAGTTCCTGGACAGCCAGGGCTACACAGAGTAACCCTGTCTCCAAAAACAAACCAGTTTATGTTCCTAGATCAGTTATGTTCAGGTTAGTCATAGACTTAAGTAATATTTTCTTTTGTTTTAATTGAGACAATGTTTCTATGTAGCCCTGGCTGTCTTGGAACTCAGATCCATCAGCCTCAGAATGCTGGGATTAAAACTTTGCATCACCAGGACCAGCAATTAAAGATTGAGTATTAATGAAATTTGCTATTTTAAGATAAGGGTGATCACGTAGCTCAGACGGGCCAGGAACTTGAACATTATAGCCAGATATGACCCGGAACTCACCCTCTGCTTCTTTCATCTGGGATTGTAGGCATTTACCACGAAGCCTACTGGGGATTTTGTTTTGATTTGTTTTGTTTTTGAGGGCCGTTGGGATGTCTCAGTGGCTAAGGACACTTGGCCTACAAACCTAACAGTCTGTGTTCAGTCCCTAGACCCACATGAGGAAGGAGAGAACCATGTCTCACAAGTTGCCCTTTGGCTTCCACAAGTGTGCTGTGGTGCCTATGTGTCCACACACAGGCAAAATTTCAGAAGTTTTAAAAGCTGGGCATAGTGGCGCATGCCTTCAACTCTAGCAGCAAGGCAGCCTGAAGTCAGAGGACCTCTAGATCAGTCTAGGGAGCTAAGTGAGGCCTTGTCTCAGACTGAAAAGGGCTGGAATTGTAGCTCAGTTTTGGAGACTTGCCTAGTGACACCCTGGATTCAGTGTCCAATACCACAAAAATAAGTTGAGAGTGGTCTAGAATGGTCTTTTGTGCTGTGCATTAAAAAACTGAGATGGCTGGGTGGTGGTGGTGCACGCCTTTAATCCCAGCACTTAGGAGGCAGAGGCAGGTGGATCTTTGTGAGTTCGAGGCCATCCTGGTGTACAAAGTGAGTCCAGGACATCCAGGGCTACACAGAGAAACCCCGTCTCGTAAAAAACAAAAAACAAAATAAAATAAAAAACTGAGATGGTTGTAGAGGAGAATGTGTGTGGGGGACATTCTGTGAGGGAAGTAGCATCCCCCCTTTTTTTTTTGCCCTGTACTGCATCCCCATTCTTTTGGTAGTTGGGGGTAGACAGGATCTCTTGTATCATAAACTGGCCTTCTACCTCCCAAAATTTGAAACTACCTTTGTGCTCCTATGGCCACCCCCTGTCTATTCTCTCTCCTGGCTTCTTTTGTTACTTTCTTGGAGTTTTTTGTTTTTTGTTTTTTTTTTTTTAATGGAAACTTCCAAACAAAGTAAGGTCTCATAATAAACTGCACCCCCCACTGGTCACACTCATACTCACACTCACACTCACACTCACCAGCTCTCCACTTTGTACCATACTGGCCATCTGTGTCTGAATACTTTGCTGCTCTCCTGGCCTCATTTGGGGTTATCTGCCATTTTGGAAGATGGCGCTTTTTTTAGGTTTTTAACTCTAGAGAATAGCTACCATGCCCAGCTTTATTGCATTTATTTTATTTGTGTTTGTATGGGAGGGCAGTGCAGGGCACGGAGCACGGTAGAGGACATAAGGGTGTGGTGGCACACGCCTTCAATCCCAGCACTCGGGAGGCAGAGGCAGGCGGATCTCTGAGTTCAAGTCCAGCTTGGTCTACAGAGTGAGTCCAGGACAGCCAGCACTCTGTTACATAGAGAAACTCTATCTAGAGAAACCCCCCCCCCCCAAAAAAAAAATTGGCTCTCTTCTTGGGTAGGTTCCAGAGATCCAATCTGTTCTTTAGGCTTGGTGACAGTTCCTTTACCTGCTAAGCCATCTCGCCAATTCCCACTTGGGTGTTTGTTTGTTGGAGATGGGATCTCCTGCTGAACCTGGTAGGCTAGACTGACTGGCCAGAAAGGCCTGCCACTCTGTCAGTCTCTTGGCATTTCCCAGCATGTGCTGGCACATCTGTCTTCGTGTGTGTGCTGGGATCTGAACTCACATCTTGATGTGTGTGCTGGAAGCCCTTGGCCCACTGAACCAGCTCCCCAGTGCTGTAAAGAGTTTTTGCGCCTCAGCAGGCAGCAGGGTCTATAAGCTTACCGGATTGCTGATCCCAGTCCTCTGGGGGCTTAAAAAGTTTTTGGCTCCAGTGAGCTACATAAATTGTCTTCCCTCCCACAAGTGGGAACTGACCGTTTAAAATTTTTCCCACAAATGACCCCCATGTGTATGTAATTCCAATTCATTCTTACTGTTTGATGGTTTTACAGAGTGAGAACTGGGTTTATTTATTGGGGAAGGAAAAATATACAATAAACATGATATATTAAGATTCAAATTTTAGCTTGGGTGTGGTGGTGCACGCCTTAAATTCAGCACTTGGGAGGCAGAGGCAGGTGGATCTCTGTAAGTTCAAGACCAGCCTGGTCTACAAAGCAAGTTCTAGGACAGCCAGGGCTATTACACAGAGAAACCCTGGTTCTCTAAAACAAAAAAACTGAATTTTCATTGACATTCTGTGGTACTTAGTTCTATGATCAGTGGGTTCTGGGGATTTGAACTCAGGTCAGCAGACTTGGTGGCCAGCACCTTTGCCCACCTGACTTTGTTTTTTTTTAAACTGCATAGCTCTGGTTGGGACTTCCTTTATAGTCCAGGTTGACTTTGAATTTCTATCTGTTCTGCTGCCTCTGTCTTGTGTATGCTGGGATTTCAGGCTTTCAGCACCTGCTTCTTCTGTTTTTCTTTGGACAGGATCTCCCTACAATTCATCTTTCTACCCCAAGTTTTGGAATTACAGGTTTGTGCTGCCTCACGTGGTGTAGTTTGATATGTTTGTTAATATTGGTATATATTCCATTGCAGATACACGGAAGATTCTTTGTATTTTTTTTATTTATTTATCTCTATTCATTTATTTTTAGGTCTTGTGACTGTTGTGTAGGCTAAATGATGCAGGGCTGCTCTGTTTGGAGAGTTCCAACATTTTTTGGGGGGTGGGTGGGGGGATATGAGACAGGATTTCCCTGTGTAGCCCTGACTGTCCTGAAATTCACTCTGTAGACCAGACTGGCCTGGAACTCACAGAGAACTGCCATGTGGGTACTGGGATTTGAACCCTGGTCCTTTGGATGGAAGAGCAGCCAGTGCTCTTAACCACTGAGCCATCTCTCCAGCCCCCAATTAACTTTTATTAACTGTCCTTGATCTCATGATTCAGTAGGTTTAAGTATCATTCCTAGCCTGAGGAGGTAAGTGCTGGAGTTTTGCTATCAGTTTTGGAGATACTGCCATAAAAGAAGGGGGTGGATGCCAGGCACCAGAGTGGAAGCCCATGACTTGAAAGCAGTGGATGTGGGAGAAGTGTGGCACCTTTTTTACCCCAGTAATGTTGCCATTTTAGCCAGGTGTGTTGGCACACACCCTCAGGAGGCCAGTGTGAAAGGATTCCTTGAGTTCAGGGGCTAAGGCCAGCCTGGGTAACCCAGTGAGTGAGTCCTAGTCTTTAAAAAAACAGCAGATAGCCGGGCGGTGGTGGCGCACGCCTTTAATCCCAGCACTTGGGAGGCAGAGGCAGGCGGATCTTTGTGAGTTCGAGGCCAGCCTGGTCTACAAAGCAAGTCCAGGACAGCCAGGGCTACACAGAGAAACCCTGTCTCGAAAAACCAAAAAAAAAAAAAAAAAAAAACAGCAGATAGGCTGAGGAGATGGTTTAGGGGAAAGGCTTAAGTCAGAATTTCTAGACTCACCCAGAGCCTAGTGTGGTAGTGCCCATTTATAACCGTAGTGGTCCTGAGGGGAGGTGGAAGGCAGAGGATCCCTAGAAATCCACAAACCAAGTAGCCTGCTGTATTGGAGAAAAACAAAGGGACCCCACCTCAAATAAAGTCAAGTAGGCTCTGGATCAAACAAGGTGGAAGGAGAGGACACTAGTGCCCAGGGCTGTCCTGACTTCAGTAAGCACGATGTAACGCACGCGCATGATGTAACACACGTGCATGCATGTGTGTACAGTAAAGCACATGTTGGGCGTTTATGGATTGTCAAAGGAGTAGAGGTAGAAATCGTTTCTATTTCTTTTCAGACAAGATCGGGCACGTACAGGGTGGTATGGCCGTAGACTATTTCTTTTCAACGGGGTTTTTGTAGGTGCAGTGATAACCTGGGCAGTGTTTGGCAGGATTGGGAGTTTGAGAGTGCAGAGGGAAGAGATTCTTAAACAGTTCAGTTGTCATTATAGGTAGCCTCCAGGGAATCCCCCAGGCCCTGGAGCAGTGGAGAGAACAGCAAGCCATGAGACTGGCGTGGTTAACAGCTCATGAGGGAAGCTCGCCTTGTTGTTAGATGTTGTGTTGGTTAGATGGAAGAGAAGGTGTGCATATTTATGTAATCTCAGCTTTCAGTAGACTGGTAGACCAAGGCAGGAGGAATCTGAGTTCCAGATTAACCCTGGCTGCATAGCAAGACCCTGTTTTAGTAAACAAATGCAGAGTGTACCCTACATTTTCAGTTTAGAATGATCCAAGACAGCCATTTGAAGTCATAAATGAAGCCAGGTGAGGTGGGAGGTGGTGTACACCTTTCTTTATTCCAGCGGTTGGGATGCAGAGGCAGGCGGATCTCTTGAATTCAAGGCCAACCTGGTCTACAGATTGAGTTCCAGGACAGCCAGGGCTACACAGAGAAACCCTGTCTTGAAAAACAAAACAAATACAACCTCATATATACATATGTCCCTTTGGACTGCTATTCTCCATGCTCTGCCAATGTTCCAGGCCACGTAGAATGATCTTTAATCTACCCATGGCATGTGTCCTCCTTCCTGCTCCTGGCTTATTCTTCCCAAGATGCTCTCTGTCTCAGAAGCCTGCTCACCTTAGTCCCACCTATCTCTGTCTTTGCTTAGTCTCCAGGCCTCAGCATTTTATTTAATCAGAGACAATATAAGTAACAGACAGCAAGCAGGACCAATTAATTAACATTTAGAATGCATAACATCACCCCATCAGTCGAGTGAGGGGTGGGGACACATGAGAGAAATGGAGGACTGGAGGAAGATGACCAAAAGGCTTGAGTCGTCTGCTCAGTCTGAAGAACATCTTTTGAAGGTCCACACAAGTTAGGTGACTGCGTGCAAGGCCCCCAGAGCAGGGCTCGTTAAAACTGGGCTGGGAAGTGTAGCCCAGTGGCTACATGTGGCTTAGTATGTCCAAGATCCTTGTCTCCTGTACTCAGACCGGCTTTGAACTCACTGTGTTAATCAGGGATGGCCTTGAATTCACACTCTTTCCTGCCTCCACCTCTCCTGGGTGCTGGGATTATATAGCTGTGCACCACCATGCCGTTCTTGCGTTCTGCAGAAGCGGTCTGACACCATGTGGACATGTGCTGCTCTGGCTTTGAGCCTCAGGACCCTTTTAAAAATTGGTGAGGTTCACTGATTACCAGGCTGGTATAAGAGCCCAGTTTGGTATCTTCCCATGTGTGACAGCTGAAGGAATTGAGATGGAGGAGTGGGAAATTGACAGTTACTTAGTGACTGGAGCAAGGGCAGACTAGAGTATGCTGGATGAAGAGGACCGGACAACACAGAGGGGAAAGAAAAGAGAAGGAGTTTGGCTAATGGAGCTTTGATGTCCTGGGGATGGAGCCCAAGGCCCTGTGCATGCTAAGCTACCATCCCACCTTCGTTGAGTTCCAGTAGGTAGGAAACGTGGAAGATGTTTGGTGATGTGAGAATTCTCCCAGTGCTGGTGGACAGATGCTGGTGCCCAGGAAGGATGGGGGTGGGGGTGGGGGTGCTGCAGGCTCCCTTCCAGCGGCTTCGGTTTCTTTAGTCTTATTCACTTATTTATTTGAAATAGGGTGACACTGTATCCATGGCCAGCCTCTGTGCTCACAGAGATCCACTCTGTACCTTCCTAGTACTGGGTTTAAAAGTGTGTGCCACTGTACCTGGCTAAGGTTTTTTTGCTTGCTTGCTTTTTAGAGACAGGATCTTACTGTTTAGCCTGTGACCTTGCCTCTGCCTCCCTCCCTAGTGCTGGGATTAGAAGCGTGTATTACCATGCTGGGCCTCCAGCTAAATTTTTAACAATGTTTTTTGGGTTTTTTTTTTGTTTTGTTTTTTTTTTTTTTACTAAGAGGTGTGCAGGATGTGGCTGCATGTATATGTGATCCGTGGAGCTTGCGGGGGTCAGAGAATAACTTGCAGAAGTAGGTTTTCCCTTTCCACCACCTTGAGCGGTCATCGGGTTACCCACTGAGCCATCTCTCTGGCCCTATTCACTGGCAACATGAATTTGGAATGTTTTATTAATCGGGAGGAGGAGGAGGCTGTGTGTGAGGCCAAACGTCAGTATTGGATGTCTTGGATAGTTTCCCAGCATATTTGTTTGCATGTACATGTGTGTGCTGTTGAGTTTGTTTATGCGTGTGTTGAGGCGGCCAGAAAGAAAAGCTAGTTCTAGAGGAGGAAGGATCAGCTCAGACACAGGATGTGTGGGGTACTGATAGGCTACAGTGTCCTAATTGGAGATCACATTCCTCCGAAGGGGCAGTAAGGAAGAGCCACCCGACAGCCTGCAGTAACTCGAAGCCCTAGTTTCATTCTCTCCCTCTCTTGTCTAAGTCTGGGGTTGGAGAGTAAAGGCAGGGACTGAAGCTGCCACTTGAGCACTGGGAAAGCGGAGGCAGGAGGATCAAGAGTTCATGTCATCCTTGAGGATACATAAGACCCTGTCTTAAACACTCAGGCTGCTGGAGAGAGAGAGCGCTCTGCAGCTGAGAGTACTTACTTCCAGCTCTTGTAGAGGAAACAAGTTCAGGTTCCGGCACCCGAATCATCTCTCTGGACGCCCACAACTGCAGGTAACTCCAGATCCAGGGATGCCGTCTTGTGGCCTGCCATATATGACACACTCATTCACAGACACAAATAGAACACACACATAGTGTTCGTATGGGTGAACAAAACAGTCCCCCTATGTACCCATGGGTGGCCTCGAACTCAACAAAACTTTGTTTTATTGAATTTAGTTTTTACTTGAGGATGAGTTCTTCAACAAGACAAACTCCCAAAAACAAACGGGCTGGAGGTTTAATGGGACGTTGACACCCGAGATGCGAAGAGCAAAGGCTGGAGGAAGGGGGGAGGCGGGGAGAGGACAGGGTCTTTGGACTTGGTGCAGCTGTGTCCATTTTAAGGATATTTTAGCCAATGTAGTTTTACCTAATTTTTGGAGGAAAGTTAAATTTTGACAGCCAGGCTGACAAGATTCCTGGACATGGCATACCTGGATTTTTATTTCTCTGTTGTGAGTGCCCGAGTAGCTGGTGTGGGCTGCCTCAACCAGGCTGGGTTCCCTTCCCTTCCCTTCCTTTTTTAGCTACAGCTTCTCCCTGTGGTGGCAGGTAGCTACTTTCTTAGGAGGTGGAGGGAGCCGATCCCCCACCCACCTCTCTTTTAATGAAATAGAGGTGCTGTTTTATATGTGTGGGTGTTCTGTGTGTATTTTTGGCCTACGTGTGTGCAGTGCCTGTGGAGGCCAGAAGAGGGCGTCACCAATGGTTGTGACTGCCCAGTGGCCACTCAAATGGAACCCTGGCCTCTGGGAGAGCTACCTGGTTGCTCTTAATCGCTGAGCCATCCCTCTACTCCCAGGTTCTGTGTCTCGAGGGGAGGTACTGCACTACTGGATTGAAAGGGGTGTGTTCAGGGCCATTTCACAAACACTGGGCTGGATTCATCCGGTGTAGATTATGTAACTCTACAAACATCCACAAGTGCCTGTTAGGATGCCATGATTCACTAGTGAGTCACAGGAACCAGAGGGTCGCAAGAGCGAGTGAGTGGGGCACAAGTCTGAAAGACAGGGTCATCCAGAGGCCTGCAACTGCAGAGCAGAGAGCTGCCAGGTTGTCGTGTCCTGGGTGTTGGTAGCCCAAAGTAGTTTTTCCTCCTCTGTAACATGGGCATTTGGGCATACTTGTCTTTAACGTTTGTCCTGTGCATTAGGTACATGGTAACACCCAATGGCCTCCCATGAAGCAAGTGTGGGCCGAGGAGGGTGGTGCCCCAGTGTGAACTGTGTATATTCAGGAGCCCTTGGAGGCTAGAAAAGGGAGTTAGATCCTCCAAAGCTGGGATTGCAGATGGTTCTGAGCCTCCTAGGGTCTGCTGGGAACTAAATTCAGGTCCTCTGCAAGAACAGTGAACGCTTTTAAACTGAACTCCTGAACACCGGGATTCTAGGAGTATGCAGTCACCCCTGCTACTGGTTGAATTTTGGAATTCTTAGTCTTTAAGTATTTGTTAGTGAAATTGTCTCTCCCTGATATGTGGCTAAACATATGTCATCTTGTGCTCTTGGTTCAGAACACTTAAGATTAAAGCTGAGAGGGTGGAATTTGATCCCCATGCTACTGTGTGGGTACTTTGACTTCGGAAAGACATTTTCTCACTGAGTCACACCTGTAAAGTGAGTTTAATTGCCCATTTTGTAGGGTGTTGTACAAAGAACTTGGTGGCTTTTCCAAAGCCTGGTTCTAGCCCAGTTTTATCCCTTCTGAGACCTTGGCCCTGAATATGCCATGGATGTCTCATGACTCTTGTAGGATAGCTGCTAGCAAAATCTAGGTCTGCTTGTTACTGTCCAGCTGGAACCTCCACGGTTCCCAGGCTGGCCATTGCCTTCAGGAGACAAGCTTCCTGAGCCAAGCCTGGTCCACACTAGCACTTGGGAGGTGGAGGTTGAAGGGTTGCCTGGGCTACATGACATCCTGCCTTACATAACAGAAAGGACCACACTCCTGGAGAGACTGAGTATTGGAGCCCATCGCACAGAATGTCCATGTCCTCAGCGCAGCCCAGTGTGGCGGATTCCAGGTGTCCCGTGAGACTTGTCTCTTTAAGCACGTGTTCCTTGTCACACTGTTTGAGATGGTCTCAGTACATAGCCCATGATCTTCCTCCCTTGGGCTACTGAGTGCTAACTCTATTAGATCTTAAAGGGTGTATTGCCTCAAGATTTCTAGGATAAACTTTTGTTAGTTCCCAAGGTTACCCTTGGATTTATTGATTTGTCAAGACCAGTGTGCTCGAGCCTAAGATTCATTGCAGTGAAATTTGGCAAGTCCCGGTCTGAGAGGAAAGACCGGGCACAGACTTGAAGGGACATCACATGGGACGCAGTTCAGCCAGACAGGTGAAGGCCCAGTGCCCACCAGGGAAGTCCTTTGAAGACCTGGTGCTTAGGTATCCAGGAGGCTGCCTGTCCCAGCACCCAGGACGCACGGCAGGACGAGCCTAAACCTTAGTAGTTCTTGCAGATGATTTACGGACCATGAAGCGTTCTTCCCGGGAATTGTGAGAACCTTCCAAATGTTCAAATGCCAGCCAAGGGTCAGCCTTACAAACAGGCCTTTCTAAAGATAGCAGCGGCGAAGCTGTCCTTGTAACCCTCTGTGCACAGGCATCATTTGATTTAAGCTTCTTCAATTATGCAGCATATACCATTATTTCTCAAGTTTTAGTTTATTGTTTAGTAAGTATGGGCCACCTGTAGGATATACAAATAATTGTTACTAACCAGAACTGTCTGGTTAATGTTTCAGTGGTTTGTTCCATTGCCCAAGCAGTGTACATTCTGGAGCATTCCATAGATGCCTGTGTGTGTGTGTGCCTTGCCCTTTGCCCACTTGTTTCTTCTGTTCCCACTATAGGATACGGACTGCATGTACTTTTCATGGCTTTGTAGCCATTTTGTGTATTTTCAAATTGTGTACAAGGTGTAAAGCAAAACCGAGTGGATTGCTCATATGACCCTTGCCTCAGCACAAGGAGAGCCCTCTCCCTGCCAGCATCCTCACCATAGTGAGGTTGACTCGTTCAGGAGCCTGCATTGAGTTCCTGGGGACAGGATCTCGTCATGTAGCCCAGGCTAGCCTTAGCCACCCTACCCTTAGCCTGCTGAGGGCTGCACCCTCCTTGCCATTGTCATGTCTGTACTGTGCAGCAAAGTATCCACGGTTACTGTGACAAGCCCCACACAGGAGCATATCCCTAAAAGTTGCTCTGCTGTTGCCCTGTGTGTCTCTCTACTTGCCTCAGTTCTTCCTCTGTAAAGATTGTCAATATTCGGTTATGTGTGGCACAATAACATTTTGTAACTTTCACCCAGCAGGATAGAAATACTTTTTCCCTCCGTGCCTCCTTTTCAGAGACAGTCTCATGTATCCGGGGATGACTTAGGGACTCTGATCCCCTTGCCTCCACCCTCACAAGTTAAGCTCGCATAATGGGTATGAAGTGCCACACCCGGTGTGTGTGGTGTTAGACAACTTGCCAGCTAAGCTGCATTCATACTACTGGTTTTGGTTTTTCTTTTTTTTTGTTTTTTCAAGACAGGGTTTCTCTGAATATCTCTGGCTGTCCTGGACTCGCTTTGTAGACCAGGTGGGCCTCGAACTCACAAAGATCCGCCTGCCTCTGCCTCCCAAGTGCTGGGATTAAAGGCGTGCGCCACCACCGCCCGGCCGGTTTTGGTTTTTCTGAGACAGTCTTGGTATGTGGCACTGGATAGCCTGGTACTAGTGCCCAGGCTGTCCTTTTGCCTCAGCCTCCTAAAGGTGGAGATTCCAGGCATGCACCATTATGTCCTTCAGGAAACATCTTAAATTAATTTCCAAATCATCTCTGATATCTTTTTTCATGTAGGAGCTCAATTCCAACTCCTTGCTACCTAGGCAAGGCAACAGACACTGATAAATGTACACACACACAAAATACAAATAAACATGAACCAGGTGTGGTGCTGTACTTTTGTAATCAGCTAACCAAGTTCAAGGCCTGCCTGGACAGCATATTAAAAACCTAACTCAAAAGAATAAGAAAGGGTGGGTGGGGCTGAAGAGGCATAGGGCTTAGACCCGGGTTCAGTACCCAACACTCACATGGCAGCTCACACCTGTCTGTGACTATAGTACCAGGGCATCTGACGGTCTCACACTGAAACGCAAAACACCAGTGCACATAAAATGAAAGTAAATCATAAAAAAAAAAAAAAAGGGCAGGGCGTGGTGGCACACACTTTTAATCCCAGTACTCCAGGAGGCAGAGGCAGGTGGATCTCTGAGTTTGAGGCCAGTCTGGTTTACAAAGCAAGTCCAGGGCATCCAGGGCTAATATACAGAGAAACCCTGTCTCAATAAATCAAAAAGAAGAACAAGCAAATAAAAAATAAAGGGCAGAGAGATGGCTGAGAGGTTAAGTTAACAGCACTGATTGCTCTTCCAGAGGTCCTGAGTTCAATTCCCAGCAACCACATGGTGGCTCACAACCATCTATAGTGAGATCTGGTGCCCCCTTCTGCCATGTAGGCATACCTGTAGACAGAACACTATACATAATAAATCTTTAAAAAAGAAAAAATAGGTTTTACTCAGCAGGGGGTTGGAGCCTGTCTATCCCTGACTGTCCTGGACTGACTTTGTAGGCCAGGCTGGCCTTGTACTCACAGAGATCTGCCTCTGCCTCCAGAGTGCTAGGATTAAAGGCGTGTGCCACCACGCCCGGCAGTAAAAGATTTTTTTAATGGTGAAAAAAATACTTGTTTTTGGTACTGGGGGTGCTAGCTGAGTACTTTGCCACTGAGCCATGCCCCTGGCCCTCTTTGTACTTTTTATTTTTAGACAGGGTTCCTCCAAGTTTCCCAGGCTGGTGTTTAACCTCCTCTATAGCTCAGGCAGGCCTTGAACATTCTATCCTTATCCTTTGCCTCCTAGGTGGCTCAGATGGCGGGTCTTACCACCTGGCTCCTTTCCTTACTTTTGAGCCGACTTCTTAGAGCTTGAGGTTTCCTCCCTAACTTAGTTTTCAGGGGCAGAAAGCATAGAATGCTCCAGGTGTGGCTGAGTTACTCTAGGTAAAGGTTGCTGTTGCCTTGCACAACTTCCCTATTGCAGTTGGCGGCAAGGAGACAAACTTTCCCTCCACAAGTGCCCACTGCCGTTTTCTGGGCTCTGTAGCCAAAGCAAGGCCAGCAGTGTAGTGTACTGATGAGGTCACTAGGGCTCTAAATAGCACTGGGCTCTTGAAATAAGGACAGCATGATTTAGGGCAAAGGCCGGAACTGGATCTCCATAGCCGCAGGCATTTGAGCTCTTCTGGTGTATGAGACGATTGGGTTGCGCTGCATCAGGGCATCAATTTCTACAGAGACCTGCAAACAGGCCAGGGTGTGGCCTCTGAGAGCCTCGCGCCTATTCCCGCTGCACCCAAGGAATTCTCTGCAGGGAATTCTCTGGGGTTCATGGAAGAATGTGAAGTGTTAAGGAGGGTCAGGCCGTTGGCGTGGTTGTTGATAAGGAAGGCAGAAGACTGCATGGGGAGGGATGCTGGTGCTGCAAGGCGCCTGCCCACAGCCTTAGCATATCCTGCATAAGCAGTGCTTTATAGCGCTCCACGATGGCTCAAGCCTTTAATCCCACCATGCTAGAGCCAGAGGCCGGTGGGTAAGTTCTAGGCTAGTCTGGGCTATGTTGTAGTGAGACCTTGTCTCAAAAGAAAAAGCATTTGTCTTAAAAACCTAGGGATAGTCTGATTGCCCATGAACATGAAAAATCTGCTTTTTTTATGGGTATGATAGTCAGCTAGAATATAGCTCGGTGGGTAGAGGGTGGGCCCAGCATGCCAGAGGCATGCCCAACACCACCTAAAATGTAATGGTGGAGTCACACAGATAAGCAGTCAAAGCCCAGAGAAATGGCATGGCTTGCTTCTAAGGTCACTCAACAGATTGTCTTCTGAGGGTTTTGTACTGACCAGAAAGGCCTCAGAATTCAGCAAGAGTTAGGCAAATTGGCCCACACGTAAAATCCGCCCGTGGAGAGGCTAAGGCAGAAGGATTCAGAGTTTGAGCATGGGCCTTCTGGCTGGTTTGAGGTTTTATTGTTTTTGTCAACTTAGATCCAGAGCCTGGTGTTTCACTCTTGCATTACACTGGAAATGAGGGTAGTCAGTGGTCAGCTTCAAAAACGGGGTACAGGGTACCGAGAAGTGTGTATGATGAGGCCCTGGGTTCCATCTCCAGCGCGCGTGCGCGCGCGCACACACACACACACCCAAAGAACAAAACCCACCAATCCAAGTGACTGTCAAACTTGTCCGTCCCGTGTCCCCTCCCCCCCCCCCCCCCCCCCCCCCCGCACCGTGCTGCAAGTTGAGCCTAGAGTGTGAGGATAGCACTCTACTGCTGAGCTCTCCCCCAGCCTGGAGAGCTGTTGTAGCCTTCTGCGTGCCATCCACCCTAACCCCCGAGATTGAAGACAAGGATTTTGCTTTGTGTGGCTCAGACCAGGCTGGGCTCAAACTCAAAAGATCCGCCTGCCTCTGCTTCCCCAGTGCTGGGATTAAAGGCTGTGCCACCAACCCCCTGGCCTCTCTAGTCCCATTTTTACATTCTTTTTTCCATTTATTTCTGTTAAACTGCATTGGAGTGCGTTTGTTTGGCATGTAGAGGTCAGAGGACAACTTTGGAGACTCAGTTCACACCACCGTGGATCCCGGGGTCAAACCTGTGCCATGACGCTTGACCGTAGCCAAATCAGCCTCTGAGCCATCCTGCCCGGCCCAATCTCCAAGTGCTGACTTCCTTTCTTTGGCGTGTCCTTTGTTTGGTGTTAGCATAGGAGTAGAAAAACTTCCCTTTTTCTCAAAAGTCAACTTCGGGTGACTCACTCTTTCCCAGAGGGACTAGGACTCAAATAAGGGAACAGGGCAGGTTGAGGAAGCTTACTCTCTTCCTGAGAACTGCTGGGTCCATATATAGCCATGTCATGCTGAGATTGCTATGTGTCCATGTTACGTGAGAGCTGTTGATATCTGCGGAGCATTTGACTGTCACCTAAGACCTCCTTCCCTATGGTGGACACTGGTGCTTATTACTGTGGAATCCGTCTGTGTTTCTCCCTGTTTTTTTGTGACTTACTCCCCTTCTACCCAGGCAGAGCACTTTCTGCCAACTTACCACCTCAATAGCTGATGGGCCTGTTGTGGGTTGGTGTAAGGATATGCCTCACCCCATTATCCTCTGTCGTAATGATTCTCGGTTCCTTCCTCCTCCAGGTGACAGAGCTGAATGAACCACTGTCCAATGAGGAGCGGAACCTCCTGTCGGTGGCCTATAAGAACGTGGTTGGGGCTCGCCGCTCCTCCTGGAGGGTCATCAGCAGCATCGAGCAGAAGACCTCCGCGGATGGCAACGAGAAGAAGATAGAGATGGTGCGGGCCTACCGGGAGAAGATCGAGAAGGAGCTGGAGGCCGTGTGCCAGGATGTGCTGAGCCTGCTGGACAACTACCTGATCAAGAACTGCAGCGAGACCCAGTACGAGAGCAAGGTGTTCTACCTGAAGATGAAGGGGGATTACTACCGCTACCTGGCTGAGGTGGCCACTGGGGAGAAAAGGGCCACCGTGGTGGAGTCGTCCGAGAAGGCCTACAGCGAAGCCCACGAGATCAGCAAGGAGCACATGCAGCCCACCCACCCCATCCGGCTGGGTCTGGCGCTTAACTACTCCGTTTTCTACTACGAGATCCAGAACGCCCCGGAGCAAGCGTGCCACCTGGCCAAAACCGCCTTCGACGACGCCATCGCCGAGCTCGACACTCTGAACGAGGACTCCTACAAGGACTCCACTCTGATCATGCAGCTGCTCCGAGACAACCTAACGCTCTGGACGAGCGACCAGCAGGACGACGACGGCGGCGAAGGCAACAACTAAGGCCCCAGGTGGACTGGCAGCGCACATGCTGATGCTCCTACCGCAGTCTTTATTTTTTCCCATGAGTTGGGGGTCGGGTGGGGGAGGGGAAAGGGAGGGCTGACCTTCCCAGGGAGAAACCCACGACTGTCCTGTCTTTGATCGCCTCTTTGACATTTTTGCCAAAATACCACTAGTGGAAAGTCAGGCTAGCTGTGCTGGTATCGGAGTAGCAGCCTCACACAGGCCCCGGACTGCTTGTGCGGGCTTCGTGCGACTGGGCTTGTCTGCCTTTAGTTTAGCTT
Source organism: Lophiomys imhausi (assembly GCA_907164525.1). Lineage (NCBI taxonomy): Eukaryota > Metazoa > Chordata > Mammalia > Rodentia > Muridae > Lophiomys > Lophiomys imhausi. The sequence continues at coordinate 893,859 of CAJQZJ010033880.1, read as the reverse complement.
ATTGCTACATGGTAGGGTTTTAAGATGAGAAGACAAACCGGAAACGAACGGATGGCCCTCCTTCAGTGCGTTCTGTGGTTCCAGTAAGGATTCTTATGTCCACACGCTCACGTCTTCAGTTCTGTGGCTGTTTTTCTCTCTCTGTGGCTGTGCTTCCCCCACCCCCCTTCTTTCCTTCCCCAGGGTATATACCAGAGAAGGTATAGTTTAAATTACCCAAGTGGACAGGCTTAGAGTGGAAGGCAAGCCTTTATTGACAGGTCAGGCCTAGCCCTGTGCTTGGAAGCCTCTGATGGGTGGACAGTATTAACACTAAATTCTAGTTTACAGTGTTCTACATGACAGCCATACACCACATCAAGCCATTGGTCCTGAGTTTTCCTTTGTCAGTTCAGCTTTGCATCTGTATCCTGCCGTATCCAGGTTGGTCTGGGCTGTTCATCAGCTCTTACGTGGGGAGTCAGCTTCCTTTTAGGCTTGGTTAATGGGTGACTGGCAGGTGGCTGCGGGATACTCTTGGGAAGGGTTTTTCTTTAAGGTAAGTCCATCACAAGATTAGAAACTGTTAAGCACCATACACACACACACAGAGAAAAAGGAGAAAATTCAGGTCTGTATGTCATTGATCATGTTGGTATATTCAGGGACACTCCTGCTCCCCAGCAGCCTGGGCTCCCTCCTCAGTGTCTCTGCCTGTTGTATGTTCCTCAGCACTTGAGCATGCAGGTGTCTCGCGGCTGTTGGTGGGTGGCCATCAACAGTGTGGAGGGAGCATCAGGTGCGAGCAGCCGAGCCAACAGGAAAGCCACTAGGAAGAGACAGCTACACTCCAGGGAAGCCTGCTCCCTAAGCCAGTTGTGCCACCCCTCCCAACCCCCAGCATTCCTTCCAAGTGCTTGGAGGATAGCTGAAGTTTGGCCTTTCTGAATGAAAGTGTAGATGTTGGAGATTGGCTTCTCTCTCGTGAGGTCACACAGTGACGTCGAAGGAAGCCATGCTGCTATGTCCCGTGTGGTCTGTCTCACTTCGCCTAGGTCCCTCGTTCTCACTGTGGATACATCTATCCATAAACATGCCCTGTTGCATACAGTGTGTGCAGTATCTCCTGGAGGGTCCACGATCATGTGGGTTCCCACAAGATGAGCGACACCCCAAAGGCCCTGCAGCCACCTTCTCATACCAAAACCAAGCTCCCACTGAAATGAGTACGCACCCAGGATGCTGGCAACGTGGCTGCAGAAGAATGGGGCCGCCCGCCACACAGCCCTCCTAGCATGCCCTCCCTCAGAGGCCCCTGCTCGTGCTGGTGGGCAAGTACCCCCTGACCAAGGCCCACCGGAGAACCGAGTGGAAGAAGCTTGGCGGACAGAGGGGCTTTGCCTAGTTCGTCTCCTTGTCCGCAGTGAGCATGTCCTTGTCCCGCTTGTACTGTTTGGAAATGACCTACTGGAATTGCAAAACCTAGTTTCTCTTTAAATTTCAGCCGTGACCCTAGCTGTGCTCTAGGAAAATCATGTGAGGGTAGAACTGAAGAGGGAAGAGTGGTAGATGTGATGCTCAAGCTTGGACGGTTTCTTCTTTCCTTTACTGTTGAGAAGCGCACCTGCCTATGATGCTGTCTCCAGTGCCGCGGTTGCTCCTCCATCCTATGATACAGTATTGTGCATGCTGGTGTTGTATTTCTATACGGTAGCTTGACATTTATTAACTTACACTGTAGGTGTTATGTATTCCTATGACAAAAAAAAAACCTTAAGACTTCAAAAATTTTTAAACTTTTTTTTTTTAATTTAATTTTTTTTCCTTTTGGGGTAAAGTTTGCTTTACCAAATGGTGATTGTAACAAATTGATCTGTTTTGGATGTTGCTATAGTGACATGCAGTTCTATATTTTTTTCAGGGGGGGAGGGGGACAAAAGAAACACCAGTGTTAGCTTACTCTTAATGTCTGGTGTTTGTCATGGTGAAATTATAACTATTACAGTGTAGGAGAACGCCGCGGACGTTCTCTGAATGCGCCTCTGTGCTTTCTCGTCATGTTATGCAGTGAACTATTTTTAAGGTCTAATCAAGTGATTTCCCCCTCCCCCCAACTCCGTGTTTCGCTAAGGAATTATTTCGCACACGGACCATTCTTAGCAGTTTTCCTCAGTGATGGAATATTCATGAATGTGAGTCATTATGTAGCTGTCGTACATTGAGCAAAATAAACTTACAGATCTGATGTCAGCACTACCTAGCTTCATTTAATAGGGTTTAACTGCTTTGTTTTTGAAAGTTTGAGTGGAAGTGGGTGTCTTCCACCCCCACTCAGGAATGAAACTGGGTGGTGGTGCGGGGGCATGACAATACATGAAAATCAAAGGCGGGGGTGTAGCTCGGTGGTAGAGCACATGTCTAGCAGGTGGGAGGATTAGGTTTGATTTCCCAGCACGCGGGTGGGGAGGGAGAGAAAAAGGAAATGGGGGGTGGTAGTTTTCTACTTTTGATTCCAGTACTTGGGAGTCTGAGGCAGGAGGATCACAAATTCGAGGCCAGCCAATAAAACTACAGTGAGACAACTGGCTCACAAACCCAAGAAGTGAGTGTGGTAGGAGGTGCCTTTTAGTCTCAGCTCCTCCTCTCCTGGAAAGGAGAGGCAGAGGGATCTCTGAGTTTTGAGGCTAGCCCAGTCTACATGGCCAAAGTTCCCAGGCTAATGAGACTCTTCTGGGGAAAAATAAAAACAGACACAAGAAGTGGGTGTGTAATATGTCATTCAGTGGAAACAGCACTAACCTAGCATACTCAAGGCCAGGTTCAATGAGAAAAAATCGGAGCAGCAGTACTCCATCCTTTACTTAGTAGCTGGGCCCTCTGGACTTGGGAGATCCACATATCATGGTTTCATTGACTTCGGTGAAGTCTAGGAGGGATGGTGGTTGAGGTTGGCAGCAGAAGCTGGCAGGCCCACTTTTTGAGCTGAAGATCATCCTGCTCCGGCATCCACCCAGTGCTTACAGGCCTGCTTCTGACTTTCAGACTATACCAAGAGGCACAGAGCGGCACCCTGGATGCTAATGTTTAAAGCCAGTCTGGGTGACCAACACAGGGAGAGCCTGTCCCAAAAAACAAAAAGCAATACAGAAAAAGGCGATGGGCGAGGAGTGGGGCTAAGGCAGTGTGACTGACCCCTGCACTGGGGACCCCCTCCTCATCCAAGTACAGTTCCATACGAGAACTTTGGAGATAGGATCACGGTGGGACCTTCCTGCCCAGGAGATGGACTCCTGTTGGTGCCGTTCCCCGCAGTCTATTTATGCGTGATTACCACATGGATTGGCCTTGACACCGGTCAGCTGAGTCTGTGTTGGCTCCCAGAGTGATCTGAGTGGCTAAGAATGGTAGTCTGGGTCTCAAAGCAAGCCTGGGGAAATGGCCTCCGAAAACTAACCTGGTCTCTATTTCTGGGAGTTGACATTAAGTCACCAACAGAGTAGTCAGAACACTGAGGTGTGACAACTTAGCCTAGTGAGCCTGCTGCTGTCTGTTTTTTTTTTCTCCCCCTCTTCTCTCCCAGTTCTGGTTTGGGAACGAACCTGCAGTTAAATCTGAATTGCCACAGATTTGGCTATCTGGGCAGTGGTGTTTGTGGGAAGGATAAGGGGGGCTGGTTCGTATCACACAAGACAAAAGGGAAAAGTCAGCTGATACTACTAGGACAGTGGTTCTGTACTCTCCTAATCCTTGAACCCTTTAATCATGCTGAATCCTAACCATAAAATGAGTTTTATTAATTTTGTTACTTCTGTGAACCATAATGTGAACATAACTGATAGGCAACCCCAAAGGATTGAGAACCATTGGCTAGGCGTGCCAGAGAGGCCTTGACACACAAACCTAGCTGGGTGTGGTGGGGCAGTGACTTTAATCTTGAGCAGAGACAGGCCGATTTCTGAGTGCATGGCCAGTCAGGGCCACATGCTAAGATCCTGTCTCAAACCGAACCAACCCCCACCACACACACACACACACACACAATCAAGCTGCTTTGTATGCGAAACATGGGATTTATGTAGGCCAGGCTAGCCTCAAATTCCTAATTCTGCCTCCACCTCCCACATTCTGAAATTCTAGGCTTTGGTCATCACACCCAGCCGAATGGCTTTGTCCTCCTTGCCCTTTGCCCTGGTCTTAAGCAGCCGGCCCCATTACCCAGGATGTCAAGACCCAAGCTGCTGCTCTGGGTATTGCCAGCAGGCAGGAAAAGCAGCAGGATTCTGCCTCAGGCCTCTGGATAAGGAGGGTTCATTTCCACTCACAGCTTTGTCCTCACTTGTGCTTGCTTGGCCTGGAGGGGGTGGGTCTGCTGCGGTGCAGTTGTCCTGCCCCTGAAGACAAGGTTAGCAAACGGTGTAGCTCTCGCTACTCACAAGGGACCTCTGAGCAGGAACGCGTGTCTGCATGACTACATTCTGAGTCTGCATCACAGGAAATCTTTCCTACCTCCATAGACATGACTGGATTGGCTCTTCGACGTCAAGACCCATATTTAGTCTCGCCTGACATAGAATTTTCAGGAGAGGATCTTAAGGGTTGTCAGATTTTTTAGGTTTGGGTTATTTTGGTAGTTCTGAGGATGGACCCAATGCTTCAACACCACTCAGTTGAGCCTCACACCCTACCCCTGGTCAATCACTAGGGAATGCTAGACAAGTGCACTATGGCTGAGAAACCCCCCATTGTAGGGAATCACCCAACAAGCTATTCCCTAGCCTTGGTTGTTAGTTCTTTAGGTGAAAGAACTGTTTGGATCCCACGAGAGTAGTGGTGGTGGCCACTGGTTAAAAGGCGTTTTGCCAGCTAGTCAGGAAGTGGTGGCACTTGCCTCTAGTCCCAGCACTCAGAAAAGTTCAAGGCCAGCATGGTCTGCAGAGTGAGTTCCAGGACGGCCAGGGCTACATGGGGAGAAACTCTGTCTCGGAGAAGAAATTTTTTTTGCCTGCAGTGAAAGACTGCCTGCCTCTTCCTGCAGCGCTGACTGCTGGAAATACTGCTGCACCTCCTCAGTGCTGAGTTCTCACTCTGGGAGGAGTGTGGGGGGGGGGGGTAATGGAACAGTGAAAACCTTGCCCTGAATCACAAAACTAGAGTCAAGACAGATTCAGCAACTAACGCTCATATGAAGGAGCCAGCTGGTTCTTACCGGCCATACGCATTTTAGGTCAGTCTTTGACTATTAATCATCCTAAATGTTGCTCAGATTTCCACTATGCCATATCCTACTGCTGGAGCAGAAGTTAGAGGAACCATACTCATGGATGTTATGTGATGTGATGTATGGACTTCAGAACAAGGCAAGGTCTCACTATGTAGACCAAGCTGGCCTGGAGCTCACAATGTGACGCCCACCACCACCAGCACCACCAACCACCATTGCCTCCCAAGTGCTGCTGGAATTACTAAAGGCATGGGACACCGTCTAATAGCCTAGCGGTCATGGACAGAATGAGGCTGGCTGCGTCTGAAATAACGTGGGACGTAGTTCAATTGGTTAAGGTGTCTAGCATTCTATCCTCAGGACAGCATATAGCAGGTGTGTGCTGGGGCACACCTGAAACCCCAACACTCAGGGAGGCCGAAGGATCAGTTCAGGGTTGAGGGCTGGAGCCATGGCTCGGTTCTGAAGAGCCCTCGCTGAGCGCTGTGAGCCGGCTTCAGCACCCACTTGGCAAGACAGACGACCTGTGCTCCAAAGGACCGTCAACTGGTGCTTGCCGAGGAAATTCAAATCCCAGGTTCAGGAAAAGACCCTGCCCCGGAATAGGTAGAAAGTGATACAGGATACCCCAACACTCTCTTCTGGTCGCCACATATGCCTGTGAACACACACCCGCACACAGAATCTCTTTTAGAATTGCAAGGTTATGTTCAAGACTAGCCTGGATTAATGAAGCCAGTCTCAAAAAGAGAGAGGAAGGAAAATTAAAAGGCCCGGGGAAAGCGAGGGGCGCCGATGCTGAGAGATGAGGTACAAAAAGTAAAAAACGGCACTTGTCGGGTAGCCACAGGAGGATCTGCAGTTCAAGGCCAGCTTCCGTAGATTTGAGACCAGTCTGGGCTGCATGAAACCTGGCCTCAAAAAACCAAAAATAAAAGAAAGTCCCGCCAGCCCCTCAGGCACTCCCGCAGGCAGAGGTAGGAGGAGTGCTGTGAGTTTGAAGTCAGGTCACCCAGAGCCATACAACTATACAATTAGACCTTGTCTCAGCAAAAAAAAAAAAAAAAAAAAAAAAAAGGAAGGCCAAGGAAGTAGTAGCGTTACCTGGCCTAACCTTGAACTATTATCTGACAGCAAAAACGGAGAGGCTGAATGCAAAGCCCTGGAGCTGGGGGTGCTGGGATTCAGGAGTCGTCCTGGCCCAAGTCTGGGATCTGTTCCCCATAACCCTCATAAATCCTCTGCCTCCCCGCGGTGGGCACTGCCGGTTCTGCAGCTGTCCCGGTTAGCGCAGGTTATCAGCTTCCAGAAGCATCCAGCTCCCCGCTTACACCCAGACCCTGACGGCGGTAGCGACCTCGAGCCCAGCCTATCTGAGATCTCCATTCCCGGGCTTCTGAGTGCGCCCCCTCCCCAAACACCTGGACTTCAGACAAAGGATTGTGCCGCCTGAGCACGCCCGCGGGAAGGCCAGGCGTCCTGCAGTGACCACTCCCCTCCCTCTGGCCAATGCGGGCTGCTCGGGTGCCCGGATGTGAGCTGGGCGGGGCCGCGGCTCAGCCCCGCCCCGCCCCGCCCGGCGAGAAGAGCGCCTGCCATCCAGGTCGTGCCCAGAGCCAATCACCGGCCAGCGTCTTGCCTCCGTGCCAATGGCCGGCCTGTTGCTGGGACTCGCATCCCTGCTTTGAAATCTGCCTGCTGAGCGGGCTGCGGAGATAACGCGGTGCTCATCCCGACTCCTAGTCCTCTGCTCTCTCCTCCTTACCGAATAATCTGCTCTGGGCTCATTTAGGGCACAAAAGTCTCCACAGGGTTTGTCTTGTGAGGTGACCTTGGAGGATGGGGCATCAGGCTCCAGGTGGTCCTTGCCGTCACGTCGCCATAGGAACAGTGAACCACTCTCTGTCCTCTAAAAGCTTGCCGCTTTCCTCATCTCCAGGTTAACCTTCCGGAAACCATCCCAAGATGTCTACATTGTTCCTATGTCGGAAGTGAGGAACCTGGCTCAACATCTTTGCACCCTAGTCCACAAAGTCCTTGAGGCGGGGCAAAGGTGGATGGCGAATATGTCAAGTTTCATCCCCTTACAAGCTGGCCCTTCGGCAGAACACGAAGACGGGCGTGGGCTGCACAGTTGGAGTCCTGAGGACCTAGAAGCCACTCCCTTCTCTCTTTAGTATTCAAGGCCCCCAGCCTACCTGGCCAGCACTGGCCAGACATGTACAGCTTCAAATGAATGGTGTGGCCAGTTAGGAATCAGCTTGCTATGAGATCAGAAAAAAAAAAAAAAAGGAGTGAAGACCCCTCCCTTATCATCTCCTAACCTAGAAATAGGGAGATGAGGGTATTGGTGTGTGCCATTTTATCCCAGAACTCAGGAGGCAAAGGCCGGCAGCTCTCAGTGACTTTGAGGCCAGCCTGGTCTACATAGCAAGTTCCAGAAGAGCCAGAGCTACTACACCCTGTCTCCAAAAGGGGGGGGGGGGCAGATAAGTTCCCCAAGGCACTGCCCGTCCTGAATTTGTAAGTAGGTTTTTAAATTATTTTGTTTACACTTAGTATTTGGTTATGTGGGCTTGCACGTGTCTGTGGCCAGGTGGTGCATGCCAAGGTACACATGTTGTGGTCAGAGGACAACTTGCAGAAGTTCTCTCCTTCCGACATGTTGGTCTCAGATATCAAACTTAGGTCTCTCCTCAGATAGGGTTGCAGGCTCCTTTGCTCATCCAGCCATCTCACTGGCTCAAAGATCAGTTTTGTTCTGTTGCTCAGCCATGCCCCATCTTCTGTCAGGGAAGAAAGATCAGCGTTTGAATTCTCATTTCCCTGTCTTCTATGTATGCAGGGCATAACCGTTATCCCTCATATCCACCTCATAAAGATGGCTGGGCATGGTGGTGCACACCTTTAATTCCAGCACTAAGGCAGAAGCAGGCATATATCTCTGAGTTCGAGGCCAACCTAGTCTACAGAGCGAGTTCTGACAACCAGGGCTGTCACACAGAGAAACTCTATCTCAAAAAATAAATAAATAAATAAATAATAAAACAAGACAAAAAACCACTAGCAAGCTGTGCCTTGTGACTCATGTTTGTAGTCCTAGCTATAGGGGTGGGATTGGTATATGGGGGTACTGAGACAGGAGGAGGGCAACTTTAAGTCCAGCCTGGGCAACATAATGAGATCCTGTCTCAAAATAAAAATAGGTAGGGAAAGGGGGAATTAGATTAGATTAGTAGTAAGTAGACCTCTTGTCTATAATCCCCCAGTGAGGGGCTGGGGGTGTGATTCAGTGGTAGAGCACCTGCCTAGAATCCCCCAGTGAGGGGCTGGAGTGTGGCTCAGTGGTAGAGCACCTGCCTAGAATCCCCCAGTGAGGGGCTGAGGTGTGGCTCAGTGGTAGAGCACCTGCCTAGAATCCCCCAGTGAGGAGGGAGTGTGGT
>CAJQZJ010033880.1:857231-876029 GCA_907164525.1 Lophiomys imhausi | reverse complement strand
ACACACACACACACACACACACACACACACACACACACACACACACACACACACACACACACACACACACACACACACACACAGACACACACATACAGACACACACACACACACAGACACACACACACAGACACACACACACAGACACTCACACACACACACAGACACACACACACAGACACACACACACACACACACACGTATATGGGCTGCAGAGATGGTTAAGAGTGCTTGTTGCAGCCAGGCAGTGGTGGAACATGTCTTTAATCCCAGCACTTGGGAGACAGAGATCGGCACATCTTGTGAGTTCAAGGCCAGCCTGGTCTACTGAGTGAGTTCCAGGATAGCCAGAGCTACACAGAGAAACTTTGTCCCAAAAAAAGAAAGAAGAAAAAAAGTGCTTTGTAGTCTTCCAGAGGACCTGGGTTTGATTCCCAGCACCCACACAGTGGCTCACAACCATCTCTAGCTCCAATTCCAGGCACCCGATGTTTCTTCTGGCCTTCAAGGCACCAGGCATGCACATAGTAGACAAACATACATACAGGCTTAATCAAATATATGCAACACCTAAACACATAAAATAAACATGCATACACATGTACATACAGAAAGTCATATGTCTACATCTGTATACATCTGCATTTCAAAGGACAAAGCTGGTTCCTCTTGAGCTACCCTGTCTTTGAAGCCAGGCCAATCTGTCTTCCTGTCTCTGACCACACCCCTCCAGCAAGCCTGTCATTTCTTGGAGACATGCTGTACCCAGTTGTTTCTCTCTGTGTACCCAGTTGTTAGGTAGGAGTGATTGTGCCTCTTTGCAGAGTTAATCTGAGGAGACAGTCCAAGGGCACCTCGGGGCAGCCTTGCTATGGTCACCTCTGATACACTCATACCTCTGCAAGCCAGGACATCCTTAGTGCCAGCCACAGGACAGCTGGCCCACGGATCCAGGCTGGGACCCAGCCAGACTGATTCTCCAGGCCCAGCCATGGGCATGTGGGGTCAGCAACTGGCAAAGAGATATCTTACACAAAGTGAGGGTGTTCAGGGTCTCAAAATGGACCTGAACTGAACACCCCTGGCCAGTGAATGGAAGGGCTAGGATGGTGAGGCAGAGCCCTGATTGACAGGCTCAGACTGGTACTGCCAGCTGGACCAGAAAGATCTTTTCTGCCGGGACCTGCCTTGGCTTCATGCCTGCTCCAGGTGTTCCGATCCAGGGGCTGCCCAGGAGAGGAGCTAACACAATATGGGAGTTGGTGGTGGCAAGGGACAGGGTGTGTCAGATGGGCCCCCCCACCCCGCAGGAAGCTGCTCCTCCACAGACCCTGGGAAAGCAGGGTTGTGGGTTTAGGAAAGAATGTGGTGGGTGTGTCTTGCTACAAGCCTGGGACTCAGACCTTACAGGTAAAAAACTGTTGGGTCCCTTGGATTTGCCTTAAGTCTTTCTTTTCCCCTTTCATTTTTTGGTGAGTGTGAGCATGAGCATGTGCGGGTGTGTGTGTGTGTGTGTGTGTGTGTGTGTGTAGTGTGTGGTGTGCACATTTGAGGGTGTTTGTACCTGTTGGTGTGCACACATGTGGTTGTGTGCACATGTGCGTATGAGGCCTGTGATTGAGGCTGCCAATCATTCTCAGTTGCTCTTCCATCTTATTCATTGAGACATAGCTTAGTCAAACCCAGAGCTCTGGATATGGCTGATCTCCCTGTCTCCACCTTCCAAGGCTGGAAATACAAGTGGGCTCAGGCATTTGTGTGGATTCCAGAGATCTGAACTCTGGTCCTCATGCTTGAGTGGCAAACATTTAACCGCTCCACCTTCATTTTTTCTAAGAGCCTCACTATTCCCCAGGCTATCCTGGAAGAACTCAAGGTCTTCCTGTCTTTGCCTTCCAGGCACTGGGATTACAGACAAGCATCATCACACACAGCTCTTGCCTTTTCTTTTTGAGACAATCTTAAATAGCTCAGGATGGCCCCAAACTCTGTAGCTGAGGCTGGCATTGAATTCCTGAGCCTCCTACATGGGCTAAGTGCTGATATCTCAGAGATGCGCCATTGCACTCACTTTATGTGGTGCTGAGGATGGAAGCCAGGGTCCCATGAATTCCAGCCACTCAACCAACTGACCTACAGATTAAACGTAGTTTGGCTTTTTTCTTATTATTTCTTGCTCATTTACTTTGTGTGTTCCTGTATGTGTATGGACATCCGTGTGGATGTGCCTTGGTGGGCATGTGATGGTCAGAGGACAGCTTTTGGGAGTGCATGGGACTGAAGGGGTGGAACTCAGGTGGCACCAAGTGCCTTTACCTGCTAAACCAATTTGCCAGACTTGGTTGGGCTTTTTTGAGACAGGTCTTACCACATAGCTCAGGGTATCCTGGAGTACTACATCCTATTGCCTCTGATTCCTGAGTACCAGGGTTACAGACCTGTGCCACCACACCTGGCTGCATCCCTGGAATTTTTTTTTTTTTTTTTTAGTTTTTCGAGACAGGGTTTCTCTGAATATCTCTGGCTGCCCTGGACTCGCTTTGTAGACCAGGCTGGCCTCGAACTCACAAAGATCCGCCTGCCTCTGCCTCCTGGAATTTTTTTTTAAGATTAAAAAAAAAAAAAAAAGGGCTGGAGAGATGGCTCAGCGGTTAAGAGCACTGGCTGCTCTTCCAGAGGTGATGAGTTCAATTCCCAGCAACCACATGGTGGCTCACAACCATCCATAATGAAATCTGGTGCCCTCTTCTGGCCTGCAGATATACCTGCAGACAGAACACTGTATACACAATAAATAAATCTTTAAAAAAAAAAGATTAAAAAAAAAATTCTATGTATGTGTGTATGTGAGTACATGAGTATGTGGGTGCCTTTGGAGGCCAAAGCCATAAATTTTCCTGGAGCTGGAGTTACAGTAAGTTGTGAGCCACCTGACATGGGTGCTGAGAACCAAACTTAGGTCCTCTGAAAGAGCAGGCTGTGTGCCCTTAACCATTGAGCCACCCTACCAGTCCCAATCCCTTAAACTCTGTGGCATTGGGCTCCAAAACCTCCTAGAGCCCTTCAGATCCCTTCGGGGCCTCCTGGAGGGTGATGGACCATAGTGCAAACAAGGGTGGAGCTAGAGCTTTTGTGATTGCTTTTACCTAGGCTAGTCAAGGCAAGCTCCCCAGAGCAGGCAGATGCCAGGATCACTGTCAGTCTTGACCAAGACAATCCTCATTGTCTGCCCAGAGCTGAGAGCCCAGGCCCCATTCTTCAGGCATCTAACATGGGAGGATGTAGAGCTGACTAGGCCAACACCTCAGGAAGCTGCCTGGAATTGGCACACTTCCTGTACCTTCTCTGAGATCCTCCTTCTCCACACCTGGCCCGTGGAGACTGTTGCTTTTAATAGTCTTTTAAATTTTCATTTGTTTATTTTGTTGTTGTTGTATTGACAGAGTCTCAAAACAGGCTGGTTCTGAACTTGCTATATAGCCAGGACTGGCTTTCAACTCCTGATCTTTCCTGCCTACACCTCCAAGTTCTGAAATTACAGATGTGAGCTAGTGTATAAACTGGGGGTTTTCAGCACCATACATATAAAAGTAGGGTAGGACCACTGCTAGGTACAATTGAGGGAAAGGCTTTTATTTATGAGTGTAGAGTAGGGCCAGAGACATCTGGAAGAGTCCAGAGCCGAGAGAGAAAACAGTAGATTGAACATACCCAGCAAACTGGATCCTGGATTGGGTCATGGGGTGGGGTGGGAGCGTGGGGGGCAAGAGAGGAAGACCAATAGAGGACTAAGAGAGTGTATAGCTGAAATAGTAGGGTTATAAGGGAATGAGAAGCTGGGGGGAGGAACTGGGGAAGCCCATGAGATGAAGACCTTTAGGGTAGGGGGTGGGGTGAGAAGGGCTGAGAAGCGCCAAGTACTAATTGCTTCTTTACTAGAAGGGAAGAGTGCCGGAATATGGACGAGAGGAGCTTCCCTTGGATCTGACAAAAAGTGGGTCTGGCTGCCTCTTTTTCATTTTAGAGACATAGTTTTCATGTGTCCCAGGCTAGCCTCAAATTGGCTACATAGCCAAGGATGACCTTGAGTTCCTCTCTGATTCTCTTTCCTCCACTTCTGGAGTGCTGGGCTTACAGGTGCGCAGTGCGCCACCATTTCCAGTTGATTCGATGTAGGGGGATCGAACTCAGTGCTTCCTGCTGCTGCATGCCATACAGCAACTCCGCTTCTTTTATTTATTGATTGATTTATTGAAATGGCAAGTATGGCCCAGGCACATTCTGTACTCAGGCTGGCTTACAAATTCACCATGCCCCTGCATCAGCTTCTGGGTGCTGGAATTACAGGCATGAACCACCATGCCCAACCTAAGTTTTAATCGCCAGGTTACCACCCCCCCCCTTCTTCCTAAGGGGAATGTTAGGCGGATCCAAGAAAGGGCTGAGCCAATTGCGAGCACTTAGCGAACACACTCTCATTTAGAGCACTCACCCCTATCCCACCATAAACACTGGGGGTCCAAGACGGTGGGTGAGCAGTAGCTTCCAACTTTTATTTGAGAAAAACGGAAAGTACACGTATCAAAAGAGCATACAGATTGACAGGGAGGGACAGCCAGCGATGGCCGTTGGGGATGAGCAGCAGGCTGGTGGCGCCTACTTGGCTTCAGACTGTTCAGACTTCCCAGCTTCAGAGCCCCCAATCTGGGCGCGGGCCTCGAAAGTGACAGGAATGGTGATCTCGGCTGATTGTGTGACCGCCTTGGGTAGCGGAGCCTCCACGGTGAGTGTGCCCTCAGGAGACAGGGAAGAGGACACTAGGGTGGGGTCCACACCCGGCGGCAGCCTGTATAAGCAGAGAAACAGGACAAGGGTTACAGATCCCTCTTGACCAGGAGCCCTCTGCCCTCCCGACCCGGAGCCCTCCTCCCTGGATCCGCTTTCCCCCACCCCCTCCGTGCAAGGAACCAGAACTCACGTGTATTTCCGGGTGAAGCACCGGGAGATGTAGCCATGTTCGTCCTGCCGCTCTTCGTGCTTGCCTGCGGGTGGGGACAGGAGGAGGTCAGAGGCAGCCCTCTTGTCCAACAGGCCCCACCACTTGCCAAGGAGTGGCTGGGGCTCCAAGGAGGCACACAAATCAGATGCCTGACTGCCTCGAATCTTTAAAACTTTTCAGAAAGTTCGTTTCTGGAATTTGGGATGCGAAGGGTCGCGGCGCTGGACTCGGCTCTGACCCAGGGTGGACACCAGCGCAGGCGCACTGAAGGCTGTGAGCACGCCCCTCCGCAACTGGGTCTAGGGACCCTGGCTGGAGTCCCTTGCTTATTTGGGGATAAGGTCATCCAGAAGGCACGTTGGGCCTTCTTCCTTCGTGTTGTTTCTGTGCTGCGGGTGGAACTCGGGGCCTCAGGCAGGCCAGACAACGCTCTACCCGGAGCTACGTCCCCAGCGGCTGGTCCTTATAAAAGACGACAGAGCTCTTCGAAGCCACCTGCGCCCCGCGTTCCAGAGCAAGCGAAGCAGGCTAGGGAGACCCTACCCGGTCCCTGAGCTCATTCCTAACTTTCCAGGCTTCCACCTCTCTTGGCTTCAGCCCCTCCCCCCCCCCACCCCCCCCCCCCCCCCCCCCCCCCCGCGCTCCGCCCGCCAGCTTCGTCCCCTCTGGGGACGAGGGAGACTCACCAGTGATCTCCACCACGCCTTCTTTGGTCTTGACCGTGAGCTCCTCGGGAGCGAAGTGGTTGACATCCAGGGACACGCGCCAGCGATCGGCCGTCTGCCGGATCTCCGAGACACCGCTGCTGAGCTGCCGGTTGAGCGCTCGGCTGAAGGCGGGCGCGGCTAGGGTCACCGCCGCGGGGGCCTCGGCGGTCGCGGCGGGCAGAGGGCGCAGGTAGCCCGGCCAACCAGCAGTGCTGAACCACTGCGACCACTCATCGGGAAACCGAGGCACCCCGAAGGCTTGATCGAAGAGGCGGCTGTGGGCCGGGTACCAGTCCCGGAATGGTTCCCAGCTGGGGCTCCGCAGCAGCGAGAAGGGCACGCGGCGCTCGGTCATGTTCTTGGCTGTACTGGTCAGCGCTGAGGATCAAGAAGCACAGGGCTGAAGATCCGAGAAGTGACGAACTGGAGCCCCGGCTGTGCTTTTATGGAGGTCCAGCCGGGTATTTTTAGCAGGCGGTGCTTCAGGTCTCTATTAATGGCAATGACCGTCTAGGGGCCGCCCCTCTTCGCTGCATTCCTCCCCCTAAGCTCACAAAGGGGCCGGGCAGGCGGGCCCGGGAAGGTTCTGCCCCCATCTGGAAACTTCTCTAGTTGACGAAAACAAATGACTGCAATACCGGTAGCTGGAGCAGTTCCCACTGTCGGGCATTCATTGCTTAGAACGCTGAGGGCTGAAGGGCGGTGGCCTGGGGCCGGTCCCCATCTTTTTGTTGAGAATAAACCAGGAGAGGGTAGGTCTTTTGTGTCGCAACAGAGCCTGGTCTGAACCAGTGGGAGGCCTGTGTGGACATACAGGCCACCGCACACCTGTGGAAGCTTCAGAATATCAGCAAGAATCAGCTCTTTCCTACCATATGTGTCCTGGGGACCAAAGGCTTGGTGGCAGGCGCCTTCGTCCACTGACCATCTTTCTGGCCCTGAGACTTTTTTCTTTTTTCTTTCTTTTTATATATTTACTTTTATGTGTATCAGTGTTTTGCCTGCATGATATATGTATGAGAGTGTCAGATTTTGGAGTTGCAGACACTTGTGAGCTATCAGGTGGGTGCTGGAGCTATCTCTTCAGCCCCGAGACAGGGTTTTTCTTTCTTTTTCTTTTCTTTTGTTTTATTTTGTTTTTCGAGACAGAAATAGGGTTTTTCATTGAACCTGGAGCTTGCATGTCCGGCAGCGAGCCCCCTGGAATTTTCCTGTTTCTGCAACTGCCCCACCCCTCCAGCCTGGCACTAGGATTAGAGACTAGAACAACCTCAGGTTTTTTTGTTTGTTTGTTTTTAAGACAGGGTTTCTCTGTGTGGCCTTGGCTGTCCTGGAACTCACTTTGTAGATCAGGCTGGCCTTGATCTCAGAGAGATCTGCCTGCCTCTGCCTCCAGAGTGCTGGGATTAAAGGTGTGGGCCTTTACTCTAGGCCACACTCAGTACCGCTCCTGGTTCTTCTCAGGTCTTCTCATCCCACCCCCTACTGAAAACTTCTCCAGCTCATGGAGTAAGCTCAGGGGTAGGGCTTCTCTACCCCTGCTTCTTATTCCCCTGTGTCAGCCCTCTCTCTCTTTAGTCTTTCTCTCTTGCCCGTCTCTCCTGGTGTCCTTTGCCCCCACTCTCTGCTTTCCTTTCTCACTTTACCCATCTCTCTCTCTCCTGTCCATATGGCTCAATTCAGTCCATATTTCTCTCTGTGTCCCAGACTCTTCCAGATGCCTCTGGCTGTAGTCTACCTCCACATAATAAAACCTTCCCCTCCACCATAGCTCGGAGCAGTCATGGCTTAAGTTTATACTTAAGACTGTGTACCCAGCCGGGCGGTGGTGGCACACGCCTTTAATCCCAGCACTTGGGAGGCAGAGGTAGGCGGATCTTTGCGAGTTCGAGGCCAGCCTGGTCTACAAAGCGAGTCTAGGACAGCCAGAGCTGTTAAACAGAGAAACCCTGTCTCGAAAAACCAAAAAAAAAAAAAAAAAAAAAAGACTGTGTACCCAAACGCAGTCCCCTTGCTTGCACAGCCCGCTCTTTATCCACTTTGGCATCTTCCCAGTCCCCTGTTTTTGTTTTTATTTTTTTACTTTGGTTATTAGAGACAGGGCTTTTCTGTGTAGCCCTGGCTGTCCTGGAGCTAGCTCAGTAGACCAGGCTGGCCTCAAATTCACAGAGGTCCGACTGCTTCTGCCTCCCAAGTTCGTTTTTTGTTTTTGAGAGAGGGTCTCATGTAGCCCAAACTAGTCTAGAATTCTCTATGTAGCCAAGAACTGCCTTCACTCCTGGTCCCCCTGTTTGTACCTCTGAAGCTCTGGGATCATAGGCATCTGCCACCACGCACATCAAGTTGTGATATTAAACAGCCTGGTGGGCTTATTGGGGGTGTCATCTCCCAGACCACCAAACTGACCTACCGGGTCAGGGAGTCTGTAGAAGTTATGTTCTCTGTTTTTTAACTCTCTCCTTCTGCAAAATGGGGATGACAAGGATGCTAATAATGCTGATATCACTGGATTGGCATGAGAATCCAGTAACTTCATACAAGTGAAGATGTAGCCCAGGGCCTGGTGAGTCATAATTAATTATTGGTTATTTGTCATCCACCTTGGTTAGACAATTGGTAGGGTTTAGTCATCCCTATCCCTCAAGAGGTGGACCTGACAAACCAGGCTGGTTTCAAAGTTGTGGTGACCCTGCTGCCTGTGTTTCTCAGTACTGGGATACAGGCCTGTGCCACCACAGCTGACCAAGAGCTAAAGATACTAAGTGACTCATGAATACTAGACAAGCACTCCACCACTGAGACACACCCCCAGCTCCTCACTGGTGGATTCTAGGCAGGAGTTCTACCACTGAGCCACACCCCAGCCCCTCACTGGGGGATTCTAGGCAGGGGCTGTACCACTGAACCACATCCCCAGCACCTCACTGGGGGGATTCTAGACAGGCATTATACTACTGAGCTATATCATCATTGGTCATTTTACTTTTTAAAGAAGTTATTTAATTTATTATTATTATTATTATTATTATTATATGTGTGTGCATGTGATGGGGATGGAGAAGAGTAGGTGCCATGGCATGTATGTCAAGACCAGATGATAAATTTGTGGAGCTGGTTTTCTCTCCTTCCACTTTTTATATGTTCTGGAGAATAGAAGGGGAATAGAATGCAGGTTATCAGGCAATGTAGCATGTTTTAGATTTTTTTCAAAGACTTATTTATTTTTATTTATGTGTATGAATGTTTTTCCTGCCTGTATGTATGCGTGTATTTAAATGTACCATGTGCTGAGGAGGCCAGAAGAAGGCTCCAGTTCCCCTGGAACTGGGTTTTAGATGGTAGTGAGCTGCCATGTGGGTGGAAACCAAACCCGGGTCCTCTGCAAGAGCTGCAAGCGCTCTTAATCACTAAGCTTCTCTCCAGCCCCTGCAGCAAGTGATTTTATCCATTGAGTCACCTCACCAGCTTCCATTTTCCTTTTTGAGACAGGGTCCCACTGAATTGCTCAGGCTAGCTTTAAATTCACTCTGTAAACCACCGGCCTTCAAATGGTTCTTTCACTCAGCTTCCTTAAAGTTCAGATGTGAGGCCTGTTCCACCAGGTCTGACTTCAGTGTCCTTTTTGTTGTTTTAGTTTTATTACATTTATTTGTGTGTGTGTACACATGCAGAAGCGCACAAGCATTGGGGGTCGGAGAGCAACCGGTGAGAGCCGGTTTTCTCCATCTAGCCTGTGAAACCTGGGGATTAAACTCAGATGTCATTCTTGGTAGCAAATGCCTTTACCTGCTGGGCCAGCTCCCCAGTTTCCTTTGGAGAGAGAACTTGAGATTCCTGTATACCTGTTAGGGTAGAGTCTGAGGTCACCTAAAAAAAAAAAAAAGGCTTTTGAGATACCAGAGGTCTCTTAAGAACCAAGAGAAGCACTCAGAGCGGCTGCCTTCTCCTTTACTGGGTCACATTACAACTGGGAACCCCTGCCCACCCCATCTCCCCAAGACGTGTGTTTTAGGTTGCTGGCCCTTTGTTCCCAGCCCCACCCATACCCAGCTCCATAAATCTGTGGTGAGGTCAGAGTGCTTAGAGGATGCTCACCAGCCTCTGCCTGCCCACCTTAGCCCAGACGGGGAGTCCAAGGTGCCCCACCCCAGAGGGTGCTGTCAAATGTGGTCATGGGTGCTTTTAAATGTAACTCTGCTGGGCCCAGCCTGGCTTGGGAGGTGGGGGCTGCCAGTTCTTTGTAGACACAAGCTCCCTTCATCTTGCTGTAAACCAGGGAAAGGAGAAGTTTTTCTTGATGCTGTAGCCAAGAGAGGTTGTGCAATGTGGGGCCATTATCCCAGTTACTCTGCTGATTCCCTCAGACTCCAAATCCTACCCCCCCCCCATTTAATATTATTATTTTTTTGTAAATTTTGAGACAAGGTCTCATCTAGCCCAGGCTGGCTCATACTAAATATCAGAGACCGTCCTTAATCTTCCTACTGTCTCTTCCCACCCACTGGGATTACAGGCATGAACCACCTTGCCCAGCTTTCTTTTCTTCAGGAGAGAAATGGTTCCCACCAGTTGTCCCCTGACCTTCACACTTGCACCATGGCCTGCACACCATATTTACACACACAAGCACACATAAGTAAATGTGAAAAGAAAAGCAAAACTTTAATTACTGTTGGGTATATGTATGATTTATATATATATATATGACAGCCTCGGTGGGAGAGCAGAGGGTACTCTCATGAGTCCTCTCTCTCCATCTATCTTCTTTTGTTTATTTGTTTGGTTTGATAGGTTTTGGGATTTTGTTTATTGTTTGTTTTGGAGACGGTGGTATCTCACTCTGTAGCCCCGTGTGGCCTGGAATTTGCTATGCAGAGCAGGCTGGACTTGAACTCACAGAAACTGGTTGGCCTCTGCCTCCTGAATGCTGGGATTAAAGGAATGTGCCAACATGCCGGGCTTTTCCACCTTGATTTTGAGGCAGGTTTTCACCTTCCTTGACTCTTCTGTCTATTTTCCATCTTGTTGTAGGAGTGCTGGGAATACACCAAGCGGGAATTGAACCGGGGGTTCTCCGGAAAACCATCCAGTGCTTTTAACCACTGATGCATCTCTCCAGCTCCGCATCTGGCTTTTTTACATGGGTTCTGAGTGTTGGTGTCTGGTTGTCAGGCTTGTGTGGCAAGTGCTTTTACTTGCTGAGCCACCTTACCATTCTTCTTTGTTATTATTATTTTTAAAAATTCTTTTTTTTTTTTAAACATTTATTTATTTATTATGTATACAGTATTTGGTCTACATATATGCTCGGGCACCAGATCTCAATGTAGATGGCTGTGAGCCACCATGTGGTTGCTGGGAATTGAACTCAGGACCTTTGGAAGAACAAGCCAGTGCTCTTAACCTCTGAGCCATCTCTCCAGCCCCTTTAAAAATTCTTAAAATTGCTGGGCGGTGGTGGCGCACGCCTTTAATCCCAACACTTGGGAGGCAGAGGCAGGCGGATCTTTGTGAGTTCGAGGCCAGCCTGGTCTACAAAGTGAGTCCAGGACAGCCAAGGATACACAGAGAAACCCTGTCTCGAAAAACCAAAAAAAAAAAAAAAAAAATTCTTAAAATAGGTTTTCAACTTTGTTTTTTTTTTTTGTTTTTGTTTTTTCAAGACAAGGTTTTTCTGTGTAACAGTTCTGGTTGTCCTGGACTCGCTTTGTAGACCAGGCTGGCCTTGAAGTCACAGAGATCCACCTGTCTCTGCCTCTTGAGTACTGGCACCACCCAGCCCTCAATTAAATGTTTGTTTGGTTTTTTCTTTTTTTTTTTTGTTTTGTTTTTGAGACAGGGTTTCTCTGTGTATCCTTGACTGTTCTGGACTCACTCTGGAGACCAGGCTGGCTTTGAACTCACGGAGATCCACCTGCCTCTGCCTCCCAAGGGCTGGGATTAAAGGCGTGCGCCACCACGCCCGGCGTCAATTAAATGTTTAAAAGCTGATTTATGTGTATATATGTATGCCTGTGTGAGTTTATATGTACCATGCATGTGTGTACTGGTGCCTGTGGATGACAGAGGGTATTGGGTACCCTGGTACTGGAGTTACAGGCAATTGCGAGCTGCCTGGTGCGGGTGCTGGGAATCAAACTGATTTTCTGCAAGAGAGAGCTGACTACATCTCCACTTCTCTATTTTCTTTTTTGACACAGTGTCTCCTTACATAGCCCAGGCTAGCCTGTGTATTGTGCTCAGGCTGGTGTCTAATGTGGGGACCTTCCTGCCTCAGTCTCCCCAGTGCTGGGGTGACTAGTGTTCATCCATATGTCTGACTTCTACCTCATCTTCAACAAACCAACCTGCCCCATCACAAGGGTGGGGCCCTGGTAGCTGTCTGAAGTCTGAGATGAGAAGCGGGTGGGGAAGAAACTGGGTTTTGGGGTCAGACAGGCAGGGCTGGACTTGAAACTAGATACTGGTCTGATGGCCTCTTAAACCTGCATGTTATGATCTGAAAACAAGGGCTAATTCACCTGCCTATTAAAAAATTCTTTTAAGTACATTTATTTGTGCCTTTGCGGGGGAGGCACACGTGCCATTGTCCTTGGAAACCAGGGGGAAATTTGCCAGAGTCAGTTCTTTCCTTCCAACATGTGGATCCCTGGGTTTGAACTCAGGTCATTAGGTTTGGCAGCAAGCTCCTTTATCCAATGAGCCTTCTCAATAGCTCGTATTTGTCCATTGTACCTAGTTGTGCTGGGTCCAAAATGCCACAAGGCATGTCCAGTGTGCTGGCATGTTGTCTTGGTAGCATTCAGATTTTTCTTTTCATTTTGTTCGGTTTGTTTTTTGAGACAGGGTCTCACTTTGTGGCCCTGGAACTCACTTTGTAGACTAAGTTGGTCTCAGACTTATGCTGTCTTCCTGCCTCTGCCTTCCAAGTGCTGGGATTATGGGTGTGTGCCACCATATGCTCACACAGTTTGTGTTCTGTCATTTTGGACATTGAGGCTTTTGTGTGTGTTTTATGACATGTCAAAGTAGCTTCTAAGAATGCCATTTCTCAGATGAGAACTTAGTCTGGAGGGATAGGCCTGCTGTTCCCTCTAATCTGGAGGCCAAGGCAGATGGACCAAAAGTAAAGGCCTGCTTGAGCTACTTGAGTGAGATCATGTCTCAAAATAAAAAACAAGAAAAAGAGCCGGGTGGTGGTGGCACATGCCTTTAATCTCAGCATTCAGGAGGCAGAGGCAGGTGGATCTCTGTGAGTTCGAGGCCAGCCTGGTCTACAAAGTAAGTCCAGGACAGGCTGTTCCACAGAGAAACCCTGTCTCGAAAAACCAAAAACCAACCAAACAAACAAAAAAACAAGAAAAAGAGGGCTAGAGAGATGGGTCAGTGGTTAAGAACATTGGCTGCTCTCCCAAAGGACCTGGGTTCAAATCCCAGCACCCACATAGCAGATCACAGGTAATCCCAGAACTCGGGAGGCAGAGGCAGATAGATCTCTGTGAGTTCAAGGCCAGCCTGGTCTACAAAGTGAGTTCCAGGACAGCCAGGGCTACACAGAAAAACCCTGTCTCTAAAATCCAAAAAGAAGGAGGAGGAGGAGGAGGAAAAGAAAAGGGGACTGAAAAGACAGCTCAGGGGTTATTTCTGCAGTTATGAGCACTTCTAGAGGACCTAGGTTCTCAGCCCCTGACTCCAGCTCTAAGAGATTCAAGTTCTCTTCTGAATTTACACTCATGTTGTGCACAGACATACATGCAGGCAAAACACCATACACATAAAATAAAAATAAATCTTAAAAAAAAATCAAAAGATGGTTGGGGGTATGGCTCAGGGGTAGGGCAACTCTCTACTACCATGGAGTCCTAGGTTCAATTCCCAGCACTGGAAAGTGAAAAGGAATGGAAGGGAGACACAGAGGGAAGAAAGGGAGGGTAGGAGAGAGAGAAAGGGGAGGTACAGGGGGAGTGTGGTGGCCCAAGACTTCAATTTCAGAACCTGGGGGGCAGAAGCAGGCAGACCTCCATGGTCTGAGACTAGCCTGCTCTACAAAATGAGTCCCAGGCTAGCCAGAGATACAGGGGTAGGGAGGGGAAGAAAAAAGACCAGCATTGTCATCTAGAGATTTCCCTGAACCCTGAGGCAAACAGGCCATAGCCCTGTGCCTTTCACTATCCTCTGCAGGGTCTGGGGTTTCCTCCGTGGAAGGGCCCCTCCTCTTGTCTGTAACCTCAGTGTGTGGTGTGCCTCCTCCCTTTGCAACAGTTGCCTGAATTTTTGGCCACATTAGCCACGCCCTTGACAGGCCTCACTGCCAGCTGCACCCCAGCCATCCCTTCCCTTGTTGGCTCAGCCTCAAAGAATTCTCTGGAGTCTTCAGGGAGCTGCCAGGCAGAGGCCTGACAGCTGATGGATTGCACCAGTCACCGGCTTTACTGGGTACCAGAAATGAGCATAGTCATCAGTCTAGCACACACGACTTGGGAGTGTCTGGGGTCTTCCCTGGAACAATCTCAATAAGTCTATCTGGGAGTCTGTTCCAAAATGCTGCCTCCAGCCTGGCCCAGGCCTCTGATTTCGGGCTGGCCTGAAGGTCATCTAGGCCCATCATAACTGAAAGGGGATCAACAAGGGGCCAGGTTTCAGGGCTGGGGAGCCATCCTCCAACCCCAACTGTTCTTGGCTGTGTAGCAGAATCTGTCCAGCTCTGGAGTGTGGAGACCTGAATGCTTTTGACCATGGCCAGAGGCCAGCAACTGTGACTCATTTTCTTCCTCTGCACAGTGAGACCATTGGACTGGATGTTCTGGAAGTCTCCTCCAGGGCTGTGAATCAAGTTTCTCCTCTGCTGTTCCCTCCCCTGCCCCCTTGCTGCCTGCTCCTTCGCTGCTCTGTAAAGGCCAAAGGACTGAGGTGTGTATATGGGCAGAGCAGAAAAAGAGACTTTGCTTGACCAAACTTGGACCTTTCCTAGGCCTTGCTATGCATTCCCTTGTCAAGTTCAGTTTTAGCGAAAACATGCGAAGTGAGTTTTGTGTGGACTCTCAGCCCCTCATATCTAACCAAGAGCTTCATCTTCCACTTCCGGACCACGTCAGCCTGCCTTCAAGCAAGACTCCAGGTAAAGGGCCATTGAGATGGCTCGGGAGGTAAAGGAACTTGCCACTAACCCTGGTGATCTGAGTTTGAGTCCTGGGCTCACATAGTGAAAAGAGAGAACAGACTCCTACATGTTGTCCTCTGACTTTCATACATGTGCCATAGTGTGTGTAGTATACCCACACACTCACACATGTCTACACACAAATACATATATGGAATAAAAATAACTTAGAATCCTTCTAGGTTGATTTAGCTCAAAACCATGTCACCATCCTGATGTTTCTTTCTTTTCTTTCTTCCCTTCCTTCTTTCCAGCCCAGCCTTGAACTTCTTGTGCAGCCAAGGATGAACTTGAATTTCTAGATCTCCTGACTCCACCTCCTGAGAGTGCTGGATTGATGACAGACAGATTCTACCATGTCTGTTTCTTTTTTACTTATTTATTTTTATATATATATATTTTTTTAAAGATTTATTTATTTATTTTACATATATGAGAGCTCTATCTGCATGTAGCCCTACATGCCAGAAGAGGGCATCAGATTCCAGTATAGATGGGTGTGAGCCACCATGTGGATGCTGGGAATTGAACTCTGGACCTCTGGAAGAGCAGACTGTGCTCCTAACCACTGAGCCATCTCTCCAGCCCCAAAAGGGATGGTTTTTGTTTGTTTGTTTGTTTGTTTTTTGGTTTTTCGAGACAGGGTTTCTCTGTGTAACAGCCCTGGCTGTCCTGGACTTGCTTTGTACACCAGGCTGGCCTCGAACTCACAGAGATCCGCCTGCCTCTGCCTCCCAAGTGCTGGGATTAAAGGCGTGCGCCACCACGCCCGGCTCTATTTTTATATTTTTGAGACAGGATTTCTCTGTATAACCTTGGCTGTCCTGGAACTCTCTTTGTAGACCAGGCTGACCTCAAACTCAGAGATCCGCCTGGCTCTGCCTCCCGAGTGCTGGGATTAAAGGCGTGCACCGCCACTCCTGGCCTCTTTTTCTTTCCTTTTTTTTTTTAATGTGTTTTATTTACAATTTTTATTTGTATGAGTGTTTTTCCTGGGTGTATGTAAGTGCACTCTACTTATTCATTTCCTTCCGGAAGAGGAAGAGGGTATTGGCACCTCTAAAATTGGAGCTACAGACACTTGTGGGTTACCACATGGGTACTGGGAACTGAATCCTGGTGCTCTGCAAGAGCAAGTGCTCTTGACATTTGAGTCCCCCCTTTTTTGAAACAGGGTCTCTTGTAGCCCAGGCTAGCCTAGCCTGGAACTCAACTCTGCAGCAGATTAAAAGTGTACTTGGCAACCTTTTGAGTTTTTAGTCCTCCAGTCTCCACTTGGCATTACGGGTATGTGCCACTACACCCAGTTTTATGTGGTACTGGGGATCAAAACCAGGACTTCACACATGCTGGGCAAGCCCTCCATCGGCTGTATCTCCTGCCCTTTCACTCTCAAGTTTCTCTGGAAACCTTTCCCATCACATAGTCTGACCCCAGTCCTTGGCCCATTTGCCAGAACAGTTGAACCTATCCTCTCCCCCTACTGCTATGATCCTGTGTGAGTTCACATGACAACATGCCATCTACAGATAGATAGCATGATATGAAGCCTTCTTCTGACCTTCTCAGGTAACAGGCACACACGTGGTACACAGACATACATGCAGGCAACACACTCATACATATGAAGTGAAATAAATAAATCTTAAAAAATAATAAAAATAAATGTAGCCAGGTGGCGGTGGTGGCACACGCCTTTAATTCCAGCACTCAGGAGTCAGGCAGATCTCTGTGAGTTGGAGGCCAGCCTGGTCTACAGAGTGAGTTCCAGGACAGCCAGGGTGTTACACAGAGAAAACCTGTCTTGAAAAACCAACAAAACAAAACAATCAATATAAATGATTATAAGGTCAGTAGAAGGAAGGTATGGTAGGAGCTTCCCAAACCCATGGTTAACAGCAGTCCAGTCTTGAGATAGGCTTGTGATGTTTCCCAAGGCAGCCCTAAAAAGTAACCAGGTTGATGTGGGGGCTCTGAGCCTGGGACATCCTATTTTAGGGGATTTCTGGGTATATAGTGACTAGAGATAAGTTTATTAAATGAATACACTTTGTTTTTTGGATTTTTTTTTTTGAGACAGGGTTTCTCTGTGTAGCTCTGACTGTCTGGAACTTTTCTGTAGGTCAGGCTGGCCTCCAACTCACAACATAACTAAAGTTATGAGCCATGAGTGCCTAGCTGAACAGTTTTTGATGATAGAAGCAGATTTGGGAGGGGTGGAGTCTGTTTCTGGAAGTATCTCAGAAAGGCAAGGATTAAGGACAGCAGTGGACTCAACCTGATTTGGGTGCACTGTTATGTTGCCTGGGGGTTTTGATTGTAGAAAATTGATTAAAGACACAGGGACCTGGGGAGATAGCTTTGTTGGTAAAGTGCTGGTTTTGCAAATGTGAAGACCTGAGTTCGATTTCTCATACCCGTGTGAAAAGAAGCCAGATATGATGATGCGTGCTTGCAATTCCGCCGATCAGGAGGTGGAGAGAGTAGAATTCCTGGCCCTTGCAAGCCTGATAGCCTAGGCTCTGGGCCAGTGAGAGAGGTTCTCTCAAAAAACAAAGTGGATCGCAGCTGAGTGTCGACACCCAAGATTGTCTTCTAGTCTCCACAGGCATACAGATGTGCACTTCCAACTCCTCCCCCAAGGAACACACACACACACACACACACACACACACACACACACACACACACAGACACACACACACACAGGCGCGTGGGGGTCTAGGCTTTTGCTGCTGTGTGTTGGGATAGAAACCACGGGGGTGCTTCATGTGAGCCCCATCATATAGAGTTTGACCCATACAAGAGTGAGTGGCTACACCCCTAAACCTTAAGAGCTAGCTCCAGAGTGCCAAATGCCGCCGACCTCCTGGGCAAGGACTGCTCCTACCATTCTCCTGGCCATGGAGGTGGGGATGGATGTTTCCTGTTTTCGCGCCCTCATCCTGGTCATGTTTTCTCAGTGCGGCAAGGAGTAGAACAGAGGGCAGGCTTAGCTTCAGTCCCTGAGGCACTGGGGGCGAGTTTCTTTATCTTCCCCGCATAGCCGAGGATGGGTACGAGGGCTGGGATGTATCTCCTAAACCACCTTTCCCCGACTCTCTGTTGCCCTCTAGTGTTCCAGCGCTGCCAACAAACCTTATCTTTGATCCCGGGTTTCTGATTGCTCCTTTTTTTTTTTTTTTCTGTTTCTTTTTTTGTCTTTCATTCGTTTACTCATTGAAATAGACATTTCAAAGGTATTGGTGGGGGGTGGCGCACGCCTTTATTCCCAACACTCGGGAGGCAGAGACAGGCGGATCTCTGAGTTTGAGGCCAGCCTGGTCTACAGAGCGAGGTCCAGGACAGTTGTCTTGAACCAACACACAAAAAAGTTTAGGGGATCAGTATACAAATGAGCACCTGAGGTGCATTTTGGAAAGGACAGTGTGACTATGGAGGGGAGCATTTCCTGTTTCCTGTGGCTGTTTGGTCTGAGAATCTGGCCACAAAAAAAATTGTGGTAGGGGTGGTTAAAATGGATCAGCGAGTAAAGGTGCTTGCCAAAACAAGCTTGAGTTTGATTCTGGGAACCTATCGGGGTGTGGAGGAGAGAACTGACCCCACAAAAGTTTGTCCTCTGGCTTCCACATGTACACTCTGCCCTGTCCCCATCATACACATACAAATAAAATTTTAAAATAAAACATAGGAGTTGGAGAGATGGCTCAGTGATTAAGAACACATGTTGCTTTTGCAGCGGACTGAGGCTTAATTCCCAGCATCCATTCTGTGGCTCACAACTATCCATATCTCTAATTTCAGGGGATCTGACCTCTGTGGGCACAAGGCATGTGGTGCACATACATACATGTAGCCAAACACCCCTACACAGTGAATACAAGAAAGAAAGAAAGAAAGAAAGAAAGAAAGAAAGAAAGAAAGAAAGAAAG
>CAJQZJ010033880.1:841644-853912 GCA_907164525.1 Lophiomys imhausi | reverse complement strand
CTCTCTCTCTCTCTCTCTCTCTCTCTCTCTCTCTCTCTCTCTCTCTCCTTCCTTCCTTCTTTCTTTTTGGTTTTTTCGAGACAGGGTTTCTCTGTGTAGCCCTGGCTGTCCTGAAACTCACTCTTTGGACCAGGCTGGCCTCAAAGTCACAGAGATCCGCCTGCCTCTGCCTCCTGAGTTGCTGGCATTAAAGGGTTGTGCCACCACCGTCCGGACCTCCAAGTTCTTTATTGATCTGAGTATGTGCTAAGAAATATTTTCGTTAAAAAATGATTTATTTCATGTGCATTGGTGTTTTGCTTCCATGTATGTCTGTGTGAGGGTGTCAGAGCCTCTGGAACTGGAGTTACAGACAATTGTGAGCAGCCACATGGATGCTGGGAATTGAAACCCAGTCCTCTGGAAGAGCAGCCAGTGTTGTTAATCACTGAGTCAACTCTCCTACCCCAAGAAATATTTTCTGAGGAAATGAAAGTTTAATTTTGTTTGTTTCATGTGTATAAGTGTTTCTTTTTCTCCTGTTTGTCATGCTGGGGATAGAAACCAAAGCCTCATAAATACTGAGTGTTCTGGTACTACTGAGGTACACCTTGACTTCATGAATGAAACTTTCTCTTCCTTTTAAAATATTATTGTTAATTATGTGTCTGTGTGTAGGGGAATGTGCACATGTGAAGGGGGCGTGGAGGCCAGAGTTTGTTGGATCTCCTAGTGCTGGTTCACATGGAGCTTCCCATGTGCGTCCCGGGACTCAAACTCCGGTCCTCTGCAAGGGCATTAAATGTTCTTAACTGGGCTGGAAAGATGGCTCAGAGGTTAAGAGCACTGACTGCTCTTCCAGAGGTCCTGAGTTCAATTCCCAGCAACCACATGGTGGCTCACACCATCTATAATGAGATCTGGTGCCCTCTTCTGGCCCGCAGGCATAACTGCAGACAGAATACATAATAAATCTTTAATTAAAAAAAAAAGTTCTTAACTGCTGAGCCATCTCTCTAACCCAAAATTTCCCTTTCCTTTTCTTATTCTTTTTTGTTTGTTTGTTTGTTTTTTCGAGACAGGGTTTCTCTGTGTAGCCCTAGCTGTCCTGGAACTCAGAGGTCTGCCTGCCTCTACCTCTCAAGTGCCACCACACCCAGCTTCTTTTTATTTTCTAAGGAAGGGTTGGTTTTATATAGCTCAGGCTGGCCTCAAACTCACTGTGTAGCCAAGGCTGGTCCTGAACTCTTGATTCTTCTGTCTCTAACCTCCTAAGTGCTGTAATTACAGGCATGTATGTACTACCACACCTGACTTTTCCTTCTTCCTTTCTCTTCCTCCCTCTCTTCCTTCCTTCTTTTCTTGGTTTATTTTAGACGGAGTCACTATGTAGTTCAGCTAGCCCTGTAATTTTCAACCTTCTCTCCTCAGCTGCTGAGTTCTGGGGTCACAGGTATGTGCCATTATGTCCAGCATGAGTGAAACTTTCTTTTTTCAAGACAGAGTTTCATGTATCCCAGGCTAGCCTACTGTGTAGCAGAGGATGCTCTTGAACTTATGACTCTTCTGCCTTTGACCTCCTAAGTGTTGGGACTGCAGGTTTATGTAGTCAGTTTGTGCATGCTAAGGACTCCATGTCACCATGTTTGTGCAACACTGGGCTCCATGAATGTGTGCAAGCATTCTGTTAACTGAGACACATCCACAGACCTTTGAGTGAGGCTTTTAAATAGGGACAACTCATATCAATAAATGCAGTAATGGCTTCTTTGCTTGCAAATATTAGTGAATATGGCCAAGCCCTGTTCCTATTTCTCTGTTTTCTCATCCCTGCTCCAGATAGATTTAGGTTTTTTTTTTTTTTTTTGAGACATGGTTTCTCTGTGTAACCCTGGCTGTCTTGGAACTCGCTCTGTAGACCAGGCTGAGACGACTTAGATTTTTAAGGCTACTCAAAGGGAACAAGGAGGAGATCCCCAGCCACTGCTATCTCCCACCTCCACCCCAACCCTTCACTCAGCTACCTCCCACTGGCCCGGAGTTAGTTTGAAGGCAGGAGGCTATGATCCAGAGAAAAGAAAAGAGAGTGGTTAAGGGGCTATAATGCCCCATCATAAGGGTTAATTCTGAGGAAGAAAAACAGGTGTGCATTAGTGGGAGGAGGAGGCAACCTAGGACAGAGGGGCTGAGGTGGTTGCCCGGTGGAAGATGTGAGATTCTGGCCATTTTAGGGCCCTCAGTGTATAGCTGGAGTACGTAACCTGTTTGGGGGGCTATCTCTAGTGTGGTGGTCTGGTTTTTAGCTCTGAGTAAAGGAGAAGGCCACATACTGCTTTCTTGGAGACTCAGATTATCAGGAACTAACACAATGGCTTCTCACCCTGTGGGTTGCAACCCCTTTGGGCAGTCAAATGACCTTTTCACGGTGGTTGCATATCAGATATTTACATTATGATTCATAACAGTAGTGAAGGCACAGTTATGAAGTAGCAACAAAAATAATTTTATGGTTGGGGGTCACCATAATATGAGGAACTGTATTAAAGGGTCGCAGCATTAGAAAGGCTGAGAACCACTGGACTAGGGAGAACTTGAGAATCGAGTGTGTGTTGAGGTTAAAAAGATTCTTATGGATTTCAGCTAACTATACACATCTGGCCACTGAGGTCCAGAGAAATACATCGGTCTCCCAAAGGTGCCTCATTGAGGCAGGACAGTCTGGGGCTCAGAACTCCGCCAACAGCAATCTATTCATACTGTAGTAATCCTAGGCTGCAGGGTGATTTTTTTTTTTTAATTTGTTGGTACTAGGGATTGAATCTAGGGTCTCACACATACTAGGGAGGTGCTATACCATGGAGCCAGGTCCCCAGTTACTCACCAGATGATTTTAGGCAGGTGCTCTACCACTGAGCCACACCCCAGCCCCTCACTGGGGGATTCTAGGCAAACATTCTATCAATCTTTATTTTAAGGAAAGGTTCTTCAGGCTAGCCTAAGTTCCTCAGGCTAACCTTGCGTTTTCCACGCCCTCTGCTTCAGCCTACCTAGAGTTGGGATGAGAGGCCTGAGCCACCAGTCCCAGCTTTTGGGTGATTTCATCTGCAGACTCATACCCCTCTAGTCTTCCACCAAGCAGTCACACCCTTCATTCTGTTTGGGGTTCCTCAGACAGACGTCCCAGATACTAGGATGCTCTGCCCCCTCCACCAATTCCCCAGGGTGCTGGAAGGTTAGTGAGAAAAGGAGATTCAGAGGACGAACGGAAAGCGGACCACCACCAGACTAGCTCACATGGGCATCACTTGGGCTGCCTGTGGAGCCCGGTCCACAGGGCCCCCAGGCTGGCCACAGGCCACGCAGCAGGAGGTTCCTTGAGATGAAGGAGAGAAGTACATATCATTGAGGGGGTGAAAGACACAGGGAGCAAAGGATGGATGAATCTTCCAGAGCTGAATTTGGGCTGGCCACCCCGAACCCAAGTACACACCAGCTCGGGTCCATGGCACCCTTTCCCTCCCGAAATTGTCTCTTCTGTGTCTGATGCTCTGGCACCCTCGTCTCTCCCCAACTCTTCCAGGACCCCTGAATCCACTACTTTCTCTTCACCTAACCCATCTCTCCTTTAGCTCCTCCCACGTTGGCAAAGCCTTCTTTCTCCTCCCCGGGATCAGAATCGGTCCATTCTAGAAGGCCCCCAGGCCTGTGAACCTTGACTCTGACATCCCTGGCCACCAACTAGAGTCAGCAGCCCTCACCCCCAGTCCCCTTTGTACCTGGTGATGCGTCTGGGCTCCATGAAGCTGGGCGAGTCACGGCGCCGCTTTCGGATCGGGGAGTAGCTGCGGGAGCGACGCCGGGTGCGGGCGGCCTCAGCCTCGGCGTGCCTCGCACGGCTTTCACTGTCCTTGTCCCTGTGGGACCCGCTCGTGGTGAGGGATTCCCCACCCTCTGGATCCTAAGTCCGGGGTCTTCGATCTCCGATCTTTCCTTCCCGCCACCCCACTCCCGTCGGGACACCTACCGGCCAAGAGGTTTCTTGGGCGACGGCGAGAGGCTGGGGCTACGCGTCCTTTTGTCTGGGGAGCGTGAGCGGGATTTGGAGGGCGAGCGGCTGGAGCTCCAGGACCCGGGATGGGGCCCGGGACTGCGTGATGAGCTGTTCCCCTCCGGCCCACCTCGCCGGCCGTGCCCGCCCGGGGACGGCGAGGTGCTTGCGGGTCGCGTGCGTGGGGGTCGCTCCTTTGCCCTGGAGGAGGGATCGAGGGGCGGGACTCAGTGGTGCGCGACTGCGGGACAGGAGAGACAGAGGTTGTGTGTGGGTGGCAGTAGGTAAGCCCAGCCTGGAGGAGATGGAGTGTCTAAGGACGAATTAGGGATTCCATGTGGGTGGCTAGCAAGTGGGGGCTCCACTGGAAGTGACGCGGGGGGGGGGCGTTGCATGTGGAATGTTGAGAGGGGAAGCCCATATGGAGTGATCAGTGAGGGGCTGTCTGTGGGGTGACCCGTGAGGGGTTCCTTTTGGGGGTGGCCAATGAAGGGGTACCATTTTGGGGTGGCCAATGAAGGGGTACCATTTCGGGGTGGCCAATAAAGGGGTACTCCTGTGCAGTGCAGGCAGGAGGTCGGCTCACCGTTTCCCGTGTCCTCCGTGGCCTCGATCGGAGCCCGGTTCGGGTCCGGGGCCTGGGGCGCCGTCGCCGGAGTCGCTGCTGGAGTGTGCCCCGCTGAGCGAGCGGGACGAGCCCCGAGGCGGCGCGGGCTTCGCACGCCGGCGTCCCCGGCGACGGGGCGCGTTGGCCGAGGACCTTGATCGCCGCCTTCTCCTCCGCCGGCGCCGGCGCCTGGCCGCCCCTCCGGCTGCGCGGCCCCCGCGGCCCTGCGACGACGGCGCGGAGCGGGGACTCTGGCTGTCTTTCCCACGCGCGGGCGGCGTGGGAGCCGCGGGCGCCTTGTCGCAGGCCCGGGGCGAGCTGGGCTTCTGACGGGGAGAGAGGCAGAGAAGGGCACAGAGGGGCGGAGCGGGGGCGAGAGAGGCCGGGAGGGGATGCAGCGGGGACCAGAGCGGAGAGGGGTGCGGGATGCAGAGAATGGACCCCCGTGGGGTGGGGTGGAGGGGGCGGCGAAGAAGCCAAAGTGGGGGGGGGGGGGGGATGCAAGGCCGAACGGAGAGGTGGAGGGAAAAGGGGGGGGAATGGGGAGGGGGGACGTGAGAGGACAGCGGGGTGGGGGGGAGAAAAGGAGAGAGGGCTTTCACCGGGCCTAGGCCGCGGGCTACAGCCCCGGAGCATCGCACACACGGTTCCCGCGCCTGCCCTGCCTCTACCTCTCCTGAGTGTTCACCTTCTGGCCTCAACATAGCAGACCATGCAAGGTTCTCAGCATGCATAACACAAGAGGGACGGAGCGGTGGGAATGGGGGCTGCAGGGGAGGAGGGAGCTCCAGGATAGGGCACCAGAGGGGCTGGCATTGTCCCCGCATGGGGGACAGACGATTTCCCTCCAGTAGAGAGAAGAGAGAGGTATGACACTGGTAGGTCAAGCCAGGGCCAGCCCACCAGGGCCAGGCTCCCCCAACCAGGGTAAAGGGCATGGGGAGGGGTGTCACACGGCACACAGATGGGGCAGGGGGCAAGAAAACTGAACTCAAAATTCAACCGAAGAAAAGGAGTCAAAACAGAAATTAAAAAGAAAACCAAAATAATAATAATAACAGAAACAAAAAAATCACAAATGTCATTAAATACCCAAATCAAAATGATTTGCTGGGGAGCCTGACTTTATTATTATTATTATTTTCTGTTAATATTTGACTTTGTTTTTGCGACCCTGCCGAGAGCTCAGGGGTGTTCAGTAGCTGACCGACTGTCTTTCTGTTTCTCTCTTTTCTTTTTTCTTTTTTCTTTTTTCATTTCATTTCTTTCTTTCCTTTTTTTTTAAACGTTCTGATTTTTTTTAAGTCCCTCTTGGTTAACGTCCACTTACCAATAAAGTGGCACTTCCTCCTTTAGTAGGTAAGTTGTGTAAGAGAAGGGAAAAGTGTGGTAGCATAAGTTCATCATTACAGTCACAAAAATGCAAGAGAGATAGAGAGAGAGAGAGAGAAAAATGCAACCACCCCAACTCTAGGCCCGAGCGAAGGCTGATTCACCTCTAGAGAACCAGCAATGACCAGCTCCTTGGGCCTCAGCCAGTGCCCTTGGCTGACATCTGAATAGGGCTGTTAATTTATTTTTATTTTTTATTTTTCCATGATTTAGGACCAGAAAGGAAACCTGAGAGATCCAAGGTCCTGGCCAGGAACAGAGAAACAAGCCTACCACTACCTCAGCTAGATGGGGCCCTGGGCAAGGTAATTTCCCCAGTCTAGGCCTCAGTTTCCCCATCCACACAATGAGGGTTTGGTTTTTGCTTCCCAAATAGTAAACAGTCCAGGATCCTCTGGCGGTGCCCTCCCCAGCACCCCCACTCCTCCAGTCACAAAAGGACCCTCCTGACCTTGGCCCCCAACTTTTCAAGAACAGATGTTATCTTTGCCACTATTCTGTCTACAGTTTTGTCCCTGCCACTTCCGCAATTATTACCCAGCCAGATCTGTAACCTCAGGTTTGCTAGTTTGAGATAGAATATCACAATGTAGCCTTAGCTAGCCTTGAGATCCATTTGCTTCTGCCTCCCAGTGCTGAGATTAAAGGCTTAAAGGCGTGTACAATCATGTCAGCACATATTCTTTCTTTCTTTCTCTTTCTTTCTTTCTTTCTTTCTTTCTTTCTTTCTTTCTTTCTTTCTGTCTTTTCTTTTTTTCTTTTCTTGGAGACAGGGTTTCTCTGTGTGGCCCTGGCTGTCCTGGAACTTGCTCTGCAGGTCTGCCTCCTGAGTGCTGGGACTGAAGGGGTGCACCATCACCACCCAGCCCTTTTCTTTTTCTTGACAGGATCTCATGTAGCACAGGCTAGCCCAGAATCTAGAATTCAATATGCAGCCTAAGATGACCTTGGATTCATGATCCTTTAGATGTCACCACCTAAGTGCTGGGACTACAAGAGCACACCACCCTGCGTAGCTCATTGTGGTTTTAGATGAGGTCTTACTATATAGTCTTGGACTTGACAGCCTCTTGCCTCAGTCTCCTGAATGCTGGGATTACTGTCTGGTATCGTCACTGTTGAGCATAATCTTAAATTTTAGTAAAAATCGTGACACTAAATCCTTAATACTATCGGCTGAGGAGGGAAGAACTGGCTTCATTGAGGGGCAATCAGGGAGTTCCAGGTGCCAGAACGGGTCTGAGCTGAGTTCATTCAGCTGCCTCTCTGACTCCTGCAGGGGATCTTGCTATCACCTGTAGGGAAGCATGATTTCCTGGGCCTGGCCCTGGATGTTTCTGGCAGGGGCTATCAAAGAGAGGGCCGAGATCTCTCTTCAGAGCTCCACAGAGCCCAGTAAAGAGCTAGAGCCAGGAAGTGGGCTTCATTGCTGGAAATGGACAGCCAATTTGTGATTGGTGGCTGAAGCAATCAATGAACAGTAGCCATAGCTGGGGAGTACACGTGGGAGTCAGTAAAGCCCAGAAGAGCTGGTCTTTCTCTCAAAGCTACAGTAGGCATAGGTAGCCAGAGTGGGTGTGATCTGGTGGTTATTTGCCCCACTGAGCAGCCTTCATTTCCTGATCAACTTAGGCTAGGCAAACTAGAGGCTGACTTTTGTTTAATTTTAGACAAGGTCTCGTGTAGCTGAGGCTGGCCTGGAACTCTGAACTCTTGGTCAACTTGAAGTTGTGATTCTCCTGCCTCTGCCACCTGAGTGCTGGGGTTACAGGTGTTTTTATGCAGTGCCAGGGACTAAACCCAGGGCTTCATGCATGCGTGCTAGGCAAGCATTCTACTGACTGAGCTATATGCCCAGCCCCATTAAAAAAAAAGTCAGACAGGGTCTCATGTAGCCTAGGCTGGCCTCAAATTCTCTCTGTAACCAAAGATGACCTTGGACTCCTGAAAATTCCTGCCTCTGCCTCCCAAGTCCTGGATTATGTGTCCAGATTAGATCATGCCCAGTTTGAGGCTGGTTGTTGTAAAGACACTTTCATTCTTTTCATTCTCAGAAAATATCCCCCAGAGAACCCTCAGCTCTCCTCCCCATCCACAACAGACAAGTAACATCTCACAGTCCCCAGTCTGTACCAAGGTTTTTTCATCAATTTCCTATTAGGAGGCAAATGAGATAGACATCTCTAGGATCTTCAAATGCATCAATATGACCAGGTTGGTCACTTGTCAAGTAACCAGAGCTATCAGGTAAGGGAGCTTTAGGAACAAATGTATGGTAACCCACAACCCAGAGTCACCATGGACTCCTTTAAGGCTACTCTGCTCAGGGGATACAGCAAGGCCAGTGAAGGACTGAATACTGAAATGGGGACCACAGTCTGTATCTCAGCCAGAAAGC
Source organism: Lophiomys imhausi (assembly GCA_907164525.1). Lineage (NCBI taxonomy): Eukaryota > Metazoa > Chordata > Mammalia > Rodentia > Muridae > Lophiomys > Lophiomys imhausi. The sequence continues at coordinate 845,488 of CAJQZJ010033880.1, read as the reverse complement.
TGACTCAAGGCAAGGAACAGGGTCCAGGAGGAAGATCAAATCAGACACTTGGGAACCCCCTCCCACCTCCCCCCTCCCCTGTCAGTACTAGAGATTGAACCCAGGGCCTCATGTATGCTAGGCAAGTTGCTCTACCACTGAGCTGCAGTCCAAGCTCCTCCTTTGTCATTTTTAACAGGGTTCCATATAGCTCAGTTAGGGCTCAATATATAGCCAAAGTTGACCTTGAATTTTAAATTTTTTTTTAATTAAAAAGGTGGTTGCTTACCCTGTAACAGTCATGCCACTATTGCATCAGTGGACACATTTTGCCAGACATTGAACTTCTGTTCCTCCTGTCTCCACCTCCATGAGTGCCAGGATTACAGACATAAACCATCATATGCCTGGTTTGTGAATTGTTTGGCTTATAACCCAATGCTTTATGCATGCTAGGCAAACACTGGCACCTGAGCTACATCTCCAGTCCTATAAAGAGCCATCCTGACTTCCCACTGTCTCAAACTGGAAGTGGGGTAGATTAGAAATAGAAAGAGTCCGGATTAGATAGCCGAATACCCCCAATATGTTTCTGTCCCCAGATATTGAGGTCCACAACAAGATGGGGGCTTCCTACCTGGTACATCTTGAAGTCTCAGTTCCCCTTCACTTTCCTCTGATTCCTCTGAGCCTACTGACCTCACTCCAGCCTAAGAAGAACCCCTTGAGGGGATTCAAGTTGATTATGGGAACTTCTGCTAAGTCTCATATGAGGTGGGATCTGCTTCCCAACTGGTAGAATGGGAATGGTTAGAATCTTTGTGGGGTTGGCCTGTATGTTGTCCCCAGTGCCTGCCCCGAGATTAAAAAGATCAGAGCAGGGGAAGAAAGCCTGGGATCAGATGGAGAGAGTCTCTGAAGCCCAGGATGGCAGAAATGGGAAGAAAGTGCTGGTCAGGGAGTCCTTGGAGAAGCCCAGCCCATTCATCCTTCCAGAAGCTGCCAAGAAAAGGTTACCATGACCCTGCCAGAGGTGGTACCTTATCCTCAGCTTGGCTGGGCCTCGTTTTTCCTAGAGGCTAAGTGGAATCCAGGGCTTATGGAATTTCTTTGTTCTGTCTTTCTCTCCTTCCTTCCTTCTTTCTCTCTCTCTCTTTCGTGTGTGAGTGCGTGTGTGTTTTCATGTGTGTGTGTGTGTGTGCAGGTGCATTTGTATGTGTGTGCAAATGGAGGCCAGATATCAATCTTGGGTGTCACTCTCCAGGAGCCAGTAACCCTCTTTAAATTTAATTTAATTTTTGACATTTATATATTTTAAATTACTTGTGCATGTGCGTGTGAGTGCGTGTGAGTGTGTGAGTGTGTGTGTTTGTGTGTGTGTGCAGAGAACAACTTGAGGAGGCTGGTTTTCTCTTCCTACTGTGTGAGCCCCAGGAACTGAACTCAGACCACTGGGCTTGGTGGCCATCACCTTTACCCACTGAGCTACTTCCAGAACCCAGGGCTACTCAATTAAGCCAGTCCGGCTGATCAGCAAGTCCCAGGGATGGTTCTGCCTCTGCCTTCCCAGATCTAGGATTTAGAAGCACAAGACATCATCTTTGGCTTTCTAATGTGGGTTCTGAGGCTTGAATTCAGGTCCTCACGATTGCAAAGTAAGCAGTTTACACACTAATTTATTTTCTTGGCTCTCCTAGTGACATATTTTTCTTTTTTCTTGTATAAGAAAAATTTGAGGGTCAAGGGGTATAGACAATTGAAGGATGGAGAACTGGGACAGAGGCAAGAAAAGGGGGCAGGGGACAAAGGCAAGAAAACACCTGGAGTGATTTGCCTTTTGAGTCTCTTCACCCCAGGATTGATGCCTGCTTGGCTCTATCTCCTTGTTAAGAGCCAGGAAGTCTTGAAGGGCGGAGCCTCCCAGTCCTCCTAGGCTGGAACACATCCCCCTGTGAAGAACAACACTGTCGTCTCCCTTCCAGCAAGTACCATTCAAGATAGCTAGAGTGGTCTGCTATTCTGACCCTTCCTGGGATAAACTTGGGAGAAGTTTCTCTTTCCAAAGTTCAAGATGGAGGGTTACTGAGACCTCACAATGGCTGCTGGAAGCTCAAACTTCTGTGACTATTTTCATGCAGAACCAGAAACTGGTGGAAGAAAGATGGGGTGGTGGGGCTGACTCCACCATTTTTCACACAGGTGGCTGAGCACAGGAGTGGCAATCCCAAGTCTCATGTGATATACTGCTCATTCTACCCTGAGTCACTCTGGTCATTAGTGACTGTCTCTTCTGGATCATTCTTCACCAAGGGTTACCATTAAACTGCTGGAATTCAGAAATTCAGAAGAAGAAAGGACACTGAGGACTTGGAGGAGCCCCTGTGGGGCTACCTTGGGTGGTGGGTAAGCTAAGATTTTATACCATTCTGAAAATCACCCCAGAGAGTCTGAGCCAAGTAGGCTCTCAGTGCTTAGCCCCTGCCCCTGGCCTTCTCCAGACCTTCTGCAGCCACTCCACCCTCACTTATAAGTCGTAGAGCTGTGACTCTCAGTGGTACTAATGCTCATCAGTGTCCCAGATCCCTGAAGCTTGCGCCTCTGAGCTCCATGGTGTGCCATAAAAGGACTTGTCTAAGTCTAGAGTTCAGCCTGGTATAGTCAGCCCCAGAGGGTGCAATGGAACTTAACTTTGAACTTGACCCTCAGCCAGGGTCTTCCTGCTGAACTGAGGAGGACCAGCCAGATCTGGAGTGTAAGAGGTTCTCACAGCCCACTCTTCCACTGCGAGGTGGGCTCTAGAGGACTGGAGTGGTTGTGACCAAAGTCCCTAGCTGGAAGCTGGCAAGGATGAAGAGGGGTGGTGGGGCTCAGCAACCATTCTAGACAGTAGCAGTCAGATTGGCTACACCCACAAGCACACAGTGCAGGAAGAGACATGAAGATGAATGTTAAACCACACACAAGTGCCAACAAAATGAGGATGAAGAAGAGTGAAGGACTTGGGGATGGGAGCAGGAGATGGAGAGGAAGAAGCAGAGGCAGGGGAGACTGGAAGGAGAGAAGATGAACCTGCAGAGTCATCAGAGGTTTGGGAGGGAGAGCGATGGAAGCCAAATCAAAGACTAGGGGATAGTTGGGTGGTGGCTCAGTTTGGAGAAAGTGAAAATGAAAGGTTAGTGAAAGAAAGAAAGAAAGAAAGAAAGAAAGAAAGAAAGAAAGAAAGAAAGGAAGGAAGGAAGGAAGGAAGGAAGGAAGGAAGGAAGGAGAAAAAAACAAAATTAACTTAGAGCAAAGTGGAGGGGAGGGACAGAGAGAGAGAGATTCAAACTAAGCAGAGTGGCCAGACTTATCTGAGATGAGCCCAAGAGAGTGAATACAGTCAAGCTGGGATACCTACCTTCTCAGTTGTCAGGGACAGAGATGCAACAATGAAAAAAAAGAAAAGAAAAGAAGGTCTCTGCATAGGAAATGTGGGACAATGGTGACTCCAAATGGACCCCTGCTCTGAGCTAGCAGAAGGGGAAACGTCCTGCCCTTTGGCTTCTGGGTATCACCTCAGAGACAGAAAGGGCCACTTGTCAGCCATCTCTGTTAGATCCTTTCTTTTTTTTCTTTCCTTCCTTCTTTCTTTGGAAATCTTTAACCACAGGCTCCAATAGCCAAGCTTTCCTTAATTCTTTACATAACAAACTCCCCAGAGGGCATGCATGCAGCAGCTAAAGAATGCAGAAACCACGGGGAGGATAGAGAAGGGGCAGGGAATTTAGGAGAGAGGCCCAGATCTGGAGGGGAGATGGAAAGGGAAAATAGGCACAGAGGTGTGTGTGTGTGTGTGTGTGTGTGTGTGTGTGTGTGTGTGTGTGTG
>CAJQZJ010033880.1:803488-807693 GCA_907164525.1 Lophiomys imhausi | reverse complement strand
ACACACACACACACACACACACACACACACACACACACACACACACATTTCCAAAATCTGCAAAACTACAATTGAAATTGGAAACAGTTCTGGTCCCTAGCATTTTTGCTAAGGGATCTATCTATACCATGTCTTTTTTTTTTTTTTCCTTTGAGAAACACAGTTTCTCTGTGTAACAGCCCTGGCTGTCCTGGACTTGTTTTGTAGAGTAGTCTGGCTTCGAAACTCACTGAGATCCACCTGCCTCTGCCTCCTAAGCGCTATGATTAAAGGCGTGCACCACCATGCTCGGCTTATACCCTGCCTTTTGTTCTATTATAATCAGTTGATTCACTTGTACTCAAATTAGATGTAGGTATCTAATTGAGGACCACAGTGCTCTGTCCTTTTCCAACATGCTTGCTTAGTGACTAGATGGACCACTAATGCCCAGAAAATCAGATTCACTGAGGACACAGTCTGGAAGAGCTCACAAATATAGTAACAGCCCAAAATGACTGGGCAGATGAAAACAAAAGGATGAAAGCATGAAGGTAAGAAAGGAACTTTGAGAAGCAGAAACAGTACATATTGAATCTGGATCCCCCCCCCCAATAACTGTCTAAAATTGGAATGGGTTAGATAGTGTTTAGAAATAATATATTTAGGAAGCATTGAGGGATTTTCAATGATCATACACCCAATTTAAGTCAATATGACAAAGAGACTGCCAGAAGTCCAAGCTATCTTCAGCTACATCAACTAAAATATGATACTGGGAGAGAGGGAGATTAGAAGATACAGGTGGCTAGAATCCCTGGTTTCACACATTTGAGGGATCGAAGAGGATTCAGGTCACACCTGGCTGAGACTTCTGCTAAGAACTCTGTGAAATGTTGTCAGACTTGGCAAATAAAAACATGGGCTCCCAAGCTAAGCAAAATTTGAATTTCATGAAGTTTGTATTTGGGACAGGTTTCTAAAAATTATTCGCTGTTTCTCTGAAGTTCAAATCTAATTGGGCGTCCTACATTTTATATGTCAATCAACCTGTGATGTATCTCAGATTCAAATCTCTGGAGGTGAGATTATTATATAGTTCCTTAGGTGAATCATTTTTGTTTTTTTCCCCCTTTCTTTTTTTGTTTCTTTCTTTTGACAGAGCCTTACTACATAGCCAAGCATGACCCAAAACTCTGTCTTTTAAGATAAAAAAAAATTGAGACAGAGTCTCATGTGCCCTGTTCATTCTTGAACTAACTACTGTAGCCAAGGATGACCTTGAACTTCTGGTCCCCCTGCATCCGTCTCCCAAGTGCTAGACAGATTTTTGTCCCTAACTCCAGCCCATGGAACTCTTGGTCTTCCTGCCTTAGTCTGAACACTGGGGTCACAGGTGCAGGCCACTACTTCTGACTTTTCCTTCTAAGATGTGGCCATGGATGAAAGTTCGAAGAATATCACTTCAAGACCTGATGTGCACACAATGCCTTGCAACGAGCACTGAGTGTCATTAATATATTAGCAGTCAATGGTGTTTCTTCTGTTTTGGACATGAAGGGTGTGAGGAGTCCCTGGACATCAAGGGAAGATCCTCTGAAAGCATGACATTGGCCTAATCATCTTCCCAAAACAGAAGAGCTGAGGATGCGGCTTAGTTAGTTGGTAGAGCGTTTACTTAGCATGGGGAAGACCTGCCTCTGCTCCTCAGCACCACACAAGCTGACTAAGGCGCTGTGCTCCTTCGTGAACACACCTGTTATCTCAGGACCCAAGGACCGGAGGCAGGAAGATCAGAAGTTTGAGCTCATCTTCAGAGGTACAGGGTGAGCTCAAGTGGGTTTAGGTTACATGAGACTGCTCCATCTCCAAACAACACAGGGGGGGAAAAAGGCCACCAGAGTTAGCAAAGTCCTTGAGTTTTTGCAGAGGGCACGTGGAGACAGAGGACACATCCAGGGTAGGATAGGCAGCCTTTGGGAGAGTTTGTAGGGAGGTTCCAGGCGACCCACACCCATCTCTCCCATCTAATTCTTTGCTGGTCTCAGCAACAGCTCTCTTCGTTTACATTCCTCCCACGAGGACCTCAGCACCACGGACAGCGCACACATCACCCGCCCTGGAGTCCCTGCCCCTGCCCGCTGGAAATCTCTACCTTTGCAGCGAGTCTCTCAGGACCCAGCGCCACTGCACCCTCAAACGTACAAATATCCACGCTTGCACCCTCAAACGTACAAATATCCACGCTTGCACTCTCAAACGTACAAATATCCACGCTTGCTTTGGCAGCACTTATACCAAAACTGGAACGATTACAGGGAAGACTAGCATGACCCTTGCCCAGAGGTTTTTTTTTTTTTTTAAAGCTCGAATTTTGTTTTCTTTTTCATTTTTTCCTTTTCTTTCTTTTTTCGTGTTTGTTTTGCAGTGCTGGGGATTGAACTCAGGGGTTTGCACATGGTTCTACCCACGAATCACCCCCTAGCCCCTCACTGGAAGATTCCAATGCTCCAACACTAACTAGGTCATGTTGCAGGCACTGCAAACGCTAGCTTGAATTCTACATGACTTCTTCCTGGTTGATGAGGGGAAGACATCAGGTTGTCCTGGGCTGCACTCTTCCCTTCTGTAGAGTGAATCTGGACTTTATTACTTTTGTAGCTGGGTGGGACTATTCTTTCTTTGTTTTTTTTTTTCAGGGATGAGTTCGAGATAGAAGAAGGTAGTGATCCCCCCCCCCACTTTCCTCTTAGTTCAATAGGAAACACCACCTAGGGAGAGTGCAGTTCTATCTGGAATGATCAGGGAAGGTGTTACCAAAATGAGGATATTTGAAAGGACTCCTTGCAAAACAGATATTTAACCCGGTGTGGCTGTAATCTCAGATCTAGGGAGGCTGAGGGAGGATTACTGGAAGTTCAATGCCAGCTTAGGCTACACATTGAGCTGAAGGACATCTTGGGCAATTTAGTATGAGATCCTGTCTCAAACACTTAAAAGTAGCTGGGCATGGTGGCGCATGCCTAATCTCAGCACTTGAGAGGCAGAGGCAGGAGCATCTCTGTGAGTTCGAGGCCAGCCTGGTCTAGAGCAAGTTCCAGGACAGCCAGAGCTGTCCCAAGAAAACAAAGCCAAACCAAACCAAAACCTTAAAAATAAAATGCTTGACAAGATGTTATACCTGTAGTCCCAGTACTTCAGAGATGGAGGCAGGAGGACCGGAAGTTCAAGGTCATCTCTGATCACACAACACTCTGAAGCCAGCTTGGACTTCATGAAACCATGTCTCAAACAAAGCAATAAGCAAGTAAACACATTAAAGATGGGTGGGGGAGGGGCCAATGAGATGGCTCAGAGGATGAAAGAGCTTGTCATGCAAGCCTGAGGCCATGAGTTTGAGTCCACATGAGGGTGGAAGAAGGGGATCAACTCTACGAAGTTGTTCTCTGATCTCCACAGGTGAGCTTGGCACATCCCCCACCCTATACACAATAATAATAAATAAAATCGATTTCAAAGTGGGGTGGGGGGTGGGAAGATAGTTAACTGGTAAAGTGAAGGGTAAGGCTCTGAATTCAACCCCTAGCATTGCAGAGAGAGAGAGAGAGAGAGAGAGAGAGAGAGAGAGAGAGGAATATGTATATACAGGCTTTCTCTGGGTATCATTGGCTGTTCTGGACTCACTTTGTAGACCAGGCTGGCCTTGAACTCACAGAGATCCACCTGCCTCTGCCTGAATATATAATTTTTGTGACTATCAGAAGCATGCCTGATGTTTCTGGTAAAAACAAAACAAAACAAAAAACATGCCAAACAAAAAACCCCAATGCTCAACAATGTTTTGTCAACATATTTTCTCAAGTTGAAAAATCATCTCCATCTTAACTGAGGTGGGTCACCCCTGACTTTAAAGTCTGACTGTACACTCACACGTTCCTATATGTAGGGTCCCCTCAACTCCTCCTTTGTCCCCTGGGAGACCCTCAGCTGGATCATCAGTCTATGAGAAAAGAAATGGCCCCAAAGTAGAAATCATAGCGAGACGGTGCATCCACTGTGCTCCCTGCTGAAGACGGAGGCCTATGTTTTATGACCACATCACCCTGACCTTTGGCCTGTGTCCTTCACCATTAGTCACACAGTGGTTACTCTCACGCCCTCTAGAGGAAAAAAACCAAGAAGTGAAAGGTGGAAAGGAGCCGTTTAAAATGTTGTATGGGGGTGGG
>CAJQZJ010033880.1:780988-800988 GCA_907164525.1 Lophiomys imhausi | reverse complement strand
AAGTGGTGGGATTCCAAGCATTAATCAACATGCCCAGTGTACCCCAGTACTCAAGATCAAACACAAGGCTTTGTACACTGGGCCAGCCATATTCCCAGACATGTTTTTGAGATACTGTCTCACTAGGTAGCTCTGGCAGTCCTGGAAAGCACTCTGTAGACCAGTCTGGCCTCAAACTCGAAGAGATCTACCTGCCTCTGCCTCTCAAGTGCTAGGATTAGAGGTGTGTGCCACCATGCCTAATTTCCCATACTTGTGATTCTTCTGTCTCAGTCTCTTGTGTGCTGGGATTGCAGACATATACCTAATGCCAAACTTGGCTGAGTTCTCTCTAAGGGAGTGGTTCAGTTAGTCTATCCTCTGTCCTCGGTGTCTGGTATGGGCCATCACATTGGGCAGTCATCTGTGACCATCTTGGCACTTGGAGGTGGAAGGCAGGAGGATCAACAGTTTGAGGTCATCCTTAGCTACATAGGGAGTTCAAGACCTGTCTGGGTCCTTATGCCAAAATAAACAAAAATCCAGTCTGGGGCCGGCAAATGGCTCTGTGGATAAAGCTGCTTGCCACCAAGCCTGAGGACCTGAGTTTAGAGCCTAGGAAGGGAAGCTGACTCCCACAAGTTGTCCTCTGACCTCCACATTTGTGGCATGGCACATATCCACTAAGTAAATAAGTAAGTAAATAAATGTAATAGAAATTTAACCTGTGTTTGTAATGGTGGGGAGCTCACTTCCTCTGTACTACCACTGTAATCTTGTCCTCTTCAGGGGCTTCAGTTGAAGTTGTCCTTGATCCTTGCTCCCAATGTCCAGTCTGTGTCCTTTTGCCATTTGCATAAACTACATTGTCATCTCTTCACAAGCCCCGGAGTCCAGCCCAATCTCAGAATGAGATTGGAACGACTTCTCTTCTAGCCAGGCTCCTCCCCTTACTCTAGGGCTTCCAACTTGAAGCAGAAGGCTGGATGGCAGGTTCCCAGAGCCAAGGTGGCCTCTGCTATGTGCTTATTAAGAAAGAACGGCAATCTCAGTCATACAGGGCAGGTGACACCAGTGCAGACCACTAATGCCCAGAGTTGAGACTGGCAACATCCACCAAGGGTGGCAGGCACTCAACACTCCAGGCTCTGGAATAGACCAGAACAGGCAATGCTGCCTCTTGAACACAATATGGACCAGCCCAAATCAGTAAACAACTATAGAAACCAGAACTGAGGGTGTGGGGTGAGGCTCAGATGGCACACTGCTTTTCCAGCATGCACAAAGCCCTGGGTTCCACCTCCAGCACTGCATAAAGTCAGAGTGACGAAGCACACTTGTAATCCCAGCATGTCGGGTCTGGAGGCAGGAGGATCACAAGTTCAAGGTCACCCTCAGCAGGCAGTCAAGAAGGCTCAGGAGGTAAAAGCATTTGCTGCCAAGCCTGATGACCTGAGTTTGGTCCCCAGAACCCACACAGGGTACAAAGGAGAGAAATGACTCTCATCCTCTGACTTCCATGTGGGGGTCATGAGATGGCATGTGCACCTGTGTGTGTACGCACACATTCGTATATGCACACGTGCATGCACAACATAATAAATACATGTAAAATAAAGTCTCTTACCATAAAAGGTCACTTAGCTATATAGTTAGTGAAAGTCCAGCATGGAAAAGTGAGACCTTATGTCAAAAATAAGATAAAATAAAGGCTGGAGAGATGGTTTAGTTGGTAAAATTCATGGCAAGCAGTAGGACCCAAGTTTAAAGCTCAGTATGATCTTTAAAAGTCAGGTGTGGCCAGATATGGCGCACACGCCTTTAACCCCAGCACTTGGGAGGCAGAGGCAGGCGGATCTCTGAGTTTGAGGCCAACCTGGTCTACATAGAGAGAGTTCCAGGACAGTCAGGGCTACATAGTGAGACCCTGTCTCAAGAAAAACAAAACAACTAACCAACCAACAACAACAAAAAAAGAAAACCAGCAACAAAAGAAACAAATGCTGGCCAGGGTGGTGTGCATTTGTAATCCTTGGTGCTTCCTGGCCAGCTAGCCTAGGTGGGCTCCAGGGCCAGTGAGACTCTGTCTTTAAAAATAAAGTGGATGACATCGAGGAGCAAAACTTAAGGTGTCTTCTAGCTCCATAAGCAAGTGCACAAATGTGTATGTACTCTTGCACATAAACATACGCACGTAAACACACACACACACACACACACACACACACACACACACCAACATCCCAGAATCCAAACCAGCTGAGCAAGTGGCCTGTCAGTGTTCCATCCCCTGCACTCTCAGGAAACAAAGGGCTGCGGTCTCCCTTGAGCAACCAACTTGCTTCTCCTTGGAGATCCCTGTGGCCTTTAGGGAGGCTATCACCTTCTAGATGGGGATCTTTCCCAAGGCTGATGGCACTGGAAGGGAGATTTGGGGTCATTCTAGTAGAGGCCAAAGAGCGGCTTCAGCTTAAAGGAGAAGGGATTGTCTCCTGGTTAAATTGTCATGAAGGGTTGGGCTGTTTGTTGCAGGTGGTACCCCGTCATGTCTCTGAAGACAACCCACACTGGCTTCTGGGGATGCCTTTGGTATGAAACTAGAGGAGCTCCCATATCCATCCCAGTTTCCCCAATCCCCACCTCCAGGATAAGAAGCTTCCAGGCCATACCCGGAAGCTGGGTTGAAGAAGGGAAGATGAGTTAAAAACTGGCTGCCCAGATCCTTTCTCCTCGAGTTCATCAATTTCCCTCATCAATCTATATGGGATTGGTCTCTTTGTCTGTGGAAAAAAAGCCCAACATGGGAGGAGGCTGGACATGGTGGTACCTATTATAACACCAAACACATGGAAACTGAGGCAGAAAGATCATGAGTTGGAGGCTAGCTTGGGCTACGTTGATGGCTTTTATTGACAGGGTGTAGAATCATCTTGGAGACAAATCTGTGAGAGATTTTCCTAGATTAAGGTCATTGACCTGAGACAACCCACCTGAAGTGTGTGTGACACCATTCCATGGCTGTGGCCTCAGACTGAATAAAAAAGGAGGAAGTGAGCTCTGAGCATCAGCATCTGAACACATGTGCATCTGCACATACAACACACATACCCCTGCACGTACTACACACACACACCTGCATGTACCACACACAAACACCTGCACACACACACACACACACACACACACACACACACACAACAAACAAATAAAAGCTGGCAGGTGATATGTCAACTCAGAAGCTATCAGTAGGAGAAGTGAATACTGACCAGCTGCTTTCTCCCACTGGGGAGCATGTTGGTGGAGTCTGGGGCAGATGCCTCCTCTGCCCACATAACCTCATTATGGAAAATTCCCTCTATTGACTTGGCTCTAATCGGGCAGGCTGCCCTGGGCATCCCCCTCGGGTTCCTGCTGGGCCAGCTGAGATCAAAGAGAAAAGCCAAATGGAGCTGGGGGTGGGGGCTGGAGCATCGCCGCCTTTCCCATCGATCCAGATGTGCCTTTCGTTGCTAGGCAACAGCCTCCAGTGTCTCCTGGTCCTTCCTCTCCCCAGGGGCTGCAAGATTGGGCAGTAAAGGGATGAGAGACAGAAAGAGACACCACATTCGTCCCCTGTTTTTCCTTTCCACACTAAGGTCTCTGTTATCAAGCGTGGAGTCTCTTTTCCTGCTGGGGAAGCACTCCTGTATCAGGAACTCTGCCCTCACACCAAACGGAGGACCTCTTTATGTTGCCACACATGTATATGCATTTCTGGCATGCTAAAACTCCACACGTCCACTGCACCAAAGAGGAGTGCAGTCTCTTAAGAAGGAAGACCAGCCGGGCGGTGGTGGCGCACGCCTTTAATCCCAGCACTTGGGAGGTAGAGGCAGGCAGATCTTTGTGAGTTCGAGGCCAGCCTGGTCTACAAAGCGAGTCCAGGACAGCCAGAGATATTCAGAGAAACCCTGTCTCGAAAAACAACAAAAAAAAAAAAAAAAAAAAGAAGAAGAAGGAAGACCAGAGACTCACCAGGAAGGCCAGAGATGGGGAAAGGAACCACTTAGGAAGTCAGTGGAAAAATCAAGTCTCAATCAGGGTGTGGTGGCACACAACTGTAATCCCAGCACTTGGGAGGTGGAGGCAGGAGTGTGAAGCCTGAACTGTCAATGAGGCAAAACCCAAAGAGAAAGAGAAGACTGTAGGCCCTGAGTCCCAATTATGCTTTGAACTTGGATCTGATGTGGGAGCCATTTGATTTAGGGAGAATGTCTCTAAAGACAAATTCACACTTGTATTTTTGAGTGGGTTGGTTTTTTTTTCTTCTTTCTTAAAACGTAGGATGAATTTCATAGTAATTTTTCCTGTTGTTGTTTCAAGTGCTGTAATCTAAAACAGTAAGTCATGTTTTTTCAACAGGCATTGAAATGTACTACAGGCTCGAGGGGCTGGAATTGACTAAATAATGCAAGTCAGTTTCTCTCATCAAGGCTTGCTATTTTGCATGTTTTATCAGCCCTGTCCTGCTCATCTTTCCTTGGTTTTTTATCTTTGGTTTTTCAAGACAGGATCTCTCTGTGTAGCCCTGACTATCTTGGAACTTCTTCTGTAGACCAGGCTGCCCTCTAACTCAGAGATCCACCTGCCTCTGCCTGCACACACACACACACACACACACACACACACACACACACACACAAATCTTTTGATCAATTAACTTGTTTTTTTGGGGGGGGAGTTGGTTTTCAAGACGGGGTTTTGGGGTATAGGGATTAAAGGCATGTACCACCACCGCCCAATGATTTGGTTTTTACTTTTTTTGTTGTTTTTTTTTAAAGTTGGCTCTGTGTGCCACACCCCAGCAATTGTTATATGATGACCTCCTTATATTACAGCATATTTAGAATTAGGTCTCTTTTCGGGAGTACTTCCCTTGCAGATGGAAGAAGGAAAGTTTTCCTTTTCCCCTAGGTTCCTTTTTTCTTTGGTGTATGTATGTTCAGGTGAATGTTTACCAGTGGAGGCCAGCAATCAGCCCCAGGGATCATTCTTCAGGAGCTACCACCCTGGTTTTTGAGATGGGCCCCCCACTGGGACCCTCAGCTCATAAATTAAGCTAGGCTGGCTGGCCAGTGGGCTTCTCTTGTCTCCACTCGCACTGGGATTACAATTGTACAGTACCATGCCCAGCTTTGGGCATCAAAATCAGGCTCACACATGTGCAGCAAGCCCTTTACAACAGATCCATTTCTGCCCAACCCCCTTTATTCTCTCTAATTCCTTTTGAATCTTTTCTTTCTCTGAGACGCTGTCTCCCTCTGCAGCCCAGGCTCAAACTATGTATCCCAGGAGGCCATCAAACCTGTGATCCTCCTGCCTCAGCCTCCTAACCACTATGTCCAGCTGTCAAGCCTTCTTTGTTTCATTTTATCTGAAGCAGGAGGACATTTTTTTTATTACAGTTTTGAGAGAAAATAAGAACCACGACAGGGCGGGCAGGCTCATGAGCTCCACAGCTGTTGGGCAGCAGGTGGGGTGATGGAGACGAGGAAGAAATGGGTCATGCTGTTTTGAGTTAGGGGTCAAGAAGGCAAGCAGCTACATGACAGAAGGCCAGAGGACAGGAGGCTTCAGAGAAAGATCAAAAAATGGAGCATAGGATGAACATGCTCAGATTTTGGCTGGTCTATTGAAGAGAAAGAGAGAAACAATGAAGGAGAAGCTATACTTTTCTGAGTTAGAACTCAGAAAGCAGGCAGAGTCAGTCACCCTGCACAGAGGCACCACACAGAGCTGCCTCAAACCATTTTAAAAAGTAAATTGATCAGCTGGGCGTTGGTGGCGCACGCCTCTAAGCCCAGCGCTTGGGAGGCAGATGCAGTCGGATCTCTGTGAGTTCGAGGACAGTGTGATCTATGGAGTGAGTGTCAGGAGACCCAGATATACACAGAGAGAACCTGTCTTGGAAAAAAAAAAAGCAAAAACAACTCTCCCTCCCCCCAAAAAAAACAATTTAATTGGTCAAAAGATTTGTGTGTGTGTGTGTGTGAGTGAACGCATGCCATGGCAGACATGTGGATATCAATTGACAACTTGAAGTGGTTGGTTCTGCCCTTCCACCCATGTGGAACTCAGGCCACATTAGGCTTGGTGACCAGTACTTTTACCCATCAACCCATCTCAGTAGCTCCCAACCCTTCTGTTAAAGCATCTAAGGGAGAAGAGGAGCTAACACACTGAAAAGCTCGGTGTGGGAGAGGCGAGGCTCAGACCCAACAAGGCTCCTGGAAGCCCTTGGTCCTGCCGCCTGCTCGGGCCCAGCTCTGAGTCCTCTGCCCAGTGCCTGACACACACTTCAACTCTGAGAGACCTGGTTTTCCAGGGTCCTTGAGAAATGTTAACCAATTAATGTCAATTAATCTGATTATCCTAAATCGTTAATTAAGCAGTTAATTAGCAACACCATTGACAATAACCCATGGGTCCCTCAGGGATGGCAAGTGGGTCTAAAAAGGAGGTCCCCGGATTCTCTAGGAAGGAAGGGGTGAGTCTCTTGGTGTTACATTGGGAGAGATGGCTACTCATGCTGTCCCATGCATGCCTTTTCATGTGTTTTTCTTGCTTTGCCATCATCACAGAATCCATTCCTGCCACGAGCTATGCCTAGACCCTGGCCAGGGTGGGAAGGGTGGTGAGTTGGGTCTATTAGCACAGATCTGTCAGCCCCAGAGGACTGACTTCAGGCCTGCCTCGGGCAACTTAGTGAGAGTATTTCCATATAAAAAGCAAGAAATAGGGCTGGGGATATAGCTCAGTGATAGAGCTCTTGGCTCGAATCCCTTACTGAATGTCTAGGGAGGTTGCCTGGAGGTTTATCATTTGCTTTGCATGCACAAGGTCCTGGGGTCAATCCCTAGTAGAGGAAACCTCTGTGGGAGAGGCCAGGAAAGGAGGGGGAATTGTGTCTGTCTGAGAGACTGCTCTAAGGTTCCAGAACCCATCCTCTGTGTTTGCTGCCTCCTTCCTCCTCCTTCCCAGACCACGTGCCTCATAGCCTATCACCTCCGCCAAGGCAGTCGTCTCCTCAAGCTGCACAGCAGCTCTGGGTCGGAATGGTTTACTTTCAGGCCACTCTGAAGACGAGGGAATGAGCACCCCGATGGCAATCTATGCAGCAGCGTGGGGGACCTTTGACAACAAAGGGCCCAGGCCCTTGCCCTTGAATGGGTACCCAGGAACAGGGCAGCCCCATCCAATGTGGTTGTATTACTACTGAACTGAGGTCCATGCCTAGGTCCGTAGGATGCTGTGAGGTTCAGAAAGATGCGTGAACTCAAGCAGCAGAGCCTGGTACCTGGGAATTGCTGAACAGAGATCCAAGAAGAGTGAGAGCAGAGAGTGTCAGGCTGGGCAAGAAGGAGTATTGAAGGACACATGAGACAGATTGACTTGGCACACTTCGCAGGAGCCATCTGAGCAGATAGAGGTAGTGGAGGAGGAAGAAGGCCATTTCGGGCATAGGGAACCACGTGTGCAAGAATGAGACAATGGTTCTCAACTCCATGCAAAAAGAACTTGCTTTTGCAATCCTGGGGATGAAACCCAAGGCCTGGTGTGTGCTAGGCAGGTGCTCTACTGCTGAGCCACACTCCTGGCTTTTTAATTTTTATTTCAAGACAAGGCCCAGGATGGTCTTGAACTCTCCATCCTACTACATCAATTGCCTAAGTTCTGGAATCATTCTTCTACATTTTTTTTTCTCTTAGTTTTCTAGTACTGGGAATTCAGGGCCTTGCTATGCTAGGTAAGCGCTCCACCAATGAGTTCCATTTCCAGCCTCCCGGCTTCCCAACTCTAGTGTGTACTGGCATCTGGGTGCTTTAATATCTGACCCCACACCTCACACTTAGATTCTGAACCCACCATTCAAGTTGGGTCCTGGGAATTTTCTTGTCACAGACTCTTCTAGAAACGCAAAGGAGGGCACACTGCAACATCAGATCACGCTGCGGTGAATTTGGATGTCTCCAGTTGGCCCCGGGTCACATGACTCATGTCCTAAAAGTACATCATTGCCCTCCTGGTTTCCATCTGTCTAAATTACCCTTGCCTGTCTTCAAACAGTTCTGTCTGGTGGGTCCTGCTGGGAATGTCCTTTGCGCTCTATGTTGCCTGCAGGAGAAAGACAGAGCCTCACGTCCTCACCTGGCACTAATGTCCCCACAAGCCACCTATGTCTCCTGCTGAATCCCAAGCTCCTTGCCCCTGGCTTTTCTTCTTTTCTCTTCCTCCTTCAGGAGTGTGTCCTTCCTTCTGGCAGACCCGCATGGATTTTGCGAGGTCTAACTGTAATGCTGGCTCTAAAGTTACCCAGCCAGGCAGCCCTGTCTTACACCAGAGCCTAGGCCACCCTCAGACACTCCCACGTCATCTGCAGAAACATTAACAACTCTAGGCAAAAAGGATGTTTTGTTTTTGCGGTGCTGGGGATGAAGTCTCCGGCCCGGTGCAGGCTAGGCAAGCAAGCATTCCACCATCCAGCTATGCCCAGCCTCTCACTGGAGGAGTCTAGGCAAGTTTTCTGCTGAGGGGGCTTCAGTGCGAACATGATTCTCACCTTCCTTCATCCAATGTCCTACAAGGGGCCGGGATGATTATGAAACTTGTAAATGAAGAAGGACACCAAGCAAAGGTTCACCAATGAACGAGAGAGGTAGGAATGAGCTGGGAACGCCAGGGGAAGGAAGAGTTCAAAAGGCAGGGGAGAGCACAATGTGGTTGCACACATCTGTAGTCCTAGCTTTGGGGGGGAGGCAGAGGTAGGGCGATCAGGAGTTGAAGGCCAGCCTTGGCTATATATCAAATTCAAGACCAGCCTAGGATGCATGAGAACTGTCTTCAAAGCAACAAATAAACAAAACCAGAAAATTTAAAAAACATATATAGGGCTGGTAAACTGCTCAGTGTAAAGGCTCTTGCTGCCTGATCTGGTAACCTGAGTTCAATCCTCAGGGTCCAACTCCGTTGAGTTGTTGCTCTCTGATCTCTACTGGGACATGTGTGCCCGAGCACAATAAATCCAAATAAAAATCTAAAACAAAACAAAACAAAACAAAACAAAAACCAAAAAACCCCAAACAAACAAAAAATAAAAACAAAGCAAAAATAGACAACAGGGCTGGAGGAGATGCCTAGTTTTCTGTTTTTTATTTTTCTAAGAAAGCATGCTTGTAATTGCAATGTTAGGAGGTAGGGAAAAAAATCAGATCCCTGGAGCTTCCTCACCAGCCAGCCTCACCTACTTGGTGAGCTGGAGGCCAGCAAGAGACCCTGTCTGTAAATAAGCAAATAGCACCTGCCATTTCCTCTTCCCTTCATATGTGCACACACTTCTGTGCGTGCACATACACATACACACATTCACTCACACACATACATGCATGCACACTTGCATGCATGTGAACACACAGGTGCGTGCACCCCTCCCCCACATACTCACAAAGGGTTCTGTGTAGGACGCCTAGTGGGCCAATAGGACCAGATGACAGAAGGGGGACAAGACTGACCGTCATCAGGACCAGCTGAGTGTCCCAGCTGCCATCTCTTCCAGAATACTTCCAGTGAGTTGGCGGGGTGGCGCGGCTGCTCCACTAGCCCTGAGACTCACTCTGCTAACCAGGGGTCTTGGTCCGGTGCTAAGGGTGTGCCATCAACCGGGGACAGGCTGAAGGCTCTTTCCTTGACTTTCTCCCCACCCACTGGTCTCCCTTTTTCTCTAGAAGATTCTAGTCTGGGCACATGCATACCCATCCCTGTCAAGTCTCCCGGGGGACCAGGACCTGTCCCTCTTCAGTTGTGAGGTCACTTACTGCCCTGGCAGACAGTAGCTTCTCCTTTGATGGACAGTAGTTCCTTCTTGGCCATGGCCCTTGGTATCTGATATATTTCTCTTTCCCTTCCTCCCTCCCTCGCTCTCCCCATCCTTCCCTCCTGCTCTCTCTTCTAGATCTTTGAGAAAGTCTCCCTATGAACCCAAGCTGGCCTGACACTCTAGACCAGTGGTTCTCAACCTTCCTAATGCTGTGACCCTTTAATACAGTTCCTCGTGGTGACCTCCAACAGTAAAATTATTTTTGTTCCTACTTCATAACTGCAACTTTCTTACTATTATGGATCATAATACAAATATCAGGTTTTGCTGATGGTCTTATGCAACTCCTGTGAAAGGGTCATTCGACACCCCCCCCCAGCAAAAAAGGGGTTGGAACCCCCAGGTTGAAAACCACTGCTCTCAATTCTCCTGCCTCCACTGCTGGGATGGCAGGCATGCCCCTCTGCCCCTGGCTCACCAAGGACTTTCCACCCCTCCATGTCATTACTCTTGCCATCCTGGGTGTCACCCCTCTGTACCTTCTTTGCCAATCTCCAGCTCCCAAAGAAGCATCAGCTTTTCCAGGGGCTCCTCCCATAGCCCACATCGCTGTGGATAGCTTATATCTCGCTGAACCTCAGAGGGTTATAACTGTCAGTTCCCACAACTGCTCTGGGGGATCTTCAAGGTCAGGGTCAGATTGACCTCTGTATCCTCACAGCTCACATGGTGCCCAGGAATAAAGAGACACTCACCGAGTCTTAATTATATTGAGTCACCCATCCAGATGGTGACTACTGTCTCAGATACATTCTGGATTTTATTCTATCGTTATTATAATTATTATTATTATTATTATTATTTTGGTTTTTCGAGACAAGGTTTCTCTGTGTAGCCCTGGCTGTCCTGGACTCACTTTGTAGACCAGGCTGGCCTCGAACTCGCAAAGATCCGCCTGCCTCTGCCTCCCAAGTGCTGGGATTAAAGGCGTGCGCCACCACTGCCTGGCCGTTATTATTATTATTATTAATTGGTTCTTTGAGACAAAGTCTCTCTGTGTAGCCCTGGCTGTCCTGGAACTAACTCCTCTAGACCAGACCAGGCTGGTCTCCAACTCACTGGAGAGATCCTCCTGCCTCTGCCTCCCAAGTGCTGGGATTAAAGGTGTGAGCCACAACCCAGCCTGGATTTTGTTCTTACGGGTTTGCTGGGAAACCCATTGTCTATCTCTTCTCCTTGTGCACCAAGAGGCAGATACTCACTTTAGGAGCCTGTCGTAAGGATGGAGGGTGGGCCCAGCTGAAAGCAGAGCCTAGGGGATGGGTATCACTCCGTTCTAGCTCTGAGCTCTTTCCACTCAAGTCCTGCAGGATCCATGATCTCCCCCCAGGGGATGTGTGACCAACCTACTCAGCCTGTTCCCTGCCAGTGGCTTTGACTACTCCCTCCTGCAGAGACTGACAAGACAACCTCACTCACCTGCCCCAGTCCCCATAGTAATCTCTTTCAAGGAAAGCACATAAGACTCTGAGGCTGTACCTGCCTGGGACAGGTAGGTCACTGATGAGGCTTTCTCCTCTGCTCTCCTTGGCTTGCTGGGAGAGTAGGCTCACCCACATCCAGTCTTTATACAGCCCCACAGGGCCTCAAGCTCTGGCACTGGGGGAAAATAGTATGCTTTTGAACAATCTCTGAAGGCATCTAAGGATGTTCTGGCTGGAGTAAAAAAAAAAAAAAATGGATGCAGACTTCTCCCAATAGCACATTTCCAGTGATGTCATTTCCTGTAGCTATGAGAATGAAGGAAGAGGCTTGCAAGGAGTACATCCTTCCACGTAGGTTCTGGGAATCAAACTCAAGTTGCCAGGCTTGGTGGCAAGTGCCTTACTCCCTGAGCCATCTTGCTGGTCCCAGGGGTGATAGTTGGTTTTGGTACATTGTTGTACAATGAACCCCACCTCCTGTCCCTCTATCCATCCTTCTGTGTGTGTCTGTGAATCTCTCTTTGGGACATGGTCTCACTCTGTAGCCTAGACCGACCAGAAACTCACTATAAGGCCCAGACTGGTTTCAAACTCCCAGCAATCCTTCTGGCTCAGCTTTCCATGTGCTTTGATTGCAAGCATGAGCTAATATGTACAATATCATTATTTACTTATTCATTTATGTTTCTACAAGAGGCAGGGTCTCACTATGTAGCTCTGGCTGTCCTAGAACTCACTCTGTAGACTGGCTGGCCTTGAACTCACAGAGATCTGCCTGCCTCTGTCTCCTGAGTGCTGAGATTAAAGGGGCACCCCACCACACCTGGCTCCTTCCTTTTTTTCTTCCTCCCTTTCTTCTTGCTTTTTAGGAAGGGGCACTGATGATATTGAGCATGCTAGTCAAGTGTTCTCACTGAGCTATATTCCCTGGGATTACGAGTGTGCAGCTTGAAAACAAGTCATTTGTAAAATCAAAAGATTCAGCACATGCTAGGTGGGGTGATATATACCTGTCAGAGGATAGCCAAAAGTGTAAGTTCACCCTTAGGCTAGCCTGTGACCCATATCGAGACCCTGATAAAGTAACAATTCAACACAATTTGTTTTTGCCTGCCTGTCTCTGTCCTGGGTAATTCTGGGGAACAGTGGTAGAACTTCAGGATCAGGGAGCTTGGCCTGGCCTTCTTATAACTTTCAGAGGCCCCAGCAAGATACTGAGGGATCCAGGCTCTGTCTGCCAGCTTCAGCTGGCACAGCAACCTCTAGAGTGGGCAAGAGGCCAGGGCGAGGGCGGTGGAGGCTGAGGCTAGGCCACCTGCTGAGGAAACACTGCCACAGGCTGGCAGCTTTTAATATGATGGGACCCCTAAGGGGTTGGTGGGCTGCTCTGGAGCCATGATCTACATAGCCATTGAAGGGCCTTTCTACAAGTCCAGTGGTCAGCCCAGACTTTGATCACCTGCCCAAGTTTCCTGAGAGTCCCATCTTGGATGACACAGGACTAAGAAAGAGGCCTGGGGTGCAAGTGGAACTGTCATCCTCCCATGCCCATGAATCAAAAGACAGGGAAGGAGCAAGAAACTCAGGTATTCCCACATGATGAACCAGACTGGACCAGACTGCAGTTGCAATTGCTGGTAATGAATGTCTGTCTCCCTGTCAAAGGACTCTGGATCTCTCTCTCTCTCTCTCTCTGTGTGTGTGTGTGTGTGTGTGTGTGTGTGTGTGTGTGTGTGTATGCGTGCATGCTATAGTACATTTATGGCAGTCAGAGAACAACTGTTAGGATTTGGTTCTCTCTTTCCATCATGTGAGTCCTAGGCATCAAACTCAGGTGACTTGGTGGCAGGTGCTTTGACCCACTAAACTATCTACCCAGCCTTCTCCACCTCATTTTTTTTGAGGCAGGGTCTCTCCTTTTTACCTGGGCCTTCAAGTTGGTCTAGGCTGGGCAAAGAATCCCAGAGATCTGCCCGTCTCTGCCTCCCCAGTGCTGGGATTATGAGTGAGCACCACCTGCTTGGCCCTTTTGCCACTGAGCCATCTCCCCAGCCCAGTGGTCTTCAACCTGTGAATCACAATCCCTTTGGAGGTCAAATGATGACCCTTTCACAGGGGTCACCTAAATGCACCTGCATATTAGACATTTTTATGTTACAGTTCATAACAGTAGCAAACTTACACATTTGAAGTAGCAATGAAAATTACTTTATGATTGGGGGTCACCACAACACGAGGAACTGTATTAAGGGATCACAGCATTAGGAAGGTGGAGAACCACTGGCCAAGCCCCTGACCAGCCCTCTTCCTCTCCCATGTCACAACCAAACTCCCTCCCTTATCAAACTTCTCCTCATTCACAGGTTGCATCCACCTTCAGGGTCACCCTCAGGAGCCCCTTCTCCTTGCCAAGCCTCCTGCCCCTCAGCAGGTCCTATCACCGATACCCTCTCCCTTCATTAATCCTCTCTCTCTCTCTGTTTCCTGGTCCTTCTCTGGGCCAACATTTTGGAACCAAGCAGGTCTCTCTTTCCTCCCGGGCCCCTTCACTTGCATTAGTTGCCCTAACAAGACAATCCTGTTCAGGCCCAGCCTTCTCCCTGTAGAATTCAGCTGCAAAATTCCTTTCTCTCCCTAACTCCCCAAATCACTCTCAGCCAACATCTCTTGTTGTCTCTGTCCTGTGTTTCAGGTGCTGGGGGCCTTGGTGGCTCTGTTGAACAATTCTGGTACATATATGGAGGGCATTTTTGATGTCCTAGCATGTCACTCCAAATCCAGGCTGGAGGGGTGTCCAATCTTGGTAGAGTTCCTGTGGTATCTGGAACTCTGGTATTATTTCCCCCTTTGAAAGTTGATTCTGCTGTTGAGAGGGACAGGTGGATTTTGAAATCTCAGCTGAAGCACCCCATAGATCACACCTTGAAACACTGGAGGTGATTTCTGCTTCTGCTGATGGAATCACAGGCTTCCTGGTGTGTGTGTGAGTGTGTGTGTGTGTGTGTGTGTGTGTGTGTGTGTGTGTGTGTGTGTGTAAATGCATGTATGTTTAAATGCAAGTGGAGACCACGGTTGATATCAGGAGTCTTTCTCGGTTGCTCTCTGCCTTTTTTTTTTTTTCTCTACAGGCTCTCTCACTAAACCTGGAGATTTCTTATTAGCTAAATTAGCTGGCCAGGAGCCCCAAGAATCCATCCACCTGTTTCCTCCTTCCTAATGGTTGGATTGGAGTTGTATACCACAGCACCCAGCTTTTTGTGTGGGTGCTGGGGATCTGAACTCAGGTCCTCGTGTTTGGATAACACTACTGACTGAGCCGTTTCCCCAACCCCCAGATTGTGTGTGTGTGTGTGTGTGTGTGTGTGTGTGTGTGTGTGTGTGTTAGAAGGGATTGAACCCTGGTTCATGTACTAAGAAAATCATCTACCATTGAACTGTATCCCCAGTTGTCTTTTTAGTTTGACACAGGGTCTTGCTAAGTTGTCCAAGATGGTTTTGAACTCATTCTCCTGTCCGGGCTTATCTTGACCTCAAATCCTCCTATCTCAGCCTCCCAAACACTTGGTATCACAGGCCTTTGCTATCTGCTCTGGCTTGATATACAGATTTATACAGTAGAGAGCTCTTGAACATCCTGATGCTGATGGGAACTTTGGGTGGTCGTCTTGTGAGACTCTATTTACTTTAAACACAGGGACACTGGGGACTTGTTGAATGTCATACAAGATGTCAGGATTGGAGTTGGCCTCAGAAATGCCTTTGGACTCATATCCCCAGCCCTGCAGTTTTCTTACACCATGTTACCCTGACTTCTGCTAGTCCACAGTGCTCTGGGAGATGGTCACCCAGAGGAGCATGGAGAATTGAGGGCAGTAGAGTGTTTTAGAAGTCACTCTGGGCCCCGGAGACAATAGGCTTGGATTGTACCAAAACCTTGATTGGCAAAACCATATCGCGCACTTCTATGTTTTGTTTACATCATCTACAAAGGGAAGACAGTAGCACCTTTTTTGTTTGTTCTTTTCAACACAGGGTTTCTCTGTGTAGCCCTGACTGTCCTGGAACTTTCTCTGTAGACCAGGCTGGCCTTGAACTCAGAGATCCATCTCTCTCTACCTCCCGAGTGCCGGGATTAAAGGCATCTACTCCCCCCTCCCACCGTGGCTAGCAGTAACACCTCTTGACCAGGTCATATGAAGATGAGTGTGTGTGTGTGCGTGCGTGTGTGTGTGTGTGTGTGTGTGTGTGTGTGTGTGTGCTTGTGTGTGTGTGTAGAGTCATGGTCTTGTGAATGGTTCAAAGTGTAGGTTAAGGAAGAGACACAGGCTGGGGAATGTAGCTCAGTGGGAATGTGCTTGCTTAGCATGTATAAGGGCCAGGTCCCACCCTTAGCACTGCAAGAAAACAAAACAAAACACCCAAAGTGAACCTGTAATCTCCCTCATCAGCACCCTAAGATGGGGGAAGCAATGGTATTATCCCTGGAGTGAATAATATGTGGGCAAGGGGAAAATGTGGGTTGAAAAGGAGGCTGACTTCAACAGGGCTAACAGCTGCTGTGACCATGGGCTGTGTGAGGGGTTGAGAGTTAACCTTACAGAAGGGAATGGGCAGTCACTGGCTTTCTGAGGTCAGCAAGAGCCTGTTAGGAGGAGGCAGTGGGATGAAGGAATGGTAGTCACAAGATGGGACTTCTCCTGGGGGTGGGATCATGATGGGGGGAGGTTGCAGTAGGGGCCCACAGATACCAGTTCAAAGTGCATTCTGCCATCACATGTCCTAGTGACCTTGGGGCGGTTATCTCCCTACCTCTCCATGTATGCCTCAAGCTCCACGCCTGCAAACTGACATCGCAAGTCAAGAAACTGACACTTATCTGGACCTTGGCAGCAAGAGGTTGGGACGTGCCATCAGCAACACTTCTGCCCCAGGGAAGACAGCTATGTGGCTCTGTGACCTTGGGAAAGTCAGTCCAACCTTGTTTCTCAGCTCTGAAAACGGACCAGTGAGACCTTCCTTGGGACACAGTGGTGAGGACTAGCCAGGTCCATCAAAGCCTTATGCCAATCATGAAGATGGTGTGATGCCCTCAACTAACACGGTTCCCAAAGGAGAGGTCCTTTGGGAATCAAAAGACATACTTCAAACACATGTAGTGAATGTTTGTTTGTACTCTATTTACTAACATTAATGTAGCATCTTATAATGTTTATATACTATAAATCCAGGGTTTCTCTGTGTAGCCATGGCTATCCCAGAACTCACTTTGTAGACCAGGCTAGCCTTGAACTCACAGAGATCCACCTGCCCCTACTTCCTGAGTGCGTCACCATGCCTGGCTAGCTCGTTTACATTTTTTTTTTTTTTTACTAATGGAGGGAGAGGGGTGAGTGACAGGGCAGGCCAGAGGACAACTTGTGAAACTTGGTTCTCTTCTTCCATAATGTGGGATCCAGGGATCGAACTTGGACTGTCAGGCTTGATGGCAAGTGCTTTTACCCACTGAGCCATCTCACTGGCCTTAACATCTTACTGTTTAAATAGTTTCTTCTCATTCATTATATAGATTATCCCAGTAGTTCAACCACAAAAGATTCTGCCTCCTCTCTCAGCAAGTGCCTGAGTCACTCTCAACAAAAAAAAAAAAAAAGAGGTTGTTAACATTATGCCTGTGTCCACAGGAGGAGGCAAGCTCAGAAAGGTCAAGTGGCTTACCTGAAGTCGCACAGTCACACAACCTACATTTGATTCCATGTTTCTTGACTTCAGAGTCTGTGACTCTCAAACCACCCACCACTCACCTCTGAAAACCCAATCCATTCTCTTTAGTCATCCTGCAAGAAGCCCTCCTCCACCCCACACAGGGGAGTGGGACAGGATGTGAAGTTAAGGAACACCAAAACTAATGTTCTGTGGGAAGGATTTCTTAGTCAACATAGCTCTATTTCTGGCTTGGGGTGAAGAATCTGGTACCAGCCCAGGTCATGATCTTAAGGTGACCCTCTGGGTACAGGGACCCTTGCTGCCCATCAACATAACAGCATTTTGCTCTTGAGACAGGATACAAGGCCACTCCACATGTGACCAGGTGCCAGGAGTAGGTGAGTAGAGAGGTGCCAAGGGACTGAGAAGTAATGGCTGGGATAGAACACAGACACTGGAGGGCCTCATCTGACCTGAGTAGCCTTTTTATGGATCCCCCTGATCCAGAACTAGCTACCAGAAACAAGAACTGCAGGAGGCCTCACTGTCCAGGCAGGAGCCCTTGAAAGAAAACTGGAGAAGCTGGGAAGCCAGAGGCTGTGTTTCTCTTCACAGTGCTTTATCAGAAATCTACCACAAGGCTAGACCTACCCCTGGGGCCTTACACATTTTTACAGAATGTCCTTGCTAATTCCCAGTGGCTATTTTCACATCTGCACCCTCCACCCTCTTTCCAGTGTGAGAATAAATGCCAGCTTGTGAGAGACCCAATTCTCACTGCCAGCTCCTACCTCCCCCGGGTATTTGGGTAGCTGGGAAAAAAGCCAGACTGTCCCTTATGCAGCCAACCCCCTGATGGATGGAGACCCAGCATCCAGGCTGGGGTTGGGGGATGGCCTGCTCTCTCCACCTCTGCAAGTGACTTACAGTGTCCCTGCATCTGGGTATCCTTTCCCTTAGGAGCAGGTATTTCTCCTGAGTTGGGGGAGGGGAAGGGCGACTGTATGATGGCCTTTTTGCTGTATGCTTATGATCTGGACCATGATCAATTTATGTCCAGGAGAGTCTTCCCCTTGACCCTTGAATTCACACTTTCCCCATCACTCTTGGTGAAAAGAACTGCATTCTCTATCTCTAATTCTATCTCGTCTGACCGCCCCCTCCCCCGACAGATAACTTCAACAATCAGACCCTCAACACCGATCCTCTGAACATCTGGGTCCCCTAGCTGGGGAGGCCTGAGGTCCAACCCAGCGAAGCCCCTTTGGGAAACATCCCCGCCCCATCAGAGGCTCTTATCTTCCCGCTGACCTCTGCAGTCTTCTGGATGCTGGAGCCGGGCCTCCAGGTCCCGTTTGTCCCCGGGTCTTTTGCTCCGCAAGGCAGCTCGGTGGCTCCCCACGGCCCCGCGCCCCCGTCTTCCCGCGGGCGCCGCTGCCGATTGCTGAAATGCTGGACAGCGCATCACCACCGAGGCGGCCTCCTGGCCCGCCTGGTGGCTAGAGCGTCAGGAACTCCGCGGCTTACAGCACCCTCTGCAGGCTTGGAGTACCTAATGCCGCGGATGCGAGACCGCCAGGGGGCGGGGCGTAACTATTCCGAGCGCTGCCTAAGACCCAAGGCAGTCACTAATTTGGAACCGAGCCTGGTCCTCGGTATCTAGAGTCCTTACCAGCACTTTCCCTGAAGCCTGGGGGTAGCTAGAAAACTAGGGAACACCTCCAAAGATATCCCTGTCACTAAGTCCTGACGGCTGGACCAGGCACGCTGTGTAGCGATGAAGAAGTAGAACCCACTAGGGAGAGAATTCTTTCTTTTATTCTGCCCACTCCTTCTCCTCTCTCCATTTCTTCTTTTTTTGGTAGGGTCTCATGAACTCCTGGCTAGAGTACTCAAATTCACTGTGTAACTGAGGATGACCTTGAACGCACCAACCACTGTCCTTGATTTATACTGTCCTGGGGTTGGAATTCAGGGCTTAGTGAGTGATATGGCAAGACTCTACTAACCAAGCTTCATTCTCAGCCACGGTTCTGTGAGCCGGGATGTTGCTATGTGTCCGAGGCTGGCCTCAAACTCACAGCACTCTTCGTAGTTCTGCCTCGGGCTCCCAAGTGCTGGGATTGCAAGTGTGGGCCATCAGGCCTGGATAAAGGAACTTGAGAGTGAGACCTCTGGGCTTTCTGGCTCTTCTAGGCTGGAAGTCATGGGATCCTGAGTTCCAGTCACTATTTAGTGACTTTGTGTGTGGCCTTGAGCTGCCTGTCTGCAGCAGCAACTGTCCTACTTCAGTCTTCTCTTTGAGCAGTCCAGAGATCGTTCCCTTGTGTTATCCAAGAGTAGACACTTCCACCTCTCCTGCTTCAGTCCCTCAGGTAGTTTCCCCACAGCTATATCCGAAGGCAGTGTTAGACATGTCAGAATACTCTAGAAGTGACAGGACTGGGGTGAGGAAAGTCAGAGTGTAGAATTTAAGAAACGTTTGGAGGTTATGGAGAGCTGGCTCAGCAGTGAAGAGTGCTTGCTGCCCTTACAGTGGATCCAAGTTCTGTTTCCAGCAACTACATGGTGCTTTGCAACCATCTGTAACTCCATTTTCTGAGGATCTGTTGCCTTCTTCTCTGTATTTTTCTTTCTTCCTTTTCTTTTTCTTTCTTTCATTTATTATTATTATTATTATTATTATTATTATTATTATTTGAGATGAGGGTCTCACTGTGTAGCCCAAACTAGCCTGGAACTCACTATGTAAGCTAGGCTTGAGCCCACAGAGACCTGCCTGCCTCTACCTCTTGAGTGCTAGGATTAAAGGTGTGCACTACCAAACCTGGCTTCAATCACCCCCTTCTAACCTCCCCGGGTACCAGGCACACACAGGTGTACACATGGTGCACACATATACACGCAGGCATCACGCACACACACACACACGAGAGAGAGAGAGAGAGAGAGAGAGAGAGAGAGAGAGAGAGAGAGAGAGA
>CAJQZJ010033880.1:742938-772095 GCA_907164525.1 Lophiomys imhausi | reverse complement strand
TTCAGACAGGAGATTCTAAGTACAAGGATTGCAATCAGATATGGGGGCGCACAGAAATCAGCATTTGAATTACACAATAACCTACCAGATATGGGGGTGCACAGAAATCAGCATTTGAATTACACAATAACCTTATCCCTTCAGGTACCAGAAGCACTTTGTAACTGATCAGTGGACCCTCATGATGCCGCCAGCAGTTACCCCTTTTACTAAAGAGGATTCTGGAGAGATCTAGAGGCAGTGGCCTCAGACAGAGCAATAGCAAGTGGCTGGTGGGTTAGGATATGTCTCTGTCGCCAGTAGGTCAGCTCTCCCAGTGTAACTACCTTCAGGAGGTTCTGTCTGCCCTATAGTGACCCCATTAGATTCATACAACAAACGAAGAGGGTGAAGGGAAAGTGTGTTCTAGTAAAGTAGCTTTGGTTAGGTGTTTGCTCCCAAGCGATAGTGACCCCTGATGCTAGGATGCAGAGAAAGGAGACAGTGGCCTCTTTATTTTAAAGATTTACTTATTATTTTTATGTATGTGTGTGTACGTGCATGGGTTTATGTGCACCACATGAATGCAGGGGCCCCCAGACTCTGAAAGAGGGTGTCAGATCCTCTGGCACTGGAACAACAGTCAGTGGTAAGCAGCCTACATGGGTGCTGGAAATGGGACTCGGGTTCCTCTGGAAGAGCAGTAAGCTGTCTTAACTGTTGAGCCCTCTCTCCAGCCCCAACACTTTAAAGTGGGTTCAGGTGACCTATCTTGAGCCCAGGATACATGCCCCACGACCAGTCTCTGGCAAAGGCCAGACCGTAGTTCAGCATATAAAATCTGGGCTTGTTCTCCATCTTGTCCCCTAGGAAGCTTTCCCCTACCCTGGGTTTGAATATCAGGCCACTCTCTCCTTTGAGTGCCAAGGGCATCGGAGACAGAAGTAACCCAACGTTTAGTCTGGCCACTCTCTCAAACCTATATAGACTTAGAGCTTTGCTTTGCAACCTGGGAGCTTTTCCCCACGGCCCTCCCTTTATTGTTTGCTCTTACTCTGTCGGCTGGGCTGTCACTGTTCCCTCCCTCCCGCCTGGATGAGACCACACCACATAGCCCTGGCTCGCCTGATTTGGCTCTGGAATGCTAATCTCACTCCTGAGCCAGTCTTGCCTAGGCAGCATTGGCCTCTCGCTCCCTCTTCTGGCCACAGAGGGAACTGCAAGGGAGTCTTAGCCTAGAGGCCTGCTTTCACAGCAAAAACTCACTACACTGCTTTGCTTTTAATTTTCCAGCGTGACTGTGGCTCCTTCCCCTGACTCCAGCAATCTTCTGCAATCCATTTGTCCTCATCCGGGTCCCCCACTGCCTCGGAGCTGCTAAGGACTGAGTTTCAGCTTGCATGTGCTCATTAACACTCTCATTGTCACCCTTGCTTTCCTGGCTGCAGGGAACAGGAGGAGTTGGTCAGGGAGGGGGCTAACAGGATGTTCTGCAAGACCAGTGTATGCTTTTAATTGCTGAGCCATCCTTTCAACCCCTACTGGTCTTCCATTGGCCCCAAAGTGTAGTGAATATGTAATGGCTTCTGAAATGCGGACTTTTGTGTGTGTTTATTACTTCAAGTTACATCTCCATCACAGTCCCCTCTCTCCACTCCTCCCGGTCCTACCCTCCCACCCTCTCCTCCTTCTCCCACCTATCCTACTCCTCCAGTGTAGGGTACCCCTATATATCTGCTCCCCCTCAGTTCAGCAGTCATATGAGGGTTAAGAGCTTCCTCTTGCACTGGGGGGGGCTACATGGCAGCTCCACTAGGGCAAAATGTCCCACTAACAGGTAACAAAGTCTATGTGCCTTTCCTTTCAGTTTGTTGGTAGTAGGGTAGTTATCCTGTACTAAATGGCTAAAAACCAGTTATAAGTGAATAGATGCCATGTGTATCTTTCTGGGTCTGGGTTAGCTCTCTCAGGATGAGCTTCTCTAGTTCCATCCATTTGGCAGCAAATTTCATGATTTCCTTGTTTCTGATAGCTGAGTAGTATTCCATTGTGTAAATGTATCACAGTTTTTTAACCCATTCATCGGTTGAGGGACATCTGGGCTGTTTCCAGTTTCTAGCTATGAAATGCAGACTCTTAAGAGGGGCATATGAAGTCAGTCTAAAGCCTGGTACCTGTGGGAAACACCTGGCAGCACACACGTGGTCCTGGTCAAGCTTGGGAGGAGGGCATCAGGCTGACCAACGAGAAAACAACCTGATGAATAATTGAGAGACACCGATATAAAGGAAAGCCTGAGAGACTGGAGAGAGAGGGCTTTTTGCTTGGCCTTGCTTCTGAACGCTGCTCAGTGGCTCATCACTGCCTAACTTCGGAAGACTCTAGTCGCCAGACTTGATGAAGATTGCAGCCTAGGTGGGCAGAGCCTAGGAAGGTCAAAAAAGTCACCACTCTGAGAGAAGTGGAGAGCAATGCCTGCTGGCCCCCTGTGGGGATTCGGTGGGGCCTGCAGACAGAAGAGGCAGTGACCCAAACTGGGGTGCACCAACACCCGGTGCTGAGGCCACTGGGACAGAGTCCTGCTGAAGAGCATGGCTGAAAAACCCCAAGACCCATCAGAAACCTTGTTGCCAAGTGGGCGCCAACTGCAGGAGTCAAAGCTGCACAGACAGAAAAGGCCCAAACCCTAAGTGGAGGTGCACCGGAGGCCTGTGGTTAGGGCAGCAGACGGTGAGGAGACTGTGGCCTCAGGTGGGACCAGCCCGGAGGCAGCAAGCTCGGGCTGGCAGAAGACCCATAGGACCTGCACAGAGAAGGTTCATAAGAACCAGGCTGGTGCCGGGCATGGTGGCACATGACTGTAGTCCCAGCCCTTGGGAGGCAGAGGCAGGCAGATCACTGTGAGTTCGAGGCTAGCCTTGTCTACCAAGTGAGTCCAGGACAGCCAGGGCTGTTACACAGAGAAAACCTGTCTTGAAAAACCAAACCAAACCAAACCAAAAAAACCAACCAACCAACCAAAAAAAAAAAACCCAAAACAAAACAAAAAAACCAGGCTGGCTGAGGAGAGCCACAGCAGGCTGGCCTTGCAGGCTGGTGGGCAGTGGCAACACTAATCGTGGACAGAGGAGGTTAACCCCAAGAGGAAGTGAGGTTGCCATAGCAATGCCAGAGCCAGGTGACCACTGAGGGACTGCTGATTTGTGGTGTTCCTACAGACAGACTGCTGACCAGTTGCCCCCAAGGATCTATGATGCCTTGGTATCCTTTCTGAAGTATTAGGGTTGGATGGTAGGTGTTTACAGGTATTAATATAGTTTAAAAGTTACACCTACACCAGAGCTCCCCAACTGGCTAGCCTGTCTGGCAAGTGCCAGGAATCCTCCTGTCTCCGTCCCACCCCCTATCTCCCCAGTGCTGTGGTTACATATTGCCACACCTGACTTTTTACCTGTGTCCTTCCAACTCAGGTCCTCCAGGCTTACATAGTAGGCAGTTCACCCACTGAGCCATCTCCCCAGCACTGCTAATAGATTTCTAAGGGAGTGGAAATGGGGCTGGGAGATGCGCTCACCCTTCCCATGCTGCTCACTGCCACCCCAACCTTGACCTGCAGCACTTCTGCTGTATTCCTTGGTACTTGCAGTGTGAAGTGCAGCTTTTGGCAGGGAGTCATCTAGAGCTGGCTTTCCTGGGGTGCAATCTAGAGCCCACCCCAGTCACACCTGGCACGCGAAGGATGACCTTACTGAACTTGAAGAAGCTTTGGTCTGTGGCCTAACACAAAATTGTAAAGTTAGTTAAAACATTTTTTTTCCTTTTGCTAGGTTTATTTTTGTAAGTGTGAACAAGTGTGTATGTCCACATGTGCACTTGTGTGTGGAGGGCAGAGGTCAAGTTCCAATGTTCCTTAGAACATGTAGTTTGTCCATCTTGGTTTTGAGACAATTTCTCCCATGGGCTTGCCACTCACTGATACAGCCAGGCTGCCTGCCCAGTGCCAGGACCTCAAGCACACATCATGTCTGGATTTTTTTTTTTTTTTTTATGTGGTTCTGGGATTGAACTCAGGTCCTCATGACCATGCTTCAAACACTTCACCAACATGTCAGATGGCCTTATTGTTCTCTGTTGCTGAGATAGTGGCTCTCACTGAACTGGAAGCTTGCTTTTGTCTAGGCTAGCTGGCCTGCAAGCTCTCAGGATCCTAGTCTCCCTGCACTAGGATCTGGGCTCACAGATATGCACAGCCATGCTCAGCTTCCCATATAGGAGCTGCGAATTCACACTCAGGTCGGCGCGCTTACACAGAACAAGCACTCTTACCCACTGAACCTCTGCCCTCACTGAGACTTTTTTGGTTGACTGGGGCTTTGGAGCATGAACTTTGTAGCTGACAAGGTCATGTCTCTGGGCCAGAAGTTTAAACACAATTGCTCCCTTTGATCCCTGAAATGCTACCCAGTCTGCAGAGCTAGCCCAGTGCGCTCCTTCATGTGAGGAGACTGCCAGGGAAGACAAGATTCTTGCTCTGCCAAGATACCCGCGTTTCTTCTCTGGAGCCCTGAGGTCCTGGCCCTTCACCTGCATTTTTCCTGCTAATTCTCAGACCAGAGCTGTCAGGCAAGTCCTGACAGGCAGGAGCCAACTCCAACATGGTGCTCTACACCAGTGATTCTCAACACTCAGAAAGTGGCAACAGGAGGATTTTGACATCAACTTGGACTACATTTTGACAGCAAGACCTAAGCAGAGGACATAAAGGTACTTGTTCTCCTAGATTCAATTCTGCCGTGGATTTTTGCTTGGTGGTGGTTAAGTGCATAAAATACATCTGATACTGAAAGTGTAAAGCTTAATGTGGTGATGCTTAGCTGGTTTCTTTTCTCTTCCTCTTCATCCTGCTTACGCTGAGACAGAGTCTTTATACGTAGCCCTGGCTGTCCTAAAACTATGTAGAGCAGGCTGGCCCCCAACTGACAGAGATCTCCTCCGTAGCCTTAGCTAGCTTGTAGTTCAATATGTAGACTAGTCTGGATTTGAAATCAGACACCCTCCTGTGTCTACCTCTTGAGCGCTGGCTGGGATTAGAGGCATGTAACACCATGCCCAGGAACAGACTCAGTTTCTGATTCACAGTGCATTCTAGTGTCGAGGCCCTTAAATGAGCTGATGGGGAGGAAAAGTTACTGAGAACATAAAAAAGAAAATCAGAGTCTGGTTTATTGTCCTTATCAAGACTAGCCATAATTTGGAAGGGATCCTGATGCAACACTCTCCATCAAAAAGCAAATTAAAGGCTTTCAAGTGACTTCAGTGACATGATGCTGAATAACTTAGGGTTACGGTGCTGTTTGAGAGTCCCAGCTCTCATTCACTTCATGTTCTTGACAAAGTCCTCGCCTTTCTTGATGGAGGCTTTTAGCTCTGGGATGGCCTCGGCAATCATTTTCTCCTCAAAAGGAGTGATTTTGCCAATGCCCAGGTTCTTCTCCAGGCCCTTTTTCTGAAAGAGAGAGGGGAGATGGTTTCATGTGGACCCACCTTTGTAGCTTGGTTTGGCACCACAAGCTCGAAATCCTGGCACCCAGGAGGCCAGGCAGGCAGGTACTCTACCACCAAACCACAGCCCCAGACCCCCACTGAGGCTTCTAAGCTGAGGCGGCTGCGCCTTAGCTGCGCCAGCCCAGAGACCTTTCCTTTCAATGCTGATCCAGCCTTGGCAGCCATCAATAGCTGCCACATTCCTCAAACCACACTTGCACTGCTCTGTGATGCCCCAGCTCTACATTCTAAGACGAGCCCTCCCTTCCCCAAAACCAAGCAGGTGTTGGGCAGTGACAGGTGGGTGACGCAGAGGGAAAGTGGACAGTGAAGCCCCAAGAAAACACAACCACAGCCATGTTGCCCTGGATACGCACCCCCAACAGCAAGGGTGTGGAGAAGTAAGTGCACTCTGTCTCTTTGGACTGAACAAAAGAACACTCAACAACTCCTTCCTTCCCATTCATGGCGTCCACAAGGGAGAAGACGAATCTGGCTCCAGCATAAGCCATTGACAGAGTGGCAGAACCTAGGAGAGAACGGTGGGTCAGCACTAGATCCCAGAAACCAGGGTTGTGCTGCCAGGAAAAGGACGTGCACACCACAGCTCACAGGGGAGAATCTGCATTTCACTATTTCCAACTCTAAAGTCACCCTCACCCTATGGAAATCTGAGCTGTCTTCAGACAAAAGCAGATGCAGCATGGAGAGAACCACCTATTCACTTCTACGGACAAACAGTCTTTCTCTGTCACACTACCATTCTTACTAATATTCTTGGACCCCAGTGTCAGCATCCCCACCTCCAGGGGTGCCTGGGACTCTACCTGCTCCAGCCTTGGCCTTCACGACTTCTGTGCCAGCCTCCTGGATCCTCCCGGTGAGTGTGGTCAGCTGATCTTGAGGGAAGTCAACCTTGGGGGTACACTGTAGGGCAAGCCAGGGACTGTGTGAGCAACTTCCTGGTGCGACCCCGCAGGCCTGGCCCAACCCTCCCACAGTGCATTCCGTCCCAACGCCACAGCAAACAGGCTTCATTCCCTTTTTTTCCTTAAAACAGGAATAGGGATGGATGTAATCCATGCCCTCAATCATTCCAGACAAGCACACACAACCTTAGAGAGCCCAAAAGTCCTTTTTTTTTTTTTTTTTGGTTTTTCGAGACAGGGTTTCTCTGAATATCTCTGGCTGTCCTGGACTCGCTTTGTAGACCAGGCTGGCCTCGAACTCACAAAGATCCGCCTGCCTCTGCCTCCCAAGTGCTGGGATTAAAGGCGTGCGCCACCACCGCCCGGCCCAAAAGTCCTTTTTTACAGACAAAGGCAAAATCACTTTTTTGGGAGGCTTGGTGAACCCCTTTCACCGGTTTTTCCTTGAGCTGAGACAAGTCTTAGCTCAGGCTGGCCTTGAATTCATGTTGCAGCCAAGGATTCCTTTGATTTCCTAACCCTCCCACCTCCACATGCAGCCAGCATGTGTGGCTAACCCTAATTACTTATGTGTATACACATGTATACATTTCAAGGTTTGAGGTTCATGTCGGCTGTCTTTGTCAGCAATATCTAGCATATATGTATGTTTTCAGACAGGGTCTCTCACTACACCCAGCAAGCCCATCCTCTGGTCTCCTCCCCAGCACTAGGATTACAGTCTTGCACATGGCTTTTTCACATGGGTGCTGGGATCCAGCTTGGGTCCTCATGCTTGCACGGCAGGTGCTTTACTGACTAAGCCTTCTCCCATCACTTACTTTTCAAGAGGTTTTATGTACTGAGCAGCTCGTTCCATGACTGGGTGCAATGATATGGATCCATCAGAGGATCCCTCACCTTCGGACCTCACCTAGGTTTCTCCCTCTACAGTTCCCATTTGCAGCCAATTCTCCCTTTTGTGACGCTTGCACCTGCCCATGAGCGCGGAGAACCTGTTTTAGTTTTTCATCCGCCGAGCCATCTCTCCACCCCTTAGAGAACCTGTTTTAGTTTTACATCCGCCGAGCCATCTCTCCACCCCTTAGAGAACCTGTTTTAGTTTTACATCCGCTGAGCCATCTCTCCACCCCTGGGCTTGTAGCTTAAGTCATCAGGATGGGGCCATGCTTCCTCTTACTTCACTTATACAGTTACACATTTTGAAACAAAATTCTATGCAAAAGCACCAGATGTGTGTCCTTGGTACATCATATTCAGGGGCTATGGCGCTGAGTTACAGATATCACTTCAAATGATGCCAACTCTGTCCCCATTTAATTCCTTCCAACTATTTTATTTTTGTTTATTACAGGGCTTGATGTAGCCCAGGATAGTAACAAATGAAGTACAAAGCTGAGGGTGACCTTGAACTCCTGATCCTCTTGCCTCCACTTCCCAAGAGTGGGCATTACAGCTGTGCACCATCACACCTGGCCTCCTACAGTGCCTGTTTTGATCTCATGGGATGTTTCCTACACTGTGTTGGAACCTGTTGCTTATGACTCTGTCCAGCCCGATAGGCTGTGGTCAGGAAAACCTTACACAGCCAAGTTCCAACTACAGCAGGGATCCCTCCACAACACAGAGGCGAGGTCTACTTGTTCCAGACTATTCCGATGGCTTCAAAGTAGCCCTAAGAAGATGTTTGTGATCCTGAAGCTTCCTGTGCTCCATCCGTCCCTCTCCCCATCAGTGAGTCAGTCTCTCTCACACATACTCGAGAGCGAGCATGCGCTCTCTTCAGTCTTATAGTCACTCACATACCTGAGAGATCAAAGGAATGATTGTCTTCCCAGCGTGGCCACCAATGACAGGCACATTGACTCGAGCTGGATCCAAACCCTAATCACCAAAGGAGAAAGCTTGATTAATTGTTAACAAGTTCTCTTCAGTAAAAACAAGTCGCAGTCACACAAAGGGAAGAATGCCCAGAAACAAACCAGGAAGACCCAGAGTCTGGCCCTATCATGTGATCAGTCACTGTGCACAGCTGCAAGGAGGGACAGTGTGTGTAGGGTCCACCACAGGCTCCTCTGTCACAAGGCCAGACTGTGTTGCCCACCTCTCTAGCTTCCTGACACCCTCATCAAGCCAGAGGACAATAACATTCCTTCCTAGGGCTGTCATTCTTCACGTGAAAACCCAAACAAGCGTTTCCACATTCTGTTCCACAGAAGGAGTTCTTTCCCCTCAATTGAGAGAAATTAAAGCTGTTCCACACACTGGAGCTGGATGGCAGAACTGAAAGGCGCAGGCAGCAGGGGCACTTGCGAGATGCAAGTCAAATGACTGCCAAGCAGGCTGTGAGCAGCGTCAGGCGCTGCTGGTATGGCTGAGAGGGCAAGAGTGCTTGCTGCTCTTTCCGGGGACCAGATTTTGGTTCTTAGCACCCACACTGCATGCCTGTAACTCCAGCTCCAGGAGGACCTGACACCCTCCTCTGGACACTCACATGTGCACATTTCCACATACAGACACACACACACACGTAATTAAAAATAAGATAAATTTATACCTACTCATGTCTTTATTTAAAAAAAAAAAAAAAGAGAGAGATGGATACAGCCAAGAGTCCTTCCAGGTAAGCTACTCCGGGTAACCCAAGAAAAGGAGGTAGAACTAGAGGCCCGGGATGAGAGTTCAGCTTTTTCAGGATTTCTGGAACTTCCCTAAGTCCTTATCACTGTGTGTAAGGTCTAGCAGACAAATCTAGTTTTTCCAGAGCATAGTAAACTGACAGGTAATTACCATCCAAGAGTGGATTAGACAGTCTGAAACCTGATGTACTGGGAAGAGGTCAAGGGCAGAGGGCATGCTAAACCAGGCAGTAGCTGGCCAGTCTCAGTGGGTCCACTGCCTGGACTCCTACAAAAACCACTAAAGCTGGCCACAAACTCTCAGGTCCACATGCCCCACCATCTTCTGTGCCTGTCCATGAGCAAGACTAGCCAAGCAGTTCAGACAACAGGCAACTGAGAGCCACCCACAGGGCCCGCACCTTCAGCTCTGCCACAAATGTGTTCGCTCTGACGATGTCAAGGGTTGTCACGCCAAAGATCTTGTTGGGGTTGTACACGCCGTGCTTCTTGAAGACTTCTGCCGTGATGGGGATGGTGGAGTTAACCTGGGAAGACCATGACAGGTGTCAGCTCAGAGTGGGGCCCAGCAGTAGGCCTCCAACAACTATCTGTGAGCCACCTGCAAGGCAAGGACCGTGTGAACAGACACCTTCACTGCAAGGTGTTGTTCCTTGGTAGCCCTTTTGCATACATCCAACCCTGCCCTCCTGTACTCACCGGGTTGGAAATGATGCAAATCATGGCTTCAGGGCAGTGTTGGGCACAGGCAGCCGTCAAGGTGGCCACAATGGTAGCATTGGTGTTGAACAGGTCGTCCCGTGTCATTCCTGGGACGATCCAGGAGAGAGCCACAGAGAACGTGATGGAATTTCAAAAGAATGTTTACTACATTTTTATTTATTTTCTGTGTGCACGCACATGAGAGAAAAAGGAACAGTGTGTGTGTATGTGCATGTGTGTAGTGTAGGGACAAAGACAGTGTGCGTGTGTGTAGTGTAGGGATAAAGAGAAACAGTGTGCATGTATGTATCTGTGTGTGATGTAGGGACAAAGAGAAACTGTGTGTGTGTGTGTGTGGTGTAGGGACAAACAGTGTGTGTATGTGTGTGTAGTGTAGGGACAAAGAGAAACAGTGTTTGTTTGTGTGTGTGTGTGTGTGTGTGTGTGTGTGTGTGTGTGTGTGGTGTAGGGACAAAGAGAAACAGTGTGTGTGTGTGTGTGTGTGTATGTGTGTGTGGTGTAGGGACAAAGACAAACAGTGTGTGTATGTGTGTATAGTGTAGAGACAAAGAGAAACAGTGTGTGTGTGTGTGTGTGTGTGTGTGTGTAGGGACAAAGAGAAACAGGGTGTGTGTGTGCACGGTGCAGGACAGCTGGTAGGAGCTGCCACTCACCTTCTGCTGTTGGCCCAGAGTCTTTGTACTCACAGAGAAGAACCGAGAGGACCAGGAATGTTAATCACATCTCCTCAATGGAGGAGATAAAATCAAATACCTGCACCCACCTACAAAGCTGAGAGTGGACTTTGCTAATGACCTGGTGACCTTTGCTATCTGTGGAGGCAGACCTCACCCAAATTCCCCAGAATGGTTATCCCAGACTCTTTCCTATCTAGACCGTTACCCATCTTTAGGGGAGGTGTCACATGTACTCTATGGCCTGCTGACCTCTACACTATCGGTCAGAAACCACAGGAGATCCTAGGCCTTTCAGCTATAGGACCCACCCTCCCTGTCACATGTAGTTCATAAAGGAGCTCCTATGTAGTCACACCTTAAGCTTTATTGTATACCTGGAATTGGACCGACTGTTGCCTGGAATCCTTTCCCAAATTGTACCGAGTTTTTGGTGTGTTGGCAATGAACAGCCTGGCATTAGACTCCATTAAATCTGATCCAGTTTTGTGAAGTCAATTTATCAATTCATTGTTATCTCTTCATATAGTTCACTTCCCTGTCTGACACTTGCAGGGACCCCTCTCAATTGGTGGAGACCCTCAGAGAAGGTAAGAGAAGTTTTATTTTTTTTCCTGGAGATTAGGGGTTAGGGAAACTCTGTCCTCTCACTAAAAAGGGGTCTCAACCTTAATGTGAGAGAGTGGAACTAAATGCAGGCTCTTCTCAGTCCTCTGAGACAAAGCATTTTTGTAGAATTATTGAAGTATTTTAAGATCCAAAGGAACAAAATATTCAGAGCTACAGTTTTGTCCCTTTATATGCATAGGAACCAAAGTAAAGAGAGCCCATGAAAAGGATCATAATAAAGTCCCTGTCAATGTGGGTGCTAGGGATTGACCTTGAGGTGTCAGGCTGGGTGGCAAGCACCTTGACCCACTAAAGCATCTCAAAGGCCTATGCACAGTTTTGAAATAGGTACCAGGGGTTGATTAAACTCAGCATGAGCAGGCCCCCATTTTTAGTAATCTATCTTACAAAGAAAACACTCCACTACAGCAAATGACAGCACAGAGGTCTTGGGGTATGTGGATGGGAGTGAGTCAATGAGGACCAGCAGAATTAGCAAGAGTCCCCATGTGGAGTTGGATGGAGAACAGGATCCAAATGTCACCAATAGAGTGACATTTGCTGTCAACTTTAAGTTTTGTTCACAGCACCAAAGGCAGCAGACACCTATAGGCTTAAATTGCCAGGTGGACATGTGACCTTTACCGCACACAAAGAAGAAGCCTTTGAAGACCTTTGCAATGAGAGAGGGAGTAAATCCACACGTATCAGCAGAAAGCCCTTCTCAGCTGTGTAAGGACACTTCAGGAGAGGCTTCAAAATACTTATTAGAGATTTTATTTATACATGTGTATGCTTGTATGTGGTGGCCTACAGAGCTGGAGTTACAGGCATTTGTGAGCTGCCCAATGTGATCAATATGCAATCAAGTCCTCTTATATCACAATACGTGCCCACAACAGCTGAGCCCTCTGTCTACCCCACCTCCACCCCAAGAGGCTTCCACACACACACCTGGCTTCCTGGGCACTCCGGCTGGGATCACCACCACATCACAACCTTTTAGACAGTCTGGCAGCTGCTCAGGTCCGAGGTAGCCTAGGAAGAACATCCCATTAGAACACCGTTACCTTTATGAGCGCAAGGAAGCCATCTGAGGGGAGGGCACATGGAGTTGGTGGGTCCCATCGGTGAAGTGACAGCTAATGTCTAAGGAGAAGGCCCCTCTGGAGTGGACTAGTTCTACGGAAACTAGCAGGCATCCTCCTGTCTCCACTACCTGAGTGGTGAAGATGAACTCAGGTCTCATGCATGCCAAGCAAGTACTCTACCAACTGAGCCACAATCCGAGACTTTTTTTTTTTAAACAAAGTTTCAATATATAGCCCAGGGTGATTTTTAACACGGGATCCTTCTGCCTTAACCTCCCTAAATGCTTGGGTGACAAGTGTGTATCACCATGCCCTGCTTCATAGTTCTAAAACAAAGTATTTATTATTATGGGGTGGGTATATGTGTGCAACCACAGCACATGTGGAGGACAAATCTTTGGAACTGGTTCTCTCCTTCCACCTTCATGTAGATTCTGGGGAATGAACCCAGGCCATCAGGCTTACACACCAAGTGCTGACCCACCCACTAAGCCATCTTGCCAGCCTCAGCTTTCTAAAAGACGCCACTGATTTGTAGTGTAGACCCAAGTCCTTAATAACAGTCACTTGGGTATTTGTGAAATAAGCCTGCAGCCCCCAATCTGTGACCATCCAGGTTCACCTATGATCCTGTTCTACAACCCGGACCCTGGTTCACTGCAGGGAACATGGTGGAGTCTCAAGACAAAGGCGCCCAGTACCTTTCACATTTGCTCTGGTCTCAATGTGACTCAGATCTGCTGCCACACCAGGCGTGTGAGCAATATCATAGAGGGTCAGGCGGCTCACTAGGGGGCTGTTCTTCAGGAGGAGCGAGAGGGGCTGCCCAATGCCCCCAGAAGCTCCCAGCACAGCTACTTTCGCATTGTTCTAGGAAGAAGCAGAGAGAAGCACTTAAGACAGAATTGGCAGGGCACTCTGCAAAACACAACATGGACGTCTTTAGATGACAATGCCAAAGCAAGACCCAGCAGGCCTATCAGCCAGCTTCACTGTGGCTGAACTGTGGACCTCCACCCCAAGGTCCAAGTTCAATTGGAGAGAACACAAGCCTAGAGATGGCAAGATACAGGGTCACACTCCTAATGCCCTTCTATAAGAATAAGAGGCAGCTCCACCCAGGCAGCCAGCTGGACCGTAAGAGCAGCCTTACCTTTCATCTATAGTTTAAGAACTGTACACAGCAGCCCCTCACTGCACAAGGACAAAGGCAGGGGACCCAGAAGAGAAATATTCCCATCACCATGGGGGGCTTGTTCCAGGATCCCTCCCCTCACGGGGCCAAACCTCCCAAAGTACCCAGCAGCACTGTGTGTGTTACTGGCACACAGCATCCTGTCTGCTCTTCCATTCCCCTCTGCTGCCCTGAGGGTAACTGAGGTTTGAACCAAGAGCTCTGCTCCTGTTAGGCAAGTGTCCATCCCCAGCCCCTCTTCACCTGGACTTTAAACCACCTCAAGATTACTTGTGGGCTGCCAAGGTGAGGATCTGAGTTCAATCCCCAGGACCCACATGTGGGTAAGAGAATCAACTCCAGAAAGCTGTTCTCTGACTTTCATGTATACCCACATGTAACAAAATTTGAAAATAGAAAGAATGCTTGTAACACTTATACAATGTAAATATGCAAAGAGCTGTGAAGATGGTATTGTTTAGGGAATAATGGCAAGAAAAGTTTGTACATGCTCAGAATGTAACTAATGTATTTTTGAAAGATTTTTAAAATATTTACCTATAACTGTATGCTATATATATGTCTGTATGAATGCGTGCCATGTGTGTGCATGTCCACAGGAGGCAGAAGAGGGCATGAGATTCTCTGGAACTAGAGTTACAGACAGTGTGGGTGCTGGCAACTGAAGTCAGGTCTCTGCAAGAGCAGCAACTGCTCTTAACCTTTGAGCCATCTCCCCAGTCCCTTCTTCCTTTTTGAACATTTTCAGTTCATGACTGGCTGGACCTGTGGATGAAGGCCACATTGATACGCAGCAGGAAGTGTACAGTGGGCAGTAATTAATGCTGTAATAAGTTAATAATGGGCTTCAGTTATCAAAACCCAAAGCCCAAGGTTGGGGTGTGGCTCAGTGACAGAGCATTTGCCAAGCACGTAGGAGAGAACCTGGGCTCCATTACCAGGACTAGAAAGAAGAAAAAAAGAGTGGGTTCACACCTGTAATCCTAGCGTTCAGTTAGAGAACAGCCTGGGCTACACAGGGAGACAAAACAAACCTAACAAGGAACCAGTGTATGAAGACCGTGACCTCCTGGCCCACCTGCCCCAACCTGCTCCTGCCTCCCTGTCTCCCCCCTGCACTCAGGCACCTCCAAGTTGCCCTCCCTAAGCACACCCCCATCATGTCACCTGGTCAGAAATCTCTGGAAGCTCCTGGTGCCCTAAAGCTGACAGGGTAGTAGTGGTTCCATGGAGGGAAGCTCAAGGCAACCCC
The DNA here is from genome assembly GCA_907164525.1 of Lophiomys imhausi. Lineage (NCBI taxonomy): Eukaryota > Metazoa > Chordata > Mammalia > Rodentia > Muridae > Lophiomys > Lophiomys imhausi. The sequence continues at coordinate 757,460 of CAJQZJ010033880.1, read as the reverse complement.
AAATGGGGAAGGGTAAAAAAAAACATTTGCGTGGTTTCTGTTTATTCTGTTGCTTTGAGGCAGGGCCTGCTATGTAGCCCAGGCTGACTTGGAACTCACAGAGGAACTGGCCTGGGATCACAGGTCTACACCATGACACCCAACTTAAAGCTGTTGTTTTTATCTAACAAGTAAAAATTGTAAATGCTACCAAGAAAAAAAAAAAAGATAGTGCCCACCCTAGGGTCTTTAAGAGGACCTGCTCCATACAACATTGATGGGAACCAGTGCGGGAAAAGGAGGAGGGAGAGGCTTTTCTCACTTTGTCCTGTGCACTGAGGTACAGTCGTGTTTGTATAGCTACCAGCTAATATACACCAACACCTGGTCCACGAGTAATGAGATCTTTAAAAAAAAAAGTCTTTTCCCAGCACTTGGAAGGCAGAGGCAGGTGAATCTCCGTGTGTTCGAGTTTGAGGCCAGCCTGGTCTACAAAGCAAGTCCAGGACAGCCAGAGCTACATACAGAAACCTTTTCTCCAAAAAAAAAAAAAAACAACCAACCAAACAAACTTTTTTTGCTTTTTCGAGACAAGGTTTCTCTGTGTATCCTGGCTGTCCTGGACTCACTCTGTAGACCAGACTAGTCTTAACTCTTAAACTCAAGAGATCCACCTGCCTCTGCCTCCCTAGTGCTGGAATTAAAGGCGTGCGCCACCACCGCCCAGCAAAACCATGTTTTTTTTTATTATATTTGATTTTCTATTTAGTCAGTAGACAACTTGCAGGAGTCGACTCTGTCCTTCACTATGAAGGTAGTGAGTGAGACTGTGGGGCAAACTCAGGTTGACAAGCTTGGGGGCAAGTGACTTTACCTGAGTCATCTCTCCAAGGCATATACTGTGGGTCCTTCCAACCCCACTGAAGTTCGATGAGAGCTGAATCACTATTAAAGTCCACTGCTTAGCAACTATTCTGAGGATGGATAGATTGTAACACATTTCATTCACAACTTCTGCTTTCAGAATATAAGTCTGTGGTTCTTTGTTTCAAATCTTCTACTTTTGTGTTTCTAATACAAGGATGCACATATATATTAGAAATAGATACATGGGGGAGGGGAAGATAGAGGATCCAAAGCCTGGATCCCAAACACGCCTGATTCCTTTGCAGTTACTCCAGTGTTTTCTCAAGAGCTACTTGGACACCCAACTGGCATTCTTTTTGTTTTTTAATTTAGTTTTTAAAAATCTATCCAAAACTGAGCCACTGACTCTTCCCACTGCCCCAAACTTGCTCTCTCCCAAAGGCTTTACTTTACCACCAAGCTACATCCAGATCCCCTCACTGGGGGATTCTAGGCAGGTGCTCTACCTCTGAGCCACTCCCTCAGCCCCTCACTAAGAGATTCTAGGCAGGAGCTCTACTACTGAGCCACACCCTTAGCCATTCACTGGGGGATTCCAGGCAGGCACACTATCTAGCAAGCTCTTCTAGAACTCTTACTCATCTTTGTAAATACAATACGCAGCCCCAAACCTTGGCATCATCCATAACTCCATTCTCTCCCTTATCTGATCAGCAAATTCAGTTAGCTCCACAAGTTTAGCCACATCCATAGCTGTCACCCAGATGACAGTGACACCTGACCTGTCTCCATCTGACTACTAAGTAACTGCTCTGTTCAAAATGGTACCTCACTTTTGAGAAAATGTCCAAGTTTTACAAGGCTTGTAGTTCTCTCTATTCTTCCCTTGATGTTGTCAATTATTCCAGGCCTTCTGCCCCAATGCTGGATGCTCAGTTACTGTCCACCTGCCTGGAATTCTCCATGTAATATGTGCTTTCTTCTGGCCTTCACTGCAATGTCACATGCCTGTGCCTGTGAGATGGCTCAGCAAGTACAATCACTTGCTTTAACAGCCTGAGGACATAAGTCAATCCTAACCTTTCCCACGTGAAGACACCAGCAACTTGTCCTCTGCACCCTACACTGCTATAATTTGCAGGTGCACATACACACCATCCTCCCCCAATTAGAAAATAAAACCTCAACTCCCTTTCTTGTCAACCCTTTCTCCCCTTACTTCTTTCCTCTGGGGCTTACTACTGAGGTATTTTATAACAAGGAAGAGACCACAACATATCTAAACTATAGAATTCTGGGGCTGATGTCTCAGTGTGTAAAGACTGTTTGCCCAGCTTGATGACTTGAGTTTAGTTCAAAGAACCTACATGGTAGAAGGTGAAAACCAACTCTTGCAAGATGTTCTAACCTCTATATATACAAAACATGGTACATGTGCATAGGTGCCCATGCTCCCACAGACACACACACACACACCAACATTCAACCACATTTTTCACTATCTCTGCTGAGCTAACCCTACTCTGATCCTCTGTATCCATCTTCATCTCCACAAATTAACTTATTTCTGACCCACCCCAGGTCACTTGTCATTCATCTTTGTATCTCTGAGCACCCATGGCTTTGTATATGCCTACAAGTGTCTATCCCTAGCACTTTGTCTTCTGTTGAGACAGAGTCCTCCTAAATTACCCAGGCAGGTCTCAAACTTTTAACCTTCCTGTCTCTAACTCCTGAGTAAATGTGACTGCATGCGCACACCACCATAATTCATGTGTAACTATTTTAAGTTCATTATTTATTTATTTATTTGCTCTGTGTGTGCCTGCGTGTGTGTGTGTGTGTGTGTGTGTGTGTGTGTGTGTGTGTGTGTGTGTGTTTATATGCAGGTGTCCAAGAAGGCCAGAAGAAGGGTTCAAAACCTCTGGAGCATGAGTTATAGATGGTTGTGAGTCACCTGCCATTTGGGTCCTGAGAATCAAACTCTGGTCCCCTGCAAAATCAGGAAACACCGCTGATAACCTCTTCAGCACCCTGCATCTTTCTTTTTCAAATAATTGACTGAATGGGAAACAGGAAGACATGACCTAAATGAGCAGAAATTTGGAGTTTCCTCGAATTATCAGTTGCCTTTTGAAGCACAGTAATTATCTCTCAACCCTTGGTTGTATCAGTTTTACCAGAGATTTGTAAAAACACAGGCCCTACCCTCTGGACACGATCCTGAAACTCCTTTATTGATTCTGGATGATTCTGACAGGTAGTAGTTACAGAACTACTGTCCCAGTACTGGATGACTAAAAATAGCTTAGCTGTAAGTGTCCAAGGCCAAGTCTACCCAAAGCAGGGATCCTCCTCCAAGAATAATTCAGAAGAGAAAGTAGACTCCTGTGGAGATGGTTCAGTGGGTAAGAGCATAAAGACCCGAGTTCAAATTCCCAGTTCCCCAGCTTGGCAGGTTCAGTCAAAGACCTTGTCTCTGGCCAATCGTGGTGGCGCATGCCTTGAATCCTAGTACTCGAGAGGATCTCTGTGAATTCAAGGCCAGCCTGGTCTACAAAGTGAATCCAAGACAGTCAAGGATACACATACAAATCCTGTCTCAACCCCTCCCCCCCCCAAAGAAAAAGAACTTGTCTCAAAGAAATAAGGTCTAAAACAGTGGTTCTCAACCTTCCTAATACTGCGATCCTTTACTACAGTTCCTCATGTTGTGGTGACCTCCAACCATAAAATTATTTCGTTGCTACTTTATAACTGCAATTTTGATACTGTTATGAATTGTAATGTAAATATCTGAAATGCAGGTCATCTGATAGGCGACTCCCGTTAAAGAGTCATTCAACCCCACGGTTGAGAACCGCTGGTGTACAGTGATGGAGCGGGGGACCCGATGTCCTCCTCTGGCCTCTGCAAAAAACATGCGCACATACACCACACACACACAAACGTTAAAAAGAATTTCTGGAAAACGAGGCGTGATGGTGCACGTCTTTCACCCCAGCACTGAGGAGGCAGAGGAGGATCTCTAGTAGTTCAAGCAAACCCTTAGCGGGAAGGCCGGTGACAGTGGTCGGATGAGATGAACTTCAAACAATCCTGTCAAACTACTGTAACCTTGACTCAGTTCTCTACCCTAGCCGCCTCGGGCTGCCTGTACTACAAAGCTAACGTTACACGTTATTTCTCCTAGTCACGCATAACTCACACGGACGCTACAAGAAGAAAATCAGTTAAGTCAAGGCAATGCAAAGTTGCATATAATGCAACTGAGCGCAGACTCTCTAGAAACCCGCATCTTCTTTGCCCTCTTTTAGGTTTTAAACAGGATGTTTGTTGGGATGTGAGCCTAGAGATCCCGCGTACTCCCGGGATGCACGTGCAGCACCGGCGTTCCCCGCTAGGCAGGCAGCCCCTGGTACCTGGGCCGAAGTGCTGAAGCTGCGACGGAGAGCAGCGCCGGCAGGCCGGGCGAGGGCGGACAGCATAGCTGGAACGGGCGGGGCACGAACAGCGAGCTAAGACAAGTGACTCGAACGACCTCCACTGTACAGGTCCAGATCCACCTGATCTCGCGAGAGAAGCCCAAGAAGCCCCGCTCCGCGCCACCAAATCTCGCGAGACAGTCTCGACTAAGCGCTGATGAAAGACCCGGCCCACTTCTGAGATCTCGCGAGAGAATGTGCGTCACTCCGCCCAGCTGCTCAAAAAGAAACTTTTTATGGGCTCCACCCACTTCCGAGATCTCGCGAGAGAGATTCGTCTACTTGTCTGGTCTTGTTCCACACCCCCCCCCCACAGACCGGACGTTAGGCCTCGCTCACTTCCGGGGTCTCCGGATAGGACGATAGCACGGATTAGGCGGAGTCCCAGGAACCCCTAGCAACCGGGTTCCTGGTGGACTTGTGAAGCGCGCCCCAAGAAGTCCAAGAAGACAGACGCTAGGTTAGAAGGACCTTACAGGGGCTGTTTCCCAGGGGTTGCTCCAGACGGACCTGCTGCCGGGGAGTCCGACCGAAGTCGCGCAGCAGGTCAGGTGGCCCCCGAGCCCCTGACCTTCGCCAGGCCCAGACTTCCCCCCCACTGCGCCCCCCCTCCCGGAGCGAGGCTGGAGGGGGTCCTGGGGAGCGGAGGAAAAAACTGAGTCCCGGGGCTGTGGGCAGGTTAGGGCTGGAGAAATGACTCGGTGGTTAAAAGCACTTGCTGCTCTTGCAAAGTTTAGATCCTAGGACTCTAGCAGGTGGCTCATCACCTCCTGGAGCTCTAGCTCTGGGGATAGCCATCGCCTCTGGCCTCCCCAGGCACACTCATGTGCACACACCCGCAGAGACACACAGAATTTAAGGTAATTTCAAATGATAAAAGTGTAAAATTAAGGATCAGTAGACCACACCTGAAGAATGACAGCAGAGATTGCTCTCTGGCTCATACATGTGCACACGTGCACCTACACACACACACAGGAACACGTGCCACACATATAAAAAGATATTCAAGGGCCTTGCGGTGGTTATGCACACCTTTAATCCCAGCACTCAGGAGGCAGAGGCAAGTGGATCTTGGTGAGTTCCAAGCCAGCCTGGTCTACAGAGCAAGTTCCAAGACAGCCAGGGCTGTTACACAGAGAAACTCTGTCTCAAAAAAAAAAAAAAAAAAAAAATCCAGGAAGCTGCAGTAGAAGGATTGATATGAGTTTGAGGCCAACATGAAACCCTATTCAAAAAGACCAAAATAACACACACACAAAAGTTCAGGATCTGGGAATAGAGAAGGAACTGGAAGGGAGGGTGTTGAGTGGGTGTGATCAAAACACTTTATATGTATGTGAAATTCTCAAGCAATAAAATGTAAGTTCAGTGCCCTAGCTTTGCTTGAGCAGGTCTATGATCCCAGGTACTTGGAGGTTGAAGCAGAATGGTAGCAAGTTCAAAGCCTGCCTGGGTCAAGTAGTGAGACCTTATCTCAAAATAGGAAATAAAGAGAGGACTAGCCTGTAGCTCAGTGGTAGAGTGCTTGTCTGGAATTCTAATCCACAGGCACACATAGCAGTTCAGGTTTGAGGCAGACAGTTGTGCCATAGGCTGCTGCCTCAGTAGAGGACTGTAACTCCAAAATTAATGACTCAGTCTGGCTGGGGACAGTGACAGAAAAAGCAAGAGTAGGGGTAGCAAACGGCACGAGAGCTAAAGAACATAGCACCACATGAGAGTTCACAGTGGCTGTCTTACTCTTCCCTGGCCTCTGCCACTCTGCTGGATTGGGAAGGTGTACTAAAGCCCAGTCTGGAATTGGGTATGCGTCTTCTGCTTTCCTGCTTTTGGGGAGCTGAATCTAGTGAGCAACAATTGGAGAAGTGATGCAGCTCTATGTGAACCTGGGAAATGGGTTTGGAATGGAGGTCATGATAAAGAACCTTCCAGAAAATGAGCCACCTAAGCTGAGACCTGCCAGAAGAGTGGGTGGGTCTCAATGGGACCCTTGGAGGAGGGAAGTGTCTCTTGTCTGGAAACTTGCCTAGGATTGGTGGGCTGGTGAGATGGCTCAGTGGGCAAAGAAGCTTGATGCCAAGCCTGACAACCTGAGTTTAACCCCCAGGATCCACACACACAGTGGAAGGAAAAAAAAAAACCAACAAATGGAAAGTGTGTAGGCAAAGTAAAGGAAGAGGCAGGAGAATGTAGACCTGTATTCAGGGAGACACATTCTTTCTGTTGGGGTGGAGATATTTGGATGAGCAATGCTCCTGATGAGTGTGTGCTCTGGTAATTGTTTAATTTTCTGATGTCATCTAGGGGTCAGGAACTATGTCTTTATTATTAATTAGTTAATTAATTTTGTTTTTTTGAGTCAGGGTTTCTCTGTGTGTAATCCTGGCTGTCCTGGAACTCTGTAGATCAGGCTGGCCTGGAACTCAGAGATCCAGCTCGCTCTGCCTCCTGAATACTGAGACTAGAGGCACATTGCTACCACTGCCCAGCTATTATTATTTCTTTTTGGTTTTTCGAGACAGGGTTTCTCTGTGTATCTCTGGCTGTCCTGGACTCACTTTGTAGACCAAGCTAGCCTTGAACTCAGAGATCTGCCTGCCTCTGCCTCCTGGGTACTGGTATTAAAGATGTGTGCCACCATGCCCGGCCTAGTAGTATTACTTTTTTAAAAAAAGATTTATTTATTGGGGCTGGAGAGATGGCTCAGCAGTTAAGAGCACTGATTGCTCTTCCAGAGGACCTGGGTTCAAATCCCAGCACCCATATGACAGCTCACAGCTGTCTGTAACTTCTGTTCCAAACAATCTGATGAAACACATGTAGTCAAAACACCAATGTACATAAAATAAAATAAATAATTTTAAAAAGATTTATTTATTATGTATACAGTGTTCTGTCTGCATTTATACCTGCAGGCAAGAAGAGGGCACCAGATCCTATTATCGATGGCTGTAAGCCACCATGTGGTTGCTGGGAATTGAACTCAGGACCTCTGGAAGAGCAGTCAGCACTCTTAACCTCTGAGCCATCTCTCCAGCCCATATTATTACTTTTTAAGCAGGGTTTCATGTACATTAGGCTGTCCTCAGACTTTCTGGGTAGCCAAAGATGGCCTTGAACTCCTAATCTTTCTGCCTCTCACTCCGGAGTGTTGGCATTACAGCCTTGCACTGCTGTACCTGGTTTATGTAGTGCTGGCGATGGACTCCAGGGCCTTTTGAATGGTAGGCAAACAGTACCCACTGAGCTCATCTGTTGTTCTGTTCGTCCAACTTGAGACTATTCTGAGAGTGGACCTCAGTGAATTTTGGTGGAGTTGAGTGAGTTTAGAGAAGGTTGGAAACATCAGATGATGCAGGGCCCCTGAAAACTAGCAGAGAAACTTGAATCTTATTCCTCGGAATGTGTCCAGAAAGAGCTTTTGAGACTATCACCAGCAAGTTAGCAGGAAACAAGATTTGATTTAAATACAAAGGATCCCAGGGCCTGAGCATACTGGGGAATGGAGTGGCTGGGAGAATTTTTACAGTTAAATGACTGAGATGTGAAGGATGGGGAGCCGGAGAAGTGCAGAAGGTGGAACCAGTGCAGGAGGTGGCCAGTGCAGAGAGGGTAAGAGTTGGTGGCGAATCAGGTCTGAGGCATGAAGGACAGTGATGTGGAGGAGTCTGGGGGTGTACATCAGTTGGTAGAGTAGCTGCGTAGCATGCATGAAGTCCAGGGTTGGATCCTTGGCACCATGCAGCCAGTCTCTATTCCCAGCATTTAGGAAGGACAGACAGAAGGATAAAAGGATCAGGAATTTAAGATCACCCTTGACTCCATAGAGAGTTTGAGGCCAGCATGGGCTACGTGAGACCCTGTCTCAAAACTAATGATAGTAGCTGATGGCACACGTCTTTAATCCCAGCACTAAAGAGGCGGAGGCAGGAGGATCTCTGTGAGTTCAAGGCCTGCCTGGTCTACAGAGTGAGTCCAGGACAACCAGGGATATACAGAGAAACTCTTTGTCTTGAAAAAACCAAAACAAACAAACAAAACAAAGCTCATGATAATATAAAAGGATGTGGGTGGGCTAGAAAAATGGCTCAGTGATTAAGAATTTGTACTGCTCTGTAGAAGGCCTATGTTCAGTTCTCAGCACCCACTTGAGGCAAATCTCAACTGCTTATAGCTCTAGCTCTGGGGGATCCAATGCTCTTTCCTGGCTTCTGTCAGCACCTACATGAATATCGCACATAATCACACACACACACACACACACACACAAATAAAAACAAAACCAAATCCTTTCTTAAGTGGTTGTGAGTCAAGCGTGGTGGTACACACCCTTGATCCGAGGGCTCGGGAGGCAGAGGCAGGCAGAGATGCACAGTGAGAACCTGTCTCAAAAACCAAACAAAAAAAATGAATGTGGAGAATCAGGCTGGGAGAAGTATATATTGACAGAAAGGGAAGTTGGGTTCTGTAAAAGCACTGGTGTTTGGGAAAAGAGCTATATTTGAGGCTGAAGTGAGTCTGCTAATAAGTTGTAGGAGAGAGGGCAGGTGGTGTGTTGGGGATCTACTACAAAGGAAATGTCAGAGAGACAGGCCCAGGGCTGAAGTCATCCCTACAGAAAGGAGTTGGGGCTAGGAATGTGCACAGTTGGTAGAGTACTTGCCCAGCACACATGAAGCCCTGGGTTCTATCCCCAGCACCATTGCCTTAGGGTTTCCATTCCTGTGATAAAACACTGAAAGTATCTTGTGAAGAGAAGAGTTTATTCCATCTCACAGGGTGTAGTCCATCTTCCAGGGAAGTCAGAGCAGGAATCTGGAAGGAGGAGTTGATGCAGAGCATGGGAGAGTGGCGCTTACTAGCTTGCCCTTCATGGCTGCTTTCTTATAGCACCCAGGACCACCAACTCAGTGGCATTGCTTATAGTGGTGAGCTTGGACCTTCCATATCAGTCAATCAAGAAAATGTTCTGTACGCTTGCCTACAGATCAGTCTGGTGGGGGTATTTTCTCACTTGAGGTTCCTCTTGCTTATTTCAAGTTGGCATAAAACTAGCCAGCACATCTACATAAACAGGGCATAGTAGTGCAAGCATGCAGTAGTCCCAGCACTCAGGAGGTTCGAGATGGCTTTAGGAGCATCAGAACTGGAAGATCATTCTCTGCCTGCACAAAGGGAAGAGCTGAGGGCATGAGACACTGCAGGCATAGATTCTCTACTCTGCACCCCGGTTCCTTCCCTCTCCAGCCTCACTGTACTCCGTGTCTGGGGAGGAGTAGCTTACTACCTCTTGGCTCCTCTACTCAGCCCATCTGAAATGATTTGATTGTTGATAAGTATTTCTGTTTTCTGCTTCTGTCTGCCTCCCTTCAAACACCAAGGTTATTGTTCCGATTTTGCATCAAGCTGTGACTCCTTGGCAGGCTCTGTGCCCAGTGTTTTTCCCCTAGGCATAACTCAGATTGTCCCCCACAAAGGAAGCTGAAGCAGGGAGATCTTGAGTTCGAGGCCCCCCATGGGCCCTACTAAAAGAAAGTAAACCAAAGGAGAATGCATCTGTAAAACCAACTTGGATCTTTAAAAAAAATGTATTACATTTTTCTTTGTGTTGTGTGGGCATGAGCATGTCATGGTACATGTGTGAAGGTCAGGAGATCCTGGAAATGTGAGGGGTTTTTTTTTTGAGAAATATGTTTAAAATTTGCCTTTACAAATCAAACTTTCCCCCAGCCTGTAACCAAGTTAGTAGTGTTCTTTGAGATAACTTGTAACTACTCCTGCTTACATACTGTGTACTCATCCTGTTCAGATCAACTGACCCCTTTGCTTTGGGCTCCTGATGTATTTCACCCCAACAAGCTCAGCTGAATGCACAGTCTCTGTTGTACCACAGTTCCTATGTCCCCTTTGTGACTCTTTTGTGCCCCTGACTCAGAACAATATGTGTGTCTGTGTATGAGCTGTGATGACCATGTGCTAGAAGCACTGAGGCACTGAAAGCAATGTCCTGTCCGAGTCCCCCAATTTGTGTGTCCACCCCCAACCCCTGCCCAGCAGTGTGTCAGAACACTTGGATATAGAGTAATCATTTCTCGCTGTGCCTTTGTGTGCAGTTCTGGGTTAGTAGGAGCCCACTGTAAAAGAGGCTCATTCCAGCTGGGCAGTGGTGGCGCACGCCTTTAATCCCAGAACTTGGGAGGCAGAGGCAGGCGGATCTCTGTGAGTTCGAGGCCAGCCTGGTCTACAAAGTGAGTCCAGTACAGCCAGAGCTGTTATACAGAGAAACCCTGTCTCAAAAAACCAAAAAAAAAAAAAAAAAAGAGGCTCATTCCTTTTCGTTACCATAGCTGAGTGTTAATTATCTAAAGAACGTGCCTTTGTTCAGGATCACTCTCCTAGACCTAGTTTTGAACAGGAGAGACCAACACTCTTCTGAATAAAACATGCCAGCAGCACCCTTAGCCTTTTCCCTCTATGTAGCGTCACTACCTGGGGGAGTTTGTTCTCTCCTTCCACTGTGTGGATCCTGGGCATCAAACTCAGGTAGGTCATCAGGGTTGGTGGCAGGTACCTCTACCCTCGGAGCCATCTCACTATTCTTTAAATCTTTGTGGCTTTTGGATTGCCCCTGGATACCAGGCTTATTGTAGCAGCCTAACATCCTGGAGTTAACTCAATATTAAGGCTCCATCACCACACCCCTGGGACTTCTGTTTTTCTGTAGCTTGCATTTGGGCACTAGAGTGTCTGACCTCATCTCCCTTCCTCAGTTCTCTTCCCCACCACAGGTGAACTGGGCTTCTGACCATCTGTTGTTGGTGGAGTTGGGTTTAAAGAGATGGGGCAAGAAAGTTCCCACAGGGAGTTTGGGCTGACTTGTTTTCCCACACAGTGCTTTTGCGAGTATTTACTGCCTGTAGTTCCCCTGGCTGAGCCTGGTTACATCCCGGTCTTCCTGTTCTCAAAGCCATAGTCCATGGTTTCTCAAATCTTCTACAGTGTTGATTCATCCATTGTCCCTTTAGGTAGTTTCTTTGGGAAAAAACCTGTGCACACACGTACTTGTGTCTATCTATGTGTATGTTCATGAGTACACACACACACACACACACACACACACACACGTATACATGGTTGAAGAGGGCAGAGGTATCCTCAGTTTATCATTCTTTGGTGGGTCCACTTTCCTTCTGTTTCCTGAGACAGGATCTTGCTACATAGCTCTGGAAGGCCTGCAACCCACTATGTGGACCAGGAAGCTCTGTCTCCTAAAGGTTCCAAAAACAGAGCCACTGGCTGGGGACTAGGAGTTCAAGGTTGTAGGCCTGTGGGGCCATTCACATCAAAATACAATAATAAGATAGGGAAAGGCAGGAAGCAAGAAGCCCCACTGGGCAGCAGTTAAATCAGTTTCCCCCAATGACGTTTTGGGTCAGTTGATAGCCCTAGTGATGGATAGATCTGACCATGGACTCCACTAGCAGATGGAGTGTATAAATAGTAAGAGAGGGAGGAGGAGGAAATGGGGATTCTAGCAGCTGGGCTGTAGTGATTGGGCAGATAATGCTGTGTTTGTGGAGCCTGGGATGACTGAAGATGACTGGGTATTAGAGATGTGGGCATATATGTGTTAAAAGTTTCAGTCTGGGCAGGTTAGGTAGGGTTAGGGAGACAGCTCAGTTGTTAAAATACTTGTACACACACACACACACACACACACACACACACAAAACCTAAGATTTAAGGGACAAAAAGCCCCAAACTTGAAAACAAACCAAGGTGTCTCTAATCACAGCACTAGGGAAACAAAGACAGGAGGATCCCTGGGGTTAACTGAGCAGCTAGTCTGTCTGAATTGGTGAACTCTAGGTTCAGTGAGAGACGATTTCACTGAGAAAATCAAGTATAAAAACAACTGAAAGAGCCGGGCGGTGGTGGCGCACGCCTTTAATCCCAGCACTTGGGAGGCAGAGGCAGGTGGATCTTTGCGAGTTCAAGGCCAGCCTGGTCTACAAAGCGATTCCAGGACAGCCAGAGCTGTTAAACAGAGAAACCCTGTCTCGAAAAACCAAAAAAAAAAAAAAAAAAAAAACAACTGAAAGAAACACCCAACATCAACTTCTGACCTACACACACACACTCACAAAAACATATAAACACAAACACACAAAAAAGTCTTGGACTTTTGAATGTGATGGCTCATGTCTGTAATTCCAGTTCTTGGGAAGCAGAGGCAGGAGGATTGAGAGTTTAAGAACAGCCTTGGCTTTGTAGCAAAACCCTGGCTCAAAACAAAAATGTTTAGCCATGTTGTATTTGAGATATCCAGTCCATCAGACATGTTAAGTGGAGTCTGGAGTCTAGAGGTCAAGGCTCAGTAGCACATGGGCAGTGAGGGAATGTGACTTCTCTTACATCCAAAGGCCGGAGATCCCATGTCTTACATTGATTGATTGGTGAATATGAATCTGAACTCTGTAATTTTTCTTTTTAAGTCAAGGTCTCATGTAGCTGGGTTGGTCTTGAACTTACTTTGTAGCTGAGAATTATCTTGAACTTCTGGTTCTTCTGACTCCACCTCCCATGTGCAGAGATCATAGATGTGCACCACCTTGGGTCAGTGTTACTACCACATTATGGAGGTAGAAATTGAGGCATGGAGAGGCTAATCATGCCCCCATGACAATGCAACAAGAGCAAGTGCCAGAGCCCAGATTCAGACCTAAGAAAGGCTGACATCGGAGATGAGGAAGAGGAAGCAGTGGGACGATGTCACACTCTTGGGAAGCCTTGCCCGGAAGACCAGACACGAGGCTAGGAGCTGGCCCCCCAGGCACAAGTACTTGCCTCGTAAGCATGAGGATATGACTTTGGAAACCTTAGAACCCGAATAAAAGGCCAGGCACAGTATGCAGTGGAACAGGCATGGAACCTTGGAGATGGTGACATGGGATATGGAGCTAGGCAGGTCCTTGGAAACTCATTGGCCAGCTAGCCTGGTCCACTTCATGACTCACCAGGCCAATGAGAGAGCCTGTCTCAAAGGTTTCAGGAGTGACACCCCAAGTTATCCTCTGTTCTCCACAAGTATGAGGATACATACATATATGAGGATGATGGAGCACAGAAGAAGAGAGGTATGAGGCAGGCACAATAGTCACTGTGTGCTCAGGAAGGACTGTAGAAATTATTAAATTGTTTACCAGTATTTATATTTAATTGGTTCGGTGGCAGTAAATTCTTATCCAGACATTATAAATGAGCACACAGACACCATGTGGATTTTAACAAGCCTAGGCCTGGATCGAGCAATCTTAGCCCACCTAAGCTATCTCTTAATTCTCTTACCCAAATATGACCCCATATATACATACGTCCCCTTGGACTGCCATTCTCTACACTATGCCGATGTTCCTGGCCATGTGGAATGAGGTTCTTTTTTCTAACCCATGGTGTGTGCCTCCTTCCTGCTGCTCCTGGCTGGAATGCTTCTTCCTCTGTCTCAAGCGCAGGCTTCCTGCTCTAATCTCAGGAAGTCCCACCTTTCTCTGTCTTTGCCCAATCTCAGGCCTCGGCATTTTATTTAACCAATCAGAGTCAATGTAAGTAACAGACAGCAAGAAGGACCAATTAATTAACATTTAGAATGCTTAATACTACCCCAACAAAGGACCCATTGCAGGTGCGGTGCTGGGGTTGGGATCTGGGAGCCGACGTCTTTGATGAAGATATTGGCTTTTAAACAGCTCTTTAGGTTGATTTGATTGTATGAGTGTCTTGCCTGAATGTATATATGTGCATCACATATGTGTCTGGTGCCAATGGGGGTTGGAAGCCATTGGATCAGCTGAACTGGAGTCACAGATGGTTGTGAGTCACTATCTGGGTGCCAGGAACTGAACATGGGTCCTCTGTAAGAACAACAGACTCTCTTAACTGCAGAGCCATCTCTTCTGCCCCAAATACTAGCTTTTCTTGGAGCATTGTATCAGTGACTCTGGTGGAGCCTGTTCTGAGCTAGGTTACTCTGCTGGACTCAGTTTCTCTTCCACTTTCACCTGCTGGTCCTTGATGAACCCTTCTAGAAGACAGCTTCTTCACAGGATGCTGCTGTGTGTGCCCAGCCTTTCTGGAAACAGTGTGCCCGGGACTCAGTGTCCCAAAAGCAGCTCTCCCCCCAGGATCCAG